>VZTJ01002936.1:750138-934717 GCA_013397795.1 Orthonyx spaldingii | reverse complement strand
GAGTGGGATCGGGGGGTGGGTGGGAATAGGAAGAGGGGGGTAAGAGAGAAGGGGGAAATGCAGCAATTTAATCCCCTGGTTTATTGCTCGTGCTTGTTGAAGCCGTGCACGCAAACAAGCCGGGCTTCTACCCCCTGCAAAACCTTGCAAACTTTTATAGCTTCTTTTAATTGCTGCAGGAGGAGGGACAAATGCAATGAAAATATTGAGCAGTGTTTGGTGCTTTCCTGTGTCTCTCGTTTATTGCCTGTGGTATCCGGATGGGTACTGTGCCCCTGAAATTACATAATTTTATAAATATATAAAGCAACAGCGGGAGTATTGGGATTCAAGGGAACAAACTTTTAAAGCTGCAGTGTCCTTCCTCCCCCCTTTTTTTCTCCCCCTCGTCTGTCTCCTTTTGACAGTTTCTCAACTGGTGTGCTGTGGCTTGTTGTGAATGGGGGATCTGTGATTAAAGAGGAGATTTGCGGTTTGCGGGTGACTTATTCACTCTCTTGCGCGCTGTTTTCCCTTAATTCATTTAAGTGCATCTTAAAAACGATTTCATCGCGGAGCGGATGATCTCGTAGCTGCTGTTGTTGAAGGTGCACAACTTCGCAGAGGGTCTCTGTGCGCCCGGGGATTCTCTTATCGCTCCTCGCCGGCCCCCGAACAAAACGCTGCGAGCGAACGAGCCCCCCTTTCCTGCCGCCAACTGTCAAAGCCCTCTCCAGCCTCAGGTCGCGTCTCGGAGTCGTGCGGGTCAGCTCTGAAGGTGCTCAGGGCGGTTGAAGTTTGGCGTCAGCGCGGTAGCGCCCGAGCCGCGCCGGCGGCGGGAGGGCTGCGCGCTGCCGGGCGGAGCGGTGCGGGGCCGTGCGGGGCCGTGCGGGGCGGGCGGCTCCCGCCGCGGTCACGGACAGGGGCCCGGCTTCAAACACCGCCGGAGTTTGCCGAGACGTGCGAGAGGGAGGAGGCTGCGGCTTTAATTACTTGTAAATAATTTATGAAGCGTTGCTCCTACAAGAGGGGGAGCGCGCTAGAGAGGCTTCGCTCGGTAAAATCCCTCGGCGATGGGTAAAAATGAATTAAATAACGCTATGTAATAATACACACGGCTGTTGAAAGAAATGACGGGCGGAGAAAAGTACGTGCCCGGCGGGAGCGCAGCCCCCTCGGCGGCCGCCGGCGGGGCCGGGGCAGCGATGCCCGGCCGCTGGCAGTGGGGAGGCCGTCTCTCCTCGGACGGAGGGGGTTTGGGTTGTAGGTTGGAATATGGCTGATCATGTGTTGGCTTGTGTTTTACAGTATTTTTCCCCTTTTGGCCACACCCCCCCTTCCCAGGCAGCTTCCCACTCAGGGAATCCGCGTACAGTAAAAAGCCATCGAGATGACACACGCCGAAACATTTAATTAGAGGCGATTTGCGAGCAGGGAGCGCGCCGTTCGGCGGATGCCGAGGCGAGGAGGAGCGGGCTCGGCCGGAGGAGGCCGGGTGGCCACGGGCGTGTGCGCAGGGAGCGTTTGGCTGCGCGGGGTATATTTAGAGCTTGCGAGAGTGGATTTGGAATGCAAGCGCCTTATGTAACGAGGTTAATCAGAAACACTGGAGAAAATTTCCTTAATTTGTCGGGGAGTTTTCTGGATGTTTGCGGAGCCGGCCGTAGTTGGCGGGTGTTACACAACGCCCCCCCCTCCCGGCTCTCCGGCCCAGCGCTCCGGCGGCGCGGGCAGATGGTGCGGCCGCGGAGCGGGGCCGGCGGCAGGGAGCCGGCAGCCGGCTCCGCCGGGCTTGGGGAGGGGGGCAACTTTGGGATCCCATCAATTATGTAACACTCGGCTGTCGCTTCTGTATGGATGCGAAAAGCAGAGGGGGGTGCTGGGAAGCCCGGGCGGCTCCGGCGGCGAGGGTGTTTTCTTGGCGGTCCCGAATTGTTTCGGCTCTGGTACTGCTAACCTGCTGACCCACATGTCCCTCCTTCCCCGGGACTCGCTGGGGAAGGGGGAGGGGGCCAGGCACTCCAGGCACACGCTGCCACTCGCCCGGGCTCCCAGTCGCCGCACGCAGGCAGGCACTGCGTTATGTAACAGTCTGAGTGGGAAAGCGAAGGTCAGTGATGGAGGCATCCCCGGCAACACAATGGCCAAAGCCCTGCGCGCTGGGGCTTTGCAGGCTGTACAGCGAAATAAAGCTCGCGGCAGTAATTGGCGTGCGGTTTGGAAAGGCTTGGGAAGGGCGAGGGGAGAAGGAAAAGGAGAGTGGCAGGGATTTGGGGGGAGAAGAAAAAAAAAGTGTTTGGGTTTTTTCGGATGATGTAATGGAGTTGGCAGAAAATACAAGTCTACTCCTAGAGTGCAAACAGTAAGAGAATTGGAGCTGGCATTCTGTGCTAATGTTGCATAAATTAGTGTATTGGAAGTAAATTGACCTATACAATACACATCAGCTGATTGTGCCTTTCTAATACTTAAAACCTGGAGATACAGAACCGTGCAGGAAAACATGACAATGACAACATTTTGGCCTCCTCGAAGTCAGGACTTGATGGATGGATTAGGTGTTAGAGGTCCCTGTAGACTTGTAGGTTTGGGGGTTTTGTTTTGTTATTATTTTTTAAAGCGATTGAAATAGCACTTGGTCCCTTGCCTTTTTTCTTTTTAATAGGGTCCTTTATATCTTATGGCAACAATGTGACCTTAATGTGTGACTAGTATAGGTGAAATTATTTTTAGAACTGCTACCTTATAAGCTCATATGTTCAACTGTGTATTGAGAGTTCAAAAATTTACCTGTTTGGGTCACAATTCTGCCATGTGTTGGAAGCAGGCAGCTCTGGACTCTTGTGCGAGCTGCATGGAGGAGAGATACAAATACATGGATACTTAGGTATATGCACACATTCACACACCTCTCTAGCTGTAAAAATCCTTAATTTTTGACTCGGCAAACACTACAAATACTTGTTTCATATCCTTTATTTTCATAGCTGTACGTGCTGCAAAGCTGCTTTGATACTTCAGCATGTACATGAGGAGTGAAGAAAACAAAATTGAGGAGAGGACAGTTGATGGAGAAGTGGGGAAAGTTTGCTGTGGAATACATTCTTAAGTGAAGCTTTAGTTATTATAATCCTGTAGTTTCAAAATACTTTATTGCTTGATATGCAAACCTGTTTGTACCGCCAGATCCTTACATAACTTGGTTTTTATTTTGCAGAGGTTGTGCTGGTTTTATTGCTGTTTAGAACACTTAACTTAAAAACATAAATTCTGAGTTACCAAAAACACCTTTCAGATGGGGAGCTGTTACCTGATATATTTAGTATATGGGGGCATGCATGCACACTTGCATGCTTCGAGAAATTCCCTGCAGTCTGATACTAAAACTGATTGTTAGAAAATTGTCACCATGAAAAAGCAGGAAATGGATAAAAAGCCTGCTTGTCCCCCAGAGGGATGCTTTTACTGCTGACAGTAATTGTTAAGATTTTCTGAAGACCAGTCGCTGACCAGCAAGTTGGATTTCAGTCTGAGAGTGTATGTGTGTGTGTTCTGCAACAAGGGTTTGTGGTTTGCCATGGTTAGTAGAAGAAATGCTTCCCTCGCCAGCTCTGGCCCGAGACTGTGGCTTTTATTGCCATTTATTTCACTTTGCAGCTTTGACGTCCATGGAGTTCTACCCATGCTGCAGTCTAAGCTTAATACTCTTTCTATTAGTCCCGCTAGAAATAGTTGTAATTGAATAAACTGTATTTTAGTAGAGAACTACTGTCTCATTAAAAAGCAAAACTACATAAAAAGCTTTTAAATCTGATAAAAAATGCTCAGTTTGTTTGGAACTGAGCTCTTGGTCTCAGAGGTAAGTCAAGAGAGGATGTCTTGCTGAAAAATATTGAAGACAGCTCTTGCATCACTGGATGATGCTCTGTGCAAATATTTTTATGATGCTTAATATTTAATAATAGAAAGCTGTAGCTTTAGCTGTGGGTACTTGTTCTTCTCTTCTTGCTGTTGAGGTTCTGAGCGTATTTGCTGTTTTCCAGAACCCTTTGGAATTTTTTATCATGTCGTCTATTTATCCTGATCCTATCTCTACTGGTAGATTGTGGTGTGTTACTTTTTTGTGCTTTATTTTAATTTGAGTAATGCTCCACAAGTAGGGATGTGACATCATTAATAGTGACAACAATAGGTTTGTGGTGTTCCTTTCTTTAAAAGTACTTTTTTTTTTTTTTGTTAGATTTTATCCATTTCTGGATTTAGACTATTCTACAGAGCACAGTCACAATAAAAAATTCTGTGTGTTGTTTTCAGGAGGACTCTTTGAATTTTGTAGATTCTTTGAGTTGCCTTTGCCATCATTGAGGACTATTCTGCATGCACCACTGATTTAGTCCTATTTTGGAAGATGATATGTGCTTTGAATCCTTTAAAGTACAGCATTGTTTTAAATGTTTGTAGCACAGGAGCAATAATAGCAGCAGTATGTTGTTCTCATAGGAACAATGCAGTTCTCTTATTTCAATAAACTGTAACCTATTCTCTTATTTTATTTGCTTGAGAAACATCTCAGGAGCTCATAAACCAGTATGTAAATACTGTTATCATTCAACCAAATGCTGTAATTTTACTAAATAAAGAACATGTTTTGTAATGGAGATTAATGGGCTGTGTGACAATTTCAGTTTTGCGTACAGCACTGCATCTGAACGGAAAGGGCAATTTCAGTTTTGGGAGGTTGTCTTTTTTTTTTTTTTTTTCCTTCTGATATTTGTTTTTTAAGCTACAAAAATATGTGTTGGTAAAAATCTGAAATGACTCAGTCGATTTTGTTGGATTTAATCTGAGAGTTATCCCAGTGCAAAAGAGAAATGGGAAAAAACCCAACCTCGTTTTAAATTACTGTGATATCTGTATCACTCTTGAAATTAATTTGTGAATAGGTGATCCATTCTTTACAGAAATATTTTTAAGAGCATTTTTTCAGTGACACGCCGTTGTAGGAACCAATATTAAAAAATGAAAAAAAAAAATTAAAATTCAGAGTGTAGCTAAATGCAGTGGCAAGTCTGGGTGCCGTGTGGCTTAGGGATTGTTTGCAGGCTCTGTGCTTCTCGCTGCTACACGGGGAGCAAAGGGGCTGCAGTGGCAGCAGCAGCTGCTGTCACACAGCTGGAGGAGGCAGGGGAAGGGATGGGGGAGTGCTGGCCCAGGTAGTTTACAGCAGCTGTCAAAATGCAACAATGCACTTGACTCAGGGCCTTCCATTTCCGTGCTGCCCGCCAGTTGTCACCACCTCAGCTGTCTGTCCATCCCAGACGTTTTGGCAAGAGGCTGCCTGTCTTCCCTGGGCCCTTGAGTGGGATGCTGGAGTGGGGAGCAGGGTCTGCTTCTCAGGAGGAGCTGAATTATTCTTCTGCCACACTTTTACCTGGACCTGAGCGTGCTGTGGAGGTTCTGTAGCTTTCTGTGGCTTTGGCAGAAGAGGAAGTTCTGGTGGGTAAAGTGTTGAAGAAACTTCCTGAATATGTGGAAGCATCCTACTTCATATGCAAATTTCTGCTATCTTGTTTTCTTTGACTCTATTTTCAAGTATCTTGTGTTTCACCTATTGCTGAGGCTGTCTTTATAGCCCTGATAATCACTTCTGGAAATGTACTTTACAGAGCTGGAGGTTTTATATATACTCACAGCTGGCAGACAGTTCAAGCATCCTTACCTGCACAGATTCTTACAGATATGTAGAGGAGGGCCCCGCAGAGCAGAGGCTGAATCCCCTACTGTCACTAGATCCATGTTGCACATTTGGTGTCAGAAACAGATCACACTTCATTTCTAGGGCTGTTAGGGTTTTTTTTGGCCACAGTGTTCTGGTTGGAGGCTCTTCTACAGCTTTGTTTTCTGATGATCAGAAACCTTTTCACTTCTAACTAACTGTGTTCATGATCAGTTAGCTCACTTGCTTCTTTAAATGTTTTCTATAAAACCTCCTTGGACTGAAAATGAAGAAGAGCCTGGTATTTTATTTTGTGATACTGAACTAGCAGTGAGCTCTGCTCTATGACTCACAGTTTAGCACTTCAGCATATCTGTTGTAGATGGTCTGTGCTGATAGAAACATGAGAACAGCTTGGATTGTGTGTCATGAGGAGTTAATTGTCTAATTTCTTGAATGTAAGAGTTGTGAATTATTCTTCATACCCTTATCCAAAGTCTCATCTAGGTATGTTTCATTCTTGGCAGCAACTGAGCTCTTCAGAGACTAAGTGTATTGGGGTGTGTATTTTCATGAAGAAATTGTGGGGCTTATTTTACAGCAGTTTAATCTTATAGTTTAGCCTCATTGCACTGTTCATTTGGAAGGATCCCCAAGTGTTTTAAACACTATCGGGAACCATTTTGCTTATTACTGAAATCCAGCCACTTCTTGTGTGGAATCTGACAGCTGTTTAATGGTGCTCAGCCATGCTAAGCAGATCAGAACGGAAAGTGAAGAATACCATACCTGATTGAAACACTCAGAGGGATTTTGGATACAGATAATATAATTATCTGCATTGGAATTGGGTCAAACAGCTCTATTCCTGTAGAAAATTACTAGATATTTTCAGTGGCAGTGTATGGTCAAGAAATTGGTTTGAAATACCTTCCTGAAAATGATACCCCTAGCAGTGAGATAATCGAAGATCCTGCTGCTCACCCTACTGTGATCACCAGTTGCAGAATGATCAATGTTTTCTTCAGGTATTTCTGGATGTATTAATTGCTTGGTCCCATGCTGGTATGTGAAATCTTATAAACCAGGGGGGACGACTGGGATGTTGCAGGTCTTGCTTTGTAAAGCAAATTTCTTTACTGTTGAGTTCCTTAGATAGTGAGTTGCTGTCTGTGAAATGTGCTCATATTCACAGAGGTTTTAAAAATGGTTCTACGGGATCTCTTGACACTAAGCCAGTAGGAAATGGGGGAGGTGGGTGTCACAGCCTTGTCAGGATGTTGGTGACTGTGGGGAAAATACAGCTCTTTTCCAGTTGTCTTCAATTTCACTTCCATATAATCCAGCAAAACAGAGTATAAACGGAAGATCTGCAAAGGAACAGAATTCAATATTCATGATCAACTGAATGTACATAAATGTCCTAGTAATAATGACCAACTGCAGAGTCTTTCATTTGTAATTTAATCTAATAATTTCCATGCACTTCTAAAAGAACACACTATGAAGCTGGCAACTTCTGAGAAATTGCTGCGCTGTTACAAACAGCATTTGAGCTGGCATTATAACAGCATGATAGATAGTGAGATGGAGAACAAAGTTAGTGCAGAAACTGAGCTGAGAGAAATTGCCAGCAGAACGTGAGAAAGCAGAGCTGGATTATGATAACCTCCCTTGTAGAATCAAATTAAACCGTTTTTAAAGGCTTTGTTGATTTTTAGTTTGTGGTTGTACTATGTATTTACTTCACATGGGTGCAGGAGATTAATGAGGCAGGTATAGTGATCATGGGGTGAAAAACTGTGGTGCTGCTGTTCTTTTTAAATGTTTCATTTCATACGGGCTGTGGGATATTTACAGCATTAATTAACAATATGTCTGTGTGCTTTAGTTCTGCAACTGTTCAAATGGATTCAAAGTGTTTAATATGCAGAAACGATGGAAATTACGACTCCTACAAGGATGTTGGACAGAGAACCACCTCCCCTCCTTTTTTTTTTTTTTTTTTTTGTTTTTTTAATTACTCTTATAAATATCTTTTAAAATGGCATGCTTGTCAGAGAGGTGGTTTGTGTCAAGACTGGGGAATATAGGGCCAGGAGCTCTGCAGCTGGTTTGGACAATGTGGCTGAAAGAAGACAGGAGGAAAAGCAAAAATCCCAGCGAGAGACCGTATAGCATTAAGTGCTGTTGAGTGTGCATCCAACAGCATTGCCAGTTCCTGACCTGTGAGAGAGGAGTTTTCCCCATAGTTATGTAGAAGTGTGCGCCATGCACTTCTGAAATAAACATATATGCAGAACTGTAGACACCATGGGGAGGACTTAAATTATGTATTAGTAGAGCTTGGCCTGACTGTTTTGGCACTGAAGCAAGGTCTGTTAGATACAGTCAAGGATAAAACCGAGGCCAAGACTTATGAAATACTGATTATAGGGTTTATTTTATTCCTGTAGTGGAGTTATGAGAATACTTTAAAGTAGGATTTCCCCCCATAGTTTCCCTTCAAATGTGGAGGTAGGAAAGAATGCCTTTTTATTTACTGATAGATGACTTTGCCAAAGTCTGTACCAAATGTAAATCAGAGGCCTCTGCTGCATTATATCTTCTAACTAAGGGCAGAAAGGTAAGGTTTAAACTATTTCTTTGTAAGAAGTCCTGAAATTTGATAAGACAGGCTAAAATACAGCTTTTGCTAATACTTTACTTGAAGTAAAAAAAATGTCAGCATAAAGCATCCCCTAAATCCTGTGTATATTAAAAAATAAAATAAAATGAAACCAATCTCAAAGGAAACTAGGGCATATCAAAAACTTCTCTCTGCATCCTGCTTCATCTGTGTAGTCTGCAAGAAGAGTTTCGTTAGTCATTTGTGTTGTCATTATAGAAGTTAGGAAAGGGTCCTTTACTGCCTGGGTTGTTAGAGAGGCCTTTTAAAAATTCTAATGAAGTGTACTCTGAGCTGTTGGCATCTTGTGTCGAGCCAGTGCTTCTGAGATAATACCTGGAAGTCAGTTAGAGCACAAAAGCAGCTCTTCCCAGGGCTGATGCTTGGAGGAATAAGCAATGTGTGCTGCTGTTGTACTTTCAGTCCCTAAGCAATCTTGCCAATCCATCAATAGCCAGGCAGGCTTTACACTTTGATAGTCTTTAAAAAACCAAACCACTAAGTCGTTTCCAGAGATTTCATTCCCATTCAGCACTCTGAACGTTTGTAATGGTCATTTTCTGCTGGAATCAGGTGTATTTTTAAGAAGTGAAGTGATCTGATTTTCATGAGTGTGAATCTGCCAGAGATTAGATTAGGTCAGTCCTATGTTGGTAGCATGAAAACCACCCTTGGCTATTAGAAGTGTTCTGGTCTGCTGGCAGAAGACTGGATCCTGTGACAGTTTTATGTGTGTGGTTAACACTGAGCATCACGGATGCTTCTGTTGATGTCAGTGACAGTACTTCAGCGTAGGGTAAAACTAGGGGTGCATGTGCAGTAAAGATCAAGAGAGAGCTGCTAGTAATCAAGAACTGCCCTGGGAAATGGTTTAAGAAAAATAAGAAATTTTAGCACCAGTGAAAATGATTGTGGCTAAAAGATGAATTAACTGTAGTTTTCACGGTAGGTAGGGCTGGGTGAGCAGTAGTAATTATTTTGGCAGATATATTGTTACCCTGCTATAATTTTGCTTTCAGGATGATACTGTGGCTCCACTGCTGGAGAAGAATTTGTGTCCCTACTTCAGAACAGCTGTTAGGAGATGAGCAAGAATTTCCTCAGGTACAGAACCTGAGTTGCACTTGCCTGTTGCTGTATATGGAGTGTGTTTGCTAAGTTTACTAAAGGTTTTAATTTGTAGCTGCTGACATCTTAGCTCCATTCTTATAACAATCAAAAAGTCTTTTTTGTTTTGTGATGGAAAAAATGAAGGGAAAGATGAACAGATTTAGAGATTTAGCTTCAGAAAATCTAGTAAGCTGACTGTTGAGGTGGCCTGCCTTATAGACATTTCTCTCTCTCGATATTGGCTGCCTCTAACATGGTTTGATCACAACTGAATTATTTTCCTGTTTTGTTTTCTGAGTAAATCACACTATACCACTCGGCCTCCTTTTAGAGATTTAGTTCTAGTTCATGAGAAGTTGCAGTTGTTAATTTTTTGGATCATAATACCCCACTGAAATTAGCAGGCCAGGTCAGCAGTGTCCCAGAGATGCTTTAGTGTGTCAGGTAGTGTAGTATCTAAGGCTGTGCAAAAGAACAAGGGAAGATTTTTCTTTTCCCCTCCGGAAAGGGAAGCAAAATCCTTCCAAAATTCTAGCTAGTCATTAACTTTCCACAGCAGTGCTTGGGGCAGTCCGTCACTAAAATCTTTGATTTCAGTTCTCCAAAGAATGCTCTCCCATGCAACATTCACCTTAGGGAGGATAAGGACGAAAGATTGTGGAAGAAGCCAGGATCAGCAGAGCAGCTACGTTTACAGATAACTGTGGGCTTCCATTTAGCAAGCTGTACTTGGCCTCAGTGTTGGGTTTCCAGCGTTCCCAAGCCCACCTTCCTGTTGTTTTCAGCCCAGTTTAGAAATGGCTTGTCACAGATCTCTGCAACTGGCAAGTCTCCTCAGGATTTCTTCCACGTACCTTTTGTTTTCTTGCCCACAGCAGAGGTTCAAAGGGGAACGTCTTTAGGGATTTGAGAGCAAATGATCACAAGTGGCGAGGTGGGGACTTACGTCAGTATACTGAAAATATTTTGTTGCATTGCTTTTCTCTGCACACAGCAGAACACACACTGGAAGCAAACTTGGCTCTGGAAAGACAGCAATAGAAAATGTAAAAACAAACCCAGAAAGGAAGTAAATGAAGCCAAAGGGGGGAGCAGGGTAGTTCTGTGTAATGAAGAGTAAAAGAAAGATGTGGAACTTAAGGAAGAAGTGCAATGAAAGGGCACAAAAGAAAGATGACGGATTTGGAGAATGGCCTGGAAAAAAAACCCCAAACATTTGGAAAAGGACTGGAGTAGTGGGGGGAGCTACAGTGTCTGCTGAGGGGAGAGGAATTTACTGCCTTATTGCCTCTGTGCAATTAATGTATTTGTGTTCTGTGACCTTGTCTTTGCTATAGAATGTAATCAAGTGTGTTTTAGTGCATGGTGTGGTCTAAACAGTTGCCTCAGATTTGCTTCAGCACCCTATTGTTTCCAATGAGCTCTGACTAAATGTTTTTGCCATAGATGTTGTGCTAATGTGTTATATGAATTATTTGTCTTATCTCAGTCCTGTGAAATTGGAAGCCCTTTCCCACAGTGTGTTAAGCAGATTAAAATGAAAGCCTGTTTTTATGGTCTAGCAACAGTGCAAATATTTGGGGAAAAAAAAAAGAAAAGAAAAAGAGTTGTGAACTAACAGTGGGGTGCTGTGAGGACTGTTTATGCAGCAAACACATTTTGTCACCTAAATGGTGAGATGATGAGTTCCAAGCTTCCCTTGGAAAGGTTTATGCTGTTTTCCCTGGTGCCTTAAATCAGGGGGAAGAGCTTGGGATTGGTAGTTTCTAAGATACCTTTTGTTGTTGTTGTCGTTTGACATTAACTTGTGAGGCATCTCTGAAGAAGTTCCTTCTTCAAACCCTTATCAGTGTGTACTAGTTTGAAAACAAACCAGTGGGAGATTCCAAGTCAGAACTACAGTTTAATAGGAAAACTAGAAATAAATGTAATAGGACAGAAACACCGACAGAGTCAGGATACAAGCCGACACCCTGTCGGTCAGGGTGGTGGTAGCTGTCCGATTAAACGGTGGCTGCAGTCCAGATGAAGTGGTTCTGTTGAAGCAGTGATCCTGTAGAAGGGTTGGGTCTTCACCTGAAGGTTCTGTGGTAGCTCTTGTCCTCTGGGAATCCAGTAGGGAGTGCTGCCCGTGCTGTTCCAAACCTCAGACGATATCCAGGTGGGGATGCTTGGCTCCTCCCCCTGGGTGGAGCACCTCACAATGGGATGATGTTGTTCTATGAGCGATGCAGTGAGGCTTGAATGGCCCATTAACAGAGAGACCCCCCGGAGGGAGTTATCAGGGATGAGTCGTGGAAGAGAGGCAGAACACTGCCCCACCTGAGATGGTGATGGAATACATACCTGTGATTACATCTTACATTGTAACCTAAGACACAGGAGTTCAGGGGCTGCCTTTGCTTTGGGGTAGGCAGTCCCAGGACAGAATTTGGGCTCTTTGGAATAGCACTAAAAATCATATTAGAGGCTACTACCAGCTGTTTTTTGTTTGTAAGAGATATTACTTTAAAAAGTAGTCAAGTGATGGTACACATGGAATTCGGGATTCCTACTATTCTGTCTCTTGACTTCCTGTCTTGTGTCCCTTCTCCCTTAAGAGCAGAATACATTTTAGTTACAGCAGTATTTTATTTATACTGACTTACTTTAATCTTAGTGTCATAACATTTTAAGACACTTTATAACTGCTCTTCTACCTGTGTGGTATTTGTCACACAAAAAGTCTAAAGCTTTAAGGAAATTATTGTGAACATGGCATGCTTAAGACAAAAAGGGTATCTTGCTGTGTTTGGGCAATAACTTAATTAAGGCATCACATGTTATTGTAATATATGTGAGGGGACAGTGTAATATGGGAGAGGGGACAGAGTAACGGTGTGATGTCAGAGTGAGCATTGCATGTTTTCTGGCCTCGGTTCCCATTTCATTAATTCCTCTTATTTCCCTGCATGGAAATAAGAAATAGGGTTGCATGGTGCTGTATCAGGAATGTTGCCCCTTCAGGCCTGTTCAGGTCACGATCAGGGCTGAAAAGTCTTGGAAGTGCTTATGGGCCACATTCTATGTCTGGCTGAGAAATGTTGAGTTTCAAATTGTGGAGACTCAAAAAGGCAGGAGGTGTAAGAGAGGTGACCCATTATTCCCTGTCTGTGGACTAAATTAGCAGCACCAGACCACTGAAGTTCCATAGAATGTACCTGAAAGTTTGTCTTTTTAGGTGTGAATTTTCCCCAGAAGGTCAGGTACAAAGAAGTTTGGCATTTTTCCCCGTGTCCGTGCTGCACGAGGAGGCAGCAGCTGTGCCTTCGTGGTTTCTCTTCTCGCCCAGCATCTGGTCTGGGTGTCCTTTCATCAGACCAGCTCCATGCATGTGTCCTGGGATACCTGTGGGTTTTGTTGGCACAGGAATTGAAAAATCCGCGTTCTCGCTGACACTTCACTCTGAGCTACCGGTGTGGGTGCAGCTGTGCCAGCAGAAGGGAGCATTTATCAGTTTGTCGTGTGTCCAAGTGTAGCAAAACCAGCATAATTGTTTTGGGGTTTTTTTTCTTTAAAAATTGCTCTCTATCAAGTTATAGCTTGACATGCTGGAGCTATGGGGTCTGGGGAGGAGGGCAACTTGATTTGTCGTTGCTGTGTTAGCAGAGGCTCTGCTCTACAGGCAGTGCTTGACAATCCTCAGGAGATTGCAGGGATCTGTCTCTGCTTAGCCCTTATCAAGGTGCAACTATACCACTGCTGGTCATGGAGCTACATGCTTTAATTTATAGGAAAGCCTTCAGGTTCCCCAGCAAACCAGACACCACAGACCTGGGGTGTGCCACAAAAGACTCTGCAGTATGTAGTGTATTAAAACTTGGTAAGAAATAGATGAATGGCAGTGGTAGGGGGTAAGCAGTATTCCTTCTTTTGGTGGAAGTTCTTATGTGTTGTAAGCATTTTCCAGCATACTTTGACCAGGTCAGCACAGAGGAACTTGGTTTTAGTCTGTCACAGGTCTGATTTTTGCAACCACATTTAAATGTAAATGTAAGCAGTTGAAGTTTTTGTGCAATGCTGATATCTCTATGTGATATTTCTCCGTAAAAGTAAACATTTCTACATTACTGTTTTCCAATGTAATGGTTTAGATGTAAACACATTGCTTTTGATTTGCAATTTTTTTTTCATATTTTTCCAGTTTTAAGCAGAGAGACTTATAACTGCTGGACATTACTGAGGGAAAAGTTTTATAGACAAAAACCAAGAATGTATAGCAAATAATTAAGCTATATGGAAATTAAAGCAATAGAGATTTTTAATACCTTTAAGGTAATTTAAATTTTAAACGTACTGTAGATTTAAATCATATGAAGCTGTTCTGCATGACTTCCACCAACCTTTATTAAGGACTAAGCACTCCACTTGCCAACTTTTAGAGATTGCACTTTTATTTGTAATTTGTCTTCTAATGTGCAGTTAATAGCAATATGGCAATCATTCAGTTTTGCAAAATCAGGTGGGCTTCTAATCTGTAGAGACATTTCAACTACATGTAAAAACACTTTATTTAAGGCATTGCCATAATAATTAGCCTCTTAACATTTTCCTTAAAGACAATTTGGAGGAAAAATTCCTTCCAGTGACGCAGATATGGTTATTAATTTGTTTCCTATTGCTGTTGGAATGTTCTCATCAATATTCCAAATGGGAAGGTATCAATCCCTTCACGTTTGTTTCAAACCTCACATGGTGAGACTGGGAGGATGCCGTGTGGGTGTGATGTGCTTTTTTGACTGTCCTGTTTGTTCATCTGGGTACAAGTGTCCAGAGTTGCTGTGCTCAGAATGGGTGGGGCAGGGATCTGAAGCATCTGTACTGTATCTTCTTTTGTGCTGCAAGAGGTTAATTCAGTTTGTTGTCTCTGGTAAGAGTCCTTACTGTGGCCACTGAGTTACCAAGTGGAAAAGGTCTTGCAGGACAGCATGAAAGCAAGAACCACAAACCCTGTTTGAATTCCTTGCCAGCAGTGTTTCCTGTGGTTTAGTCTTCCTGGTCAGATCCATACCTAGAAATTGGAAGGGGATGGTTGGGCTTTAAAATCTCCTTTTTTCTGGAGCTCCCTTCCCCTTTGGACACAGCTGTGTCTCCTCACATGCCCCTCACCACGTTCACCTGCAGTGTGCTTGAGGTGACCATGGCAGTGCTCGGGAACCAAAGAGAGTTGGGAAGGCTCTGGTTTGGTGGCAACATCAGACACTGCTGCAGGTTGTGAGCTTAAAATGCTCCACATAAGTTGGTATCATTAACCATCAAAGATTGTTTAATGTGAACTGGAGTTTCAGATCCGAGATGTGAAAAGAATTGAAATACAGTGTGTTATGTAACTTTGAGTTGCTAATATGCGGTTGTGTTACTGAGAAGGATTAAGGGCAAATTTTATCCAAAGGCACTTTGAGGAACTAGAGATATCCAAAATATTGTTAGTCATCCTTTCAGCTTTTTATTAGCAGTATCTTGCTGAGACAGGTAATTGTTAAAATTGGAAAGGGAGGCTGGTTGGTAGTTCCAGTCCGAAGCTGTATTTAAGTGAACCCGTTCCAGCACAGGGGGAACTGCTGTGGGCTTCAGCCAGAGAAACAAACCTGAGCTCTGCTTTTTGGTTCATGTGTTCAGCACTGGAGAAAACTGTGTTCAATAGACTTTGGAGTAAAAAGGAGGTTTGTGTACCCTTCAAAAGCTGGAGAATAGGTGGAGATGGAATCCTGACTGTCAGTAGGAAGGGACTCTTCTCATATCAACCCCCAAAGCAACAGTTACCATAACTGAATATTGCACTGTGCATGGTGCACCTCATCTCTCAAACCCAGATGAAATGCAGCACTAGGTTTGAAATGGAGCTGAGCTTCCAGAACCCAGCTCGAATATCAACAAAACCTCTCCAGTCTTAGTATGAGGAGCTTGAATTGAGGCATCATGCAAATCCTGTTAATAACGTAATGACTCTCCATTAATTCTCCATTGCTGTTATGTCAGTGGATTTTCACTACTTGAACCATCATGATTTTCTTCAGTTCTACTGAAGACTCTTTTTATACTCAGCAATTAAAATATGGTTTAGGTTTCTGTTGATTCTTTAATTTTTGCATCTTCCGTGAGATCACTGGTGTCTGAATTAAAATTCTCATTTTAGGAGTGGAAATATCTGTTGAAATTCTTCTTCCTTACTTCCTCAGTACATACATGTTGTCCTTTTTGAAGCAGGTTGTACTGCATCCCAAGAGATTAGGGAAGCTTCCGGTCTCCTTGCTGTTTGAATCTTGCTAATGCAAATGTTACCAAGATATTATGTGTTAAATATGCAGCGAAACAACATTGATTGCTTTCATTCTTTTCTGTATGGTGGAAGGAAGCAGGAAAGGTTTTACTCTTAGCATTTATCACACCCAAGTGGGCGTGGGAGTAATTTTTCTAACACAAGGATTATTTCTAAAAATGTGCTTATATTTATTCAAACAGTTTGTTTCAGCTTTCATTTCTGAGCTGAGCAGCTTTCTAAAGAGCTCTTTTTCCAACATGAACATGGTGGGAGCTGATGGATATTAAAATTTAAGTAAAATATTTATAGTCCTAGAGGAAAGGTGGACTTCTTTCTTCATCAAGAAAAGAAAACGAACATTGCTTAATTGATAGTGACACGTGTGCTGTATTTGCTTTCATTGCACAGTGGTGAAAATTCATCTCCCCGTATGGGTCTGTGTCCCTTTGAAACTCTGAGCCCTTTTTGTAAATGGGATCTGTAAGATTTTCTGTATTTTAGATTGAGTGCCAGTTTGGAAGATGAAGGTGCCAGGGGAGTTACTTCCTTCCCCTTAAGGGTGGGTCACAGTAGAATTCAGGGACTGGAGATACCCAAATTATTGTTAGTCATCCTTTCAGCTTTTTATTATCTCAGTAGAATTAACCAGCTACATTAAACGATGAAGGTTCCATTCAAGAAGTCTAACAAGAAGCTTATCAAGTACTTCTAAAAAAGTGAAAGAAGGTTTCAGGTAACAGTGAGTGCAGTGATGTGGTGTCCCATTAGCAGAGATAATTTTCCAGGCTGATTTTTTTTAATTGACAAAATTATAACAAATGATGTACTGTTGGTATCAAAATTTAGTGACCAATTAATGGAGACAAGGAGATGGTTTTGTTTCAGAAAATTGCTGTGGTGAACGACTGGAGCAGCTGCAGGTTTGCTCATAAATTGCTAAATGGATGCACTGGAGTACTGCTTCTGAAAGATAAACAGCTGGGAAAGAGTTAGAGGAAGTGTTGATTTTTGTCTTAGTAAGATAAGTACTGACAATCAAACTAATAAAAATAATGTTCCAGTAGGTTATTATGTTACTGACTTGTATGCTTTTTGTGTTGAAAGTGTAATGGAATTTGAGGTCTCTTTGGATTGAGAATTAATAAGCTGTGTTCCACTTGCCTTGTGCTGGAGTAACTTTGTTTTACTATTTTGCTTTTTCTTCTCTGTGCTGCTTATGCTCCAGCCTTCTCAGGCTCTTGCCTGTAGGTACTTCTCACTTATTTGTTTCTTATATGTCTTATTTCTCATTTATAGCCAAGTGTTTTTCATGGTGAGTAAACTTAGTGATAGCTTAACGAAATTTAGCTTTGCTCATCTCTGTCCTAACAACCTTCCTTCTGGCTAGACAAAATTAAGCTCCAGTCTCTTTGAAGACATCTTTGTGTACAGATTTTTTTCAAGTAACTTTAACTGATTGCTGAAAACATCTAAGATTATGGGCTGGCAGTAGTCACTACCAATTCTAAATATTAAAGAGGCACTATCTAGTGTTTCCTAGGAAAAGTCCCTGTTAAGTACTCTGGTAAGGAGCTGCTAGCCCAGCCATGCTTTAAGCGGTGCCATCACAAGAATGGTTTCTTTTGCCATCAGACTGGTTACCAATGCTTTTGTTTTGCTTTCATTCTCTTTGTAAGACTCAGCCTGAGGGAAAGGATTGGTTTTTTGTGAAATCCTCTGAAACTTAATTGCTCAGGTTAGGTGAGAGGAGACCACAGAGCCCCTCAGGTGCAGTCTGTGTCTATGGCCTCTGCTCACTGAAAGTGGCAATAAACATATGCAGGGGTTTCTGTGGCTCTTGGAATGTTTCCTGCACAGCCCTTTACTTTTAAATCAGTTTGTCTAGAGTTTGCAAAAGGTAAAAGTAGTGCTGGGTTTTTGTTTGCTTTTGCCTTGGTGATGGTGGGTATGTGATAGGTATTGTGTGGTATGAAATAGCCATGCCACGCAAATAACACAAAATAATTCTTACCAAACAAGCAGAACAAAATTTGTGGGCTCCTAAAGGCAAAAAGAATATTCATAAAGTTAGTTGCTGAAAGAGCAGCATCGCTGCTATTGTCATTGATACACTGCACAGTCAAACCCATGGCATTGCAATGTACATAAGGACTTTTTGAAGGAGGAATACTTTGGTCATTACTTTTTCTCTGCTTTAAATGATACAGTGGTAGTTATAACTAAAAAAACCAATGTAGGCTCTGTTTCTTCCCCAGTTAGGCCGATGTGTGGAACCTTCTGCAGCAGGTAAGGCTGCCAGTGTCTAGCCTGAAGTATAAAGAGTTATTTTCTCCAAGAGTGATTAGTACTCTTCAGTTTAGATTTGACAAGTGAGAGAGGGTATATTCTGCTGCCTACATCTGATTTCCCTTTGATCCTTACATGGAGATTCAGTGTGTGCCAGTGACCCTAAAGAGTTCTGGCAGAAATGAGGAAAAATCCTAGTGTGGTATCCCGAGTAGGGCTTGTATCTAGAAGCATAAATCCTGAAGAGCATGTGGAAGCTGCTGTTTGGGCTGAGGAAAGAAGTATGAAAATATTGTTTGTGTCACAGCTGATTAATGGGCAAATTAAAAAACCTGCATAATACGGAATGGGAAAGAGCAGAAGATGAGAGAAACCTGTTCTGAGAGGCTTCTGATGGCTGGAAACCAAATGAGTGAGTAATGTTTTGAAATTGCTTCAAGTACTTAGTGTTGATAATAGTTACTCTAAGCCATGGTGGAATGCCCTGTGTGCTGGCTCTCAGCTGCATTACTGCGTGTCACAAGTCCCAACAACGCAAAGGGCCCTGCTGGGAGATGTTTGCCCAGCTTCCTCAGAACTCAGCTCTGCAGCTGTTCTGCTCCTCAGTTACTCCGCGGTAGTGGCCGCGAAGCTCCAGCCATTTTCCTTGCAAACACCGGGTAAAGTGTGCATTATCTGTTTTGATCGTTTCTCTTTCTTGGTTGTTTGAAAAGCATTGGAAGGAGAGGGGCAAGTCTCCAAGGCTGATAAGAAGCATTATTGTGTTTCACTTTCCACAGTGAGTAACTAGGGTAGGGTATTCAAATACTGCTTGTCTCCAGGAATGCAATATTGATACCTCTTACTCACCCAAACTGCAGCACATGGAATAGTCATCCCATGTAGGATTCCTCTAACAACCCATGATGTTTGCACAGTAGCTGTGTATATCGAAGTTCTTCAAAATGCCCCGTATTGTCTGACATGCTGGCACCGTTATGGGATAATCAAGAGGGTAATTCTTCTGAAGATTGATGTCCAAATTGAGTCAGGGAATCACCGTGTGCATAGCTGTTTCTCTCCTTTAAACCATACAAATTGAAGCAAGCCCACTGTGTTAGGGTACAGCAAATTCACGTATTGACACCATGGGTGCCTCAGGCCAGGAGCAGGAGAGGAATTTATCTCACCAGCATGAATTATAGGGAAGAGTTAGAGGTGGGTGAGTTCATTTAGGGTGTACTTCCCCCACTTGCACTTCTAGGGCAAAAATAAATTGAGACTAAGTAATGTCTTTCTACTTTTTCCTTCTAGCCAAAATTAAAAAAAAATAATTGTTGGGAGGTTGAGTACTGAATCTCTGTGATTTTAAAGGGCATAATTTTCAAATTGCTGAGCATCATTGTCAAGCCAGTAAAGCTGAATGTGATTTCACTTAGAGGTGCAGCCCTGTGTTCTTGCTAATGCAGGAAGAGTCCTTCCTTTCTTGTGACTGTTGCTGTCTTTACAGACTTAATGCAGCAATCAGAAAAACTCATACTCATAATTCATTGTGAACAATAAAAGAAATAGTCAAAACTGTATGTTGAGACTAGGTGGCCCACTGCCATTAGTACATGTCAGATCTAATGCAATTATTGTTATAAACCGAGACCTTTCCAAATTCCTTTTATTCAAGCCGTATGTGATATTTTTCATTTTCAAGTAATTTATGTCTGCTACCAATTGGGAAATATTTCAGATAGGATGCCACTTCAAGCTCTATATATGCAATATCATTTAAATTTTTATGCCTGACCCTGGGGCCTACATGTACTTCCACGTGCACTTAGGAAGCTGCTGTCAGAATCTACACATTGCGTAACTGAGGGTAGAATTTGGCCCTTTATGTACCACGATATTGTTAAAAAACCCCACCAAAGCAAACAAAGAAAAAGCAAACCAAAAAACCCCAAATCAAACCGAAACGCAGGAATCCTCATGAATTGTGATAATACATACTACATTTTAATGGCTGACAATCTTTCATTACAGTAATTTGAAATTTCACCATTTGTTTATGCACATCCTCCAGACATTCTCGTTTTAGCTGCCTCTTTCTGGCTCTCTAAAGAATCAATGATTTCACTCCAGAAACATTCATGGATCAATAGACTCTGAAGATTAGTGGGTCATGGCCAGGTACAAAATGCATGTTGTAAACCCCAGGCTCTTATATTTGCTTGAATCCTTCCTCAAAAAAATGAGAGAAGGGGTAGCTTTGAACAACGGACCTCTTTGAATGGATTAATTCCTCGTGTATTTCAAAGGGTTGAGAATACTGGAGAAACTACAAATGTGGAATTAATTGTCAGTGACTTGAGAATTCAGTTAGCTGGCAAATAGTTTTCTTAGATAAGCCAGGATACTGTGGATGACAGTAAGACCATGAAAAAGGAGTGCTGTACATGGAGTTAAGTTTTTGGTTTTCCTGTCTTCCCACATTCTATTGTAAATGGAGTTGCACAGAAGTAGCTGCCTTTATTACTTTGCCTTTTTAGTCACATCTTTCTGATTTCAGGGTTTTGTTTTCTGTGCAAGAGTGGACACTAACATCTCTAACCTCAAACAGAGATAAATAGGGTTAATTTGCATCTGCTGAGAGTGCTAAATTAATCTGTAGCTCTCCAGCATTCAGCTACTGCTCCTGCAATGGTCTGTCTAGACTTTCTAGAGAAGCTAAACCAAATCCAAGTAGCTTTTGAAGCTCTCTAATAATTGCGTTCTAGTGCTGTGTTGCTTCATCTGCTTCTGCATGAAAATAGTGGGGTTTTTAAAAAGGTGGAAGGTTTGAAGTGGTGGATTGGCTAACAGAATGAACACAGATAGATTTCCAAGTGCTGTTTGTTTCTTGTCAATAAACTTATCGTATGATGTTTTCATTCATTTTCCTTTCTTCCTCTTTTTACCCTCAAGGTTGTCATCTTCATATTTCCTTTCATTCTCATTCTTTCATGGGGATTTCAATTTTAGATGTGTTTCCCCTCCCACTGCTATTCTTCAATCCATCAGTTTTGGTCATGTTTGACAGAAGGACAGATGTTTCAAAGATAATGACATATCCGCAAGTTTTCTGAGAACAGGCATACAGAAGAGGCTTAATTGCAAGCAATTAAATGGAAGTACTTATTATTAGACACTAGAGAATCCATATAGAGGAGTGAGTTTAAAAATGATTCCTCTGCAGAAAAAAATGGCAGTGGAGTTTATAATTGATAATGAGCATCAGACCCCTGTGAAATCTTATTTTAGCAGTGCCAGGCTGTGTGTGCAGCAGGCTGCATTTATCAGGGAGGCTCAGTTACATGAGCTGCAATAGTGGTAAATCTGGTTCTTCATCCACTGACTTACTAATGTGAAGGAGTTAATTTGTTTACTCCTGCAGCTGGAAAGGCTGTGGCCCTGCAACAACTGAGAGTCCTGTCTGTGCACTCCAATTAGTAAATTCCCTGACCAGGCCTGATCCACAGTACTGCTGGGAAATGAAGGAAGATCTTCCCCAGGGCAGTATTATCTGCTTTTCTGCTCTCTTATGGGATATTGCTGCTTTTTTATTTTAATGCTGTGATGTAACATGGAAACCTGTATTTGGATCAGCATATCCATAGAAATTGATATTTTGGGGGCTGGCTGTATGGATTTCATCTGTTGTGAAAATGTTTTTGTTCTGCTGTACAGTTATCAAAGAGACTTTGTGGGCTTTCCCTCACACTTGTCTTTAGGGAAAAGAGACTTAGCTCAGTAGTTGCAAAGTGCATATAGAATTTTTAGGGCCATTGACAGTTTAATTCAGGAATGATCTAATTAGGGATCCAGAGAACTGGATTCACCATATCCTTAAGTATTGACTGTCCTGAGAGATGCTCTGGCAGATGGTTAGTTCAAAGTGAGTTTACCTTGGGCTCAGTTTCTTTAGACTGACAGCTTTTTTTACTCAATTAAATGAGACAACTGTCAAAAGCACAGACTCTGAGTTGATGCAAATAACTCTGCTGCACAGATAAAGCTTAAATGTGTTCCTTGAGTCAGCTGAAACTGTCAGGTGCTTTGAGTAACTAGTTCAGCCAGCCAGAAAGGCACACTGGCAAGTAGAAGAAAAGGTTGGGAGGTGCCTAAAAATAAAACAACTCCCAGGGTTTTGTTATCTTCATTGATTTTACTTTTTGTCGCATACTGGTATGGCATGTTGGGAACTATTCTTTGCTTTCACTCTTCTGTTCGTTTAAGGAAGGAGTTCTCGTTGTGTTTTAATTATCCTCAGAAGTTTATTTGTTGTTAATGTTCCCAAAGTCCTGAGGCTATGAAAGCATGGAAGTAACGAGCTATTATGATGGAGCTGTCAGGCAGTCCCCAAACTAACTGTCCTTTGCTCTGAGATTTCAGCTGTTTGCAAATAAGTTAATATGGTTGTTGTGTTTTTCTGACAATTTAGACATCCATCTGCGATGTTTGTAGTTAAAATCTAGAGTGTGCTCTTCACCCTCTCTTGCCCACCAAGAACAACTAAAGTAGCTCTTCCTGGTGCTGATCTCTTTCTGTTCCCTGTACTCAATCCTGCAGCTTCCACTTCATCGTGAATTACTGGGTTTCATGAACTTTGTGGAGTAATGAGGAGGCCCTGCTGATGACACACAGCCATTTGAATGGTGTCTCCTCTGCACCAGGCTTCGTCCAAGCTAATTTGGAATTGAAACTGGTATAAGCAGGCAACACATACTCATGGGTGAAACAGAAGCCACTTGTTTGCTGCTAACCTGAAAATGAGTTGCGGGCATCTTAAAAACCAGAATGTGACTGTGAAATAAGAATAGCAGACGTTGAAGGAAAAAAAGCCAAAACATGGAGTGCCTGTGGAGAAGGCTGTGATATATGGGTGTGCTTAGAAATGCAGAGTTCTTGAATGAAAACTTGTTAAGATTTTAATACTTTCTTAATTGAGACAAGGGGAAAAAATTTACTTTGCCCTTACACCAGAAATTTCCTTTTCAAGAAGAGGGGTGGGACAGGGCATGGGAAGAGCAGAGTTCATGCAAAGCGTATGAACTGCTCTTATCAGACCACACAGCTCTTTATAATGCTTTTTGTATGCCCTCAGACAGGGACTTATGGAATACTCATAATGTCCATAGTCTGAAATTATTAGAAATGTTAACAAACAGTTGTGATTTTAAATTTTTAAGATCTGTGCAAAAAGTCCCTTGGGAGGATGAGGATTGGATTGAATATAGAGACAGGAGCCTCTGTCAGTATGTTACAATAATCCTGTCCCAAGACACATTTTGTTGTGCATTGGTAGCCCTTGACTTGCAGCTTCTATTGGATGGCTCATTGAATGCTTTAATTTCCATTCCTCAAATGTATTGGAAATGTGAAATTTTCAAGTCTTACCTATGAATCTTCTGTGTTGTTACTTGGGTGTGAACCTGGGAATCAAAAAGTTAATGTTCTACTTTGGACACATCCTCCTTGCCAGCTTTGTTGTCAGCTTCCTGAGCAACTGCTTCCAGTTTTCCCTCCTTATAATTATATATTACCCTGTTTCTTCTGCTGTCGTCAGAGTGTAAGTCATAGAGGAGTGTACAATACCAAACTCACATAAAATAAATGGAACCAGATCAGCAGTAAGGAGGTATATATTTAAAATTTCTTCCTCCCTCATTAGGATGGGCATTTTTAGAACTTGTGTTATTTTCTTGGCATTTCAGTTTGATTCTGAAAGGAACATTGTCAGCTCAAGTAAAAAAAAAAGTCCAGTCCAATGAGTTGCATAGGGTTTTTACATTTAAAAAACATATATATGTCACTTGAAACATTTAATTGACTTATTTGAAAGTCTTCTTAAACTAGGAGCATTAAGCTCTAATTTCAGTCTCAATGAAAATGCTGACTATAATGGAAGTTAAAGAGAAGTGATGAGAACATCAAAGGCCTTGTTATGTCTGTTAGGAAGCAAGATACAGAACTGTCTACAAGCCTAGAGGGAAAAGGAATGATGAAGCCAGGAGTAATTGGAAAGATGGGTGTGGCTTGTGGGTGTAATCAACAGGCATTGAATGTACGAGGAGTGTCTGGGTTGATATAATCTGGTCGGTGGGCAGGGCTTCTGGTGCCGAGCTTGTACACAAAGGCTGGCAGCCAGCTCCTGTCATTTTCTGTTCCAGGTTGAGAGATCATGTTTTAGTTCACTTGTGAATGGGAAAATTGTTGGTTAATACTACAAATTGAGAATAAGTATTTGAAAGCAATGCATTTGTCTGGCACAGCTGCATTAAAGCAGTGCTGCAGAGGAATGGTTGTGATACTAAAAGGTATAAAATATTTGGTACTGATACTAAAAGTATATCATTCTTCTGGCAGATATTGGTGGAAGAGGTTCACATATAATCTTCATGTGAGCATAATTTAGGGATTGAAGAAACTGAACTTCACTTGGTCAAACAGAATTCGGAGTTCTTTGTTGTCATCACTGAAGATTCACTTTTTCTTTGTAGATAAATATTTTTGAAGGGGGAAGCAGTGAAAGTGAAAATAAAGAGAACATTATGGCATTCACTGTCAGTCTTAACCTAGCACTCTGTGGTACTCTGTAGGCAGGTCTGTGTCAGACGGGTTCTGAACCTGCAGGGTTGGTTTGGCCCAAGCTGTGCCATCCATGATCTGCTGAAAAGCACTCTGGCCAACTTTTATCTCTGGGGAAGAGACCTGTGCATCCAGAACGCTGTAGCACCTCGATCTCCAGCCACACACCAGTCTGCTGATTGTGCGAGTTTATTACATTTTATTTATAGAACCTGTGCATTTGGGCAATTGATGAGGCTCTCAGATTTCTTGCTGGAGTTTCCTTAAAGGGAAGATGGAGAAAAAAATATATTTGTTGCATGATGGATAAGCAGTGAAACTATTGGTGTGGAAGGGGCTGGACTTGGCCAGCCGTGCACAGGTGATTTGTTTGGTTGGGTCCCTTTGGATGTTGGGCTGTCTAGCAGTGCAGTCAGAGCTCCTTCCTTGACTGTCTTGCAGAATGTTTAGAAATCCCTGTTAAGTTCTGTAAATCCTGCTTTTCAGCCCCAACAAGATTTGCAGTTGAAAGAAAATGAACACATGTTTTTCATAACACAAATGGTAGATGGCTGTTCATAAATTTATCAGGTAGGATAGTCTTTCTTCAATTTTGTGAAACTATTGGTTTTTCTTCACCATCCCCTCTTTCTTTTTCTGTTCTCATCCTATTGCAGTGTGTTGTACTTTGCTTATGAATAGAATTATTTTGATGAGTTTCAAGAGAGTCTATTGTGCTTGTCTTTTAAATATGTTAAAACATATGTTGCTTCAGTTCATGCTTTTGTCATGTCACAGTCAGATTCTTAGCTTTCAGGGTTTCAGTATATTTCTTTGGAATGCAATAATCCAAGAAAAGCTTTGTCACTTTCTGTTCCAAACCTGTGAACTGGAGGATAAGTTGTCAACAGCAGGTGATCCAGTGGAAGTCACTACAATCTTCTTTCCTTCTGCAATGTCCTCATTCATTTAAGTCTGAAAACAAGTTTGTGTTGAAAACAAGAGAAGTGAAAACTATTCTATCAATGAAGAAGTTGGTTTTTACTCTCTAATACATGCAAGCATTTCCCAGCAAAACCTGAAGGCTTGGCCTGATCAGGAGGTGGTACAGCTATGCTGGTAGATCAGGGGAGGAATCTCTGCTGGTAGAAGGATTTCTTCACCTAAAAGAAGCTCTTGAGCTGTGTAAAATGCAAAAAAAAAAAAAAAAAAACCAAACCCAAACAAAACCCCAAACAACGCCCCCCCTAAACCCCCCCAAAAAAACAAAAACAAAGCCCCAAACCAATAACTTTGGTATTTCAAATTTATTAGAATATTGCATGAAAAGACCCTAAGATAAGTCTATAGTCAGTTTCAGGGAGGCTTTTCTAGAAATATTTCAGTTCTGAGTTATTAGTATATTTACTGCTACTACTTTTGGTATTTATTTTCAGATATGGGTTGAGAGATGTTATCATGCCCTGACACTGTTCCAATGTCAGTGCTTATTCACCAGTTTCAGCTAAAAGTAATTCAGTGACTACTTGCCTCTTGATAAATGATAAAAGAAGGAAAACAGATTAATAGATTAATATTAAGTGATAGTCATAGGGAAGCACTAATTGCCAGTGCTAAAACAGTTTCATAACAGTGCTAATAATACACTCTATTCTCATTACAAGGCTCCCTGTTATGATTTGATCGTGATACAAGCACGTGCACTTTGGCTCCTCACTGCATTAAACCCTGGAATTGTCTGTGCTGTTGGTGCCTGCACGTGGAGAAGGAAGCCAGCTTCCTCAGCAAGCAGCCCTGCCTTCCCCAGGGTTTGGTGCTCCTGAGCTCACTACTGCAGTGGTGCCAGCACCAGCTTTCTGTGACAGGCAGGCTGGGGCCTGGATGCAGGACTGACCCACCCAGCATAATGGATTATTGCTGAGCAAGAAGAAAGCAAAAAAGGGCCCTGCGTCTTTAAATTTCTCCAGTTCACATGGCCTGCCTGGCGATAGACCTCTGTCCTAAACCTGCAGAGTTAAATTTACCCAGAATGACAACTGTATACTCAGGGTTTAGTTACATAACAGCAGTTGCTGCGTTTCACATTGCACTAATCCAAACACAGCGATAAAGCAGGCCATGGAAAAGCTGGCTGGTTTTGATACGTTACATAGGCAGGAGCATAGAGCTTTGAAATTTCCTTTTCTACGTTGCTGAAAGTGTTCTACGACTTGGATGTCTGACCATCCAGTGGCTTATTGGGTGCTTTAAGCGATGTGATAGCAGAGGATGTTGTTTGTTGCACAACTCAGTGTTATGAAGATGGGTGAGAAGATGGTTGTGTGTAACATGCATTTGCCACTGTGTGCTTTAGATAACAGCATTACAGCTGGCGTGGGGCGAGGTGCTGCAGAGGTTAAACACTGCTCAGCTTTCACGGCCTGTTCCAAAACTGCTCTTACCCCAGCTCCTCACAGCTCTGTGCAGCTGTACTCGGAGGAGAATCTGTGTGCTGGGGTAAAGCAATTACCTCTGCGTGCTCACTAGAGCACAGTGGACAGCTCATCTATCACAGAGCGTATCGTTAGTGTGTTATGGCTCAGCTTGGGAGCCCTGCTGAGAGCAGGCCCAAATGCACTGGTGAGTTCCCTGTCGGAGTGCAGGCATTCGGGTCCCCACGGGAGTGTTTGCAGGGCCTTGTTAAATAATAATGACATTTCTCCAGCTTCTCATGTGTTTAATCAAAATAGGAACTCTCCCAGGAAGTGAGGAGAGGTAATAGGGAGGAAGGCAGAGGATGCTGAAGATTTGTATTCCTTCCAGGGTTTGGAGTTGGGAGACAGGCCGTGTATTTCCTTGAAACTTCCTCCACATCATTGCTGAGCGCCTGGGCTTCTCCCTCATCCATCTTTCCTTTCTATTTTTTTTTTTATTTTGTCTTAGAGAGCTCTGAAGCTGCAATGGCCTTTGTGTATTTTATACTAGCACCATGTTTGCCCCTCAGTAAATACCAGTGAATAACCCCCAGGAAGAGCCTGAAGGTTGGGTGTTTGTACCCTGATGATCCCTGCAGGGGTTTGTGTCTTTTCGCCGGCAAAATGCTCGTGGTCTGCAGTGGAGCCTGGCAAGGAGCCACAGAAATCTCTCCTGCTCCGTTGCACAGTGCACTGGTGGGTGAACCTGGGCAGGGAAGGAGGCTGGAGAGTGCCCAGCAGACCTGAGCACACGGTGAGGGCTCTGGGCAGCGGCAGCACCGCGGGAGGAGTGCCACGGAACTGTGCTGCAATCCCCAGGGATTGCTTTCGGGCCTTGGGGAGAAGCCTTAAGTCTATTAAAGGAAGATGATAAAACCAAGTTGGTGACAGAACAGAGGTTACCATAAGCCCTCACAGGGTGTTGCCAGTGGAGGAAGTTGACATTTTAGTGTTCAGGCTTTTCAGACTTGTTTGTAGAGCTTTCAGAAACATTGTCGAATGTCAAAGATGGACAGGGACACCAATTTAAAAGAAAAATAAGTTGCTGCCCAGGACTCAAATGCATGTTCAGAACAGTATCTCACTGTTGGTAAATACAATTTACATGTTATTTTTCCTAGCCATGCAATTTATTTGAGTTTTATTAAGTGTAGACTTTCTACTAATTTCTATGCAGAGAACTGTTAAGATTAGTTAAATAGCTATATGCTGGTTTTGGAAAGAGTACACTGAAATTATTTGCATGGATACATTACCTTTGATCTCTCACACATACATCTTTAAATTTAAAACTTTTACTACTTGCTCAAAAATTCAGAAAAATATAAAAATTATTTTCTTTAGCCAAAACAGTGCTGCAGAACGCAGTATAAAAAAAAAATCAGTGCTTTAATAAGTGTCCAAGAGCAAAATGTTTCATTTCTTTCTGCCTCAAGCAAAGCTTACAGGAGCTAATAAGGAGCCATAGTTAGAAGATATTTGAGTGTTCAGGGGCTCACTCTTTTGCAACAGGATGATCTGAAAACCCCAGCATAATGGATTAAAATTTTTGGTTTGTATTTTTCATTCTGGACAGACAGAGCTCCATTTGTGAGTGTTCCCTGATATTTGTCTTTTATTTGAGAGCTAATGGGCTTTTTTTCTTTTCAGTGAACACATGTACTGTTCATCCCAATTAGAATGAGGAGATATAAAACACTTGATTTTTTTTTTTCCCTTCCTATTCAGCTCTCTTGTGTTTCATAATTTGTGTTCCTTTTCTTGGACACTGTTACATGAAGAGTCATTTTGGTTGCTACTTTCAGGATGAGAAGACTCAAGAGAGTGTTGCAGAGAAAAATAATGACAAGGAAAAACAATTGCTGTCTCTTGAACATACTGGAAAAATCTTTTTGTTTGTGGTATATAGCTATGTTTCCTAACTTCATTTCTGTATAGTTAAATCCAGATTCTTAAAAATTAAAAGTGAAGGTGCTAATTTGAATAATTTCTTTTAAAAATGAAACCAGAGATGGTAGAGTTGTGGTTTTGGAGTCTGAACTTGAGCTTTTAAAGCATTAGTAACTGTAGGGTTGATGCATGATAGGGTTTTGCTTTCAAAAAAAGGCAATGGAAAGGGTCTGGTCTTGACCTCTGAGTGTTAAATGGAACTTTTAATATAGACAGCACCCTTTCCAGACACATTTAGTGTCCATCTTTATGTATTGACTGCTCAAATCTGTGATTTATTCTCTTGAGCAGCACTGCCACGTAGTTTAAATACTTCATGGAGATCTGCAAAGTGGAAATGGTCAGTGCCTTTGATAGCCTAGCTCATCTTTGGCTTTTTGAAACCTTTTCCTTCCCCTATGTGTTTTTATTCGTCAGTAGGAATAACCTTCCATGTACCAGAAGCTCTGCTTTGAGAGCCGTGTCAGGAAGTTGCTGTGGGGTTTTTTTTGTACTTCCCTCAATGGCCTGGGCATACAAAGCAGTGAAAGGTTTTGGGGTTTTTGCTGCTAGTGCTGACTTTTTTATTTTCCTTTAAACAAGGTAACTATTTTTACCTTCTCCTTATGAAAAGCTGCAAAAACATTCAGAAGAGATTTTAATACAACAAGCTCTGTCACTGGTGTTCTGAAAATTTCCTGGAATTGCATGGGTGTCTGAATGCAAATTTATTCTTCGCCCCCCGGCCCCCCCCCCCCTTTTTTTTTTTCCTGTTTGAAGGTTAGTTTTCTTTAGGGTATCACTTCATTCCTGCCAATCTGATAAAACTAACTTAATTAAAAATATTACCATTAGATCATACAGTTCTCTTTATTAGTTTAGTCCATGGGGCTCCTTTTCCACTGGGAAATTATTGACTTCAGAAGTTGCGAGAGTAGCCTTGGCTGGCTTTGTTTAATGCAGCTGCTTTAAAGCTTTCCATCAGATTAATGTTTTTCCAGGTCTTTTCTTGCAGGTACACTGTTACTCAGAGATAACTGTGATTGCTCAGATCTGCAGCAGTTGCTGCAGAGCAGTGCTGGGATTGGAGGGCTTTATGGCAAGGCAGACACGAGGATTTGTTTTGGATGGTTGGTTATTTGCCCCTTTTCTCTTCTTGTTTTCTTTCCCTCTTCCCTACACCCCCCCACCCATATTTTTTCTTTCCAAGCGAAAAAGTCGTGTGGTGCTGTATGGATGTTTGGAAGTACTTATCTTTGGCTCCAAGGATTTTTTGGCTTTACTTGGCAGGAAAAGGGGGTGGGACTGCTAGAGAGACTATTCTCTCTTTCCCACTAGCAGTTTTAAGCAATAACAATGACAGCTCATTTAGCTGGAGGTCTGGTCTGCAGGCTTGTACTTACACTTCCTATTCCTTGTATTGTGGAGGAGCCATACGGTAGTGGATGTTGGAAGCAACCTTAATGTCATCTGCCACATAATCTCCAGGTATGGGGTAGAGGAGTAGAGCAGTGTGTGAATTCTGTGCTCTAAAACAGTTGTGATGTGGCTTCACGTAGGTGATTTCACCTCTGTTTTGGTATTGCACTTTCCATCCTGTGTCTGGTGTTCCTTACGAGTATCCCCTTCCCATGTGTGCCCTTCCTGGGCAGCCTCATGGCCTGGGCTCATGGTGGACACCATGAACAAGCTGCAGGCCTGAAGGCATCACTGGACACAACTGTGCTCAAGGCTCACTGCTGACCTGTTCAGGAATGATCCATTGTTTGAGGCATTTGACATGGGACTGTTTTCTCCAAGCGTCTGTCTGCGACCTTATTACCTACATGTCTGCATTAGTCTGTACAAAAATTAATATTGCTTGTGCTCAAGCATTTTTTAGGCTGATCTGTAAATGTTGAATCCACCCTTGAGGCCAAGTCCCCTTCTCCAAAGACTGGCAGTCCTACTGAAGCGAAAGGGAGTGGGCTTTCTCCCCCTCATCTTGCCTGGTTTATTTTCATGGGAAGTGACTGCCATAGCTTAGGCTATGCTTAATGCTAACATGCAGACTGCGTTATTTTTCAAAATGCTCCCTCCCTCACAATTAAAATTCATGAACAGTTCCCCGGAGAGCCACCTGAGGTAACAGAGTCTTTTCAGTGCGCCATTAATATACAGGAACACTGAATGCAGGCATTTGGCTGTGTTCGCTCTTCCTCACTCTTCCCTGGCTGGTCGCCTGTATGTGTTGTGGAACAACAAAACTGAAATCTGAACAATTTATATTTCAGTAGTGATGGGATATTCTCTCTTTCCCTGTCACTTCACATTAAGGACCTGCCACTAATAAAACTAATTAATAACTCTTGGCTCCACGCAGAACACTTGGACTCCCTAGTGCTGGCGCCGTGCCACAGTAGCTTTTGAAAGAAGTGCTTCATCTTAGTCAGGGACAGGATGAATATTCCCTGCAGTTCTAATTGGACCAAGTGGCTCTGTGTTTCAGAGGCAGCAGATCAGCAGGCTGTAGATCTCTAGGTGGGATCTCCTCTTGGAAGCTTCCAAGACAGGGACTTGTGGCTTGTCAGGGTGCTGTGTCAGGAGCCAGAGGAGGCTGAGCACTGCCTGGGAGAGGTGTTCTGGGGTGTAAGGCTTGTCCTGCACACAGAGGGCACTTGGGGGAGATGCTTCCAACACCTGTACAAACCAGAAGATGTAGGTTGGTAGTTCCTTGCTCGAGAGGACAATGAAGCATTGTCAGAAGGATCCCTTTGGCTGTTTTAAAACCGTCTGATTAAATGATAGAAGCTGTACTGACCAAATGACAGCCTTGCTGAAAAGTTTCTTCTCTCTGGGAGGCTTTGTTGGCGTTGTGATGCCACTTGTGGGTGTATTTTGGGGATTTTTTCTCGCTGCTGACATAACTGTGCCAGTGAAATTTTGTAGTATGAGCTGGTCTGTGTTACATAAAAATATTGTTCTGCCTTCTACTCTTGCTCCTCTTTCCCTCTAGAAATACTATTTGCTTGCACACTCTGGCATTGAGATCCTTTCCACCTCTGTATTTCTCTTCAAGGAGGCAGGCCTTGGTGGCTCTCGGGCTCTGGGATGCCATGCTCTGTGTTTATTCATGACCAGATCATTGTAAACAAGGATGTTCTGTCTGACACCTGTACAGCACTTTCTACATGCATTCACTCCTGCCAGGCAGCTGCAGTTCTTTCCTGACACCACCTTCCATACAAATTTAATTCAGAAGGGAAATTACTACAAGGAATATGGTTGAATATGAAGTTGGCCAGAGAATTTTTATTTAAAAAAGAATTAATGAAAACCATTAATATGAATGTAAAGGAAGGAAACTGCAAACAGCGAGCTTTTGTAGTTTTTTTGACCTGACAAGTATCTGATCCCTTACCACCATTTTCTTCAACTTTCTCAATGTGCCTCCTTATAATTGGAGCTTAGTTTTTAAGCCAAGCTATTTTTCAGTGCTTTAAGGAAGGAGAAGGCTTCAGCTTATTAAAACAATTGAGTAGGTTCATAGCTAGAAATACCAAGCATTGATTTTAATATCCCACAATGTATCAAGCAAATGAGTATCTTTTCTTCATCACACCCACCAGTTTACTGTCAATATAAGGCACTACTCATTTATTACTATTAATTTGTTATGGCTGTGGATGTTGCTTTACTGACAACGGTGGATTCTCTGGCAGAACTCGTTATGTGAGTTAAATGAAGCTGGAGGAGGTGGCAAATGCTGGATTGGAGGTGGAGAAGGATGGCAGTGGTGAGAGCACCCACAAGCCTGGGTGCCTCGTTGGGACTAAGGCTTCCATAACTGCCTGTGTGTGTGCACGGTGGGCTTGTCCTCAACAACACATGGGACACATTCCTTCCTCAGTTCCCAGTGCCTCCCAGTGCTTACAGTGCCTTGGCAGTCCTGGCCATGGAGCTGCAGCAGTTAATATGCACCAGGTGCTAGAAGAGGAAGGGGTGCTTCTGATTAACTGTAATCTTCTGTTGGCAGAAGGAATAGATTGTCAAATATATAGGAAGTTGCTGCTTTTTCAGATTCCCTGTCCTGTTCATTGTAGAGATGGTAAAAGATGGGAAGTGAGTCCAATTCTTTTATGGTGACGTAGTGCCACTGACTCCACTGTCACTGCCTTGGAACTACACCAGTGAAACCGTAGAGATGAATTTGCCTCCTGGTCTTGTTGCCAAGTAAACTTAAAAGTGTCGGTATTAAATTACTGGAGAGCAGCCCCTTGCTCTGCAGGTCCTGGAGAAGTATTAAAATCCATGTTGTGCTGTCAGACACAAGGAAGAGTCCCCAGCTCCCAGCTGTATGCTTTTCCTAGTCTCATTCTTCCAACAGTTCTCCTTGACATTGCATTTTAATCCTTTCCAGCAGAACCGCCAGTTGGCAGCCTCGTGGTCTCAGAAAATATAGTAGTTGTCTCTTCCCCCCCAGCATGAAAAAGGAGGAAGGTTGGCCGGAATTATAACTGGTAACTTCAGTTCCCTCATTACTGAAAAAGCTTTCAACTACTGCCATCTCCTTCAATTTTTGTCGCTATGTCAAGAATAAGAACACGGCTGAGCAGAAGTGTTTCTCTCCAGCTTTGTTGCACTGAGTTGTTTTAAGTTACTTATTTGTGAAGTCAGAGGTGATGTGCAAGTGTAGGATCTGCAAGACCCTGTTTTTCCTGGGATTTCCTGTTCCCTGCATATCTACTGCGGCTGCCCCTCCACCCCCCTCTTGTTTGTGTCTCTCTTGGTGGATGATTTTTGGTAATAAAAGGGCTGCATTTTTTTCTTTTTGTTTTCAGTTGCTTTCACAGAAATAGTTAAGCTAATCTTTGTAATTAAATCCATGTTTTCTAGGCAAAAAAAAAAAGCCAATAGTTTGTTTCTTAACCTAAAGACATTTTTTTTTTAAACTGCTGTTTGTTTGGTTTTTTTAAAGGTATAATCCACAACAGGATGTTGTTGGAGGAAGGCAGATGCTGGTTTATTAAGTTACCACTACGCTGCAAATCACAGTGTAGCTGAGGAAGGCAGGAGGATGCTGCCAGAGATCAGCAGCGTAGGAGAGCTGTCTTGGGGTGATTGTGCTTGAGGATTAGGAGAGAGCATCAAAGGAAGGATGGGTAGGCCTGGTGACAAAATGACTGGGCGTTTAAGCAGCACCCAAGGAGGCTTGGTTATGTAGTTTATAGGAATGAGAAATCAGATTTGGGTTTGGCACAGGTGCTGCTGAAAGCAAAGCTATTGTTGGATATGAGTTTTGCAGCGTTCTTCTTGTAAATGAGAGGCCTTTGTTTCAGGGTATTGAAATATCATGTCCTTTTTACTGTTGTTGAGATGCTTTGCTCCAAGGTTATTCCCTCTATAGCCACATTTTGATGCAATTGTTTTCACTTGGAAGTGGGGTACTTTCAGTCAGAATTCAGTGTGTGAACGGCTGTGTGCTTGGGGTTTTTGTCTCCTTTCAAATATTTGCGCAAGTTCTTTTCAAGGAAAGTACGACATGAGTGCAGCTTCAAAAGTGCCTCTATAAAAAATGAACTCCAAGTTTCATCATAGTTAAATTCCTGGATGTGTAGGGAACACAGTGGCCTGTGTTGCACTAATTTTTGGAGACTAATATAAGGCCATGAGAAGTCTGGAAGCATTTGTACAGCTGATTTCTTAAATGGGACTGCTGAGAGACGAAAATGCAGTGCTGGTTTGTGGTTGGTAGCCAGAAACAGCAGCCCTTGGTAGGGGAAGGTTCTCTGAAAACAGAGTCTCTACCAAAAACTCCTGGTCTGTGCCAGATCCAAGGGCCGGCTCAAGTCCTGGTTGCTGCACTGCAGGACAGGTCCTGGCTGCTCACCTTTCCCTCCTGCTCTGGGCAAAGTGGCCTGGGCTGCTTAGGGAGCTTCATTTGGGGAGTACCTTCCACAGGTGCCAGCCCCCCTGCTGGTAAATGTGCTTAGGGGAACAGGGAAAAGAGAATTGGTTTGTCTGTGGCAGCGCAGTGAATCCTTTTATACACAGAGTTGTTGAAAAGGAATGTAAAAATCGAGGAGGATGTTTCAGTGAGTCAGAAGCTGAAATGGAAAAGAAAATTGAAATACTACTTAGTGCTCCAATTTGGCATGCAGGGGATATTCTAAAATATCTTATTGGTTCTGTTATTGTTGTAGCTTTATTTTGGAAGTAGGGAAAAATAATAATTTAGAGCCTAGTCTCCTCCTAAGTATGCCTGTTTAAAAGCTTACTTGTTCAAAGAGATGATTTATTTGACTGGGTTTGGGTGGCTCTAGAGCATTGTTCAGTGCTGAGCTTATTTACCATTTAAACTTACATTGAATTACTGTGTTTGGAGGGTGAATACCATTTTGCATCTAACCTGTATCTTTGGCTATTTACTGTCTAATGAAGTAGCAGTGCGGGCTTTGATTCCTGTGCATTTACTATCTATAAGAATTCTTCTCAGCTTTTGCTTCATTGTAAGATTCATTTGTCAAAAAATAAAATAGTTCTTGGTTCTGCTACTTTTGATGATGATATAAATCTACAGTGTTCTCTGTATTGTTTAAGCTAGTTGTGCGTGAAGAAAAAAAGTTATAAATGAAGATGTGAGGTTTTTACAAAGTAGTTACTTTGGGAATCTTCTCTTTTGTGTTGGGTTCATGCCATACACTTTATAGAAAAAATACATCATTTATTGGTAACTGTGCATGAATATTGGATGTAACTAGTTGAAAGTTTTGGGGTTTTGTACTTGCCAAAAAGTTCTTGAATTTCCTTTGAGTTTTCCATTGACAGCCTTAAGCACTGGAGATTTCCCCTGTATTTTGTAATTTTGTCAGTCTCTCGGTCTCTCTGTGATTTCTAGGCAGTGTTCTACATGGCTAAAGAGACACAAAAAGTGTGATTTACCTGATGGGGCTTGATAGGTGCAGCACTGCTCTGCCTTTGCATTTGTCAGAGCCTTGGTGTCTAAGTGCTAGTGCAGTCTGACTTTGTATTTCCTTACATAAGCTAATTAAATAAGGATTTATGACTTCTGATTTATTCCCAGAAGTGCATCGTATAAGCGTAGTATGGGAATAATCTGCTGATAGCCTCTCTTGGTGGTGATGAAGGATTTAAGTAATGTGTATTTGCAAACAGAACAAGTTCCAGCATGTTCATCTTTATGCTGAACAAGACAGGGATAAGGCTGACAGGTATAGCTCAATTTGGAAACAACTTGAGAAGAGCAACTCTGAAAAGCGGAACTCTGGTGGCTATGGAAAGCACAGCCAGGCCATTTGCAGCTACTCCAGTGTGGTATCTACCAGGTTTTCATTAATGACAACAAATGCACAGAATTTTTTGTGGGTACACGAGTTCTTGCAACATTAAAAGTAGTGCAAAAATACCCTGTAATGTGTGATAACGTGGTGAACAACATAAAGGCTCCATGTAAAATCTGTTAGTGATTTTTCTCTTAAAGTGCTCTTCAAGCATTCGTAATAAATAAAAATTGAATCTAGAACTAGTGGTAGATATGTGACTTCCTTGACTGGAAACTGGTAGTCCAAGTGTGTTGCCTGTCTAGGGAAGTCTCACACCCACTGACGACCAGATGCTGAGAGGGTGCTGGGAAGAGCAGAACTGCATTTACACCCCCTTTCTTATGCTCTGTATAAATCTGTATAAATGCACTGGAAATCTTACAAAATGGCTTCTTACCATTCTCTTACATGGAATTGTTTTTAGAAATCCTCTGGCCTCAAATGCTCTGGTTTTTCAAATACTTTATGGACGAGCACAAGAATCTGCTGCTGCAGCAACTAGAGAGTAGCAAAATACCTTTCTGGTGCATTGGTTGCCATATTTTTTTCCATCCTGTGGCTATTGTTTAGATCATGCAGATACCCAGGAAAAGGATGTCTCTCTTAAAACCCAAATGCTTAATACTTTCTTTCTCTGTCAGAAATTTGGACTAACTTTGTGTGATTCCTTTAATAGGCTTTTTGCTCCTATCCTTCCTTTTTTTTCCTGGGGAAAGAAAATATTCAGAAGTCTGTAGTATGCATTGTTCTTAAAAGATTCTACAGAGGCTAAATGGTCTCTGTTGTAAAGCTTAAAATCCTAATTTCCAGTTTGCCACAATGTGCTGATGCGTTCGTGTTCCTTTCAGACAGATTTGTATCTTAAAACCTCACAGCAGTGCTGCAATGATATTGCTGAGATTCAGGACATGATAGGGAACTTCTGACTGCAGAAGGTTTGTGTCAGAGGTCCTTGAATTCAGCCACTGTCTTCCTCTCTGAAAGGCCCTACATGTAGGTAAAGCTGCTTCATTGAATTTCGGGTGGAAATCTATGACACTAGAAAAGTTTTAGAAAGCCAGTGGTGTCTTTAAAAATGCCACATACCCAGAAATGTTTTTGGCAATGCCTGTGTTATGTCTCTGGCTGATCTATTTTTTTTTTTTTTTTTTTTTTTTTTTTTTTTTTTTTTTTTTTTTTTTTTTTTAATACTTCCTCGTTTGTGCAATCATTTCAAGTAGAATTGGAATTTATTCACAGTCTTGAATTTTGACACATTCAGTCTAGGAGTAAGGACTTAAATTCATAAGAAAGAAGTCTCCTTGCTTTTTAATCAGTATGGAGCTATCTTTTTTATGGAGTATGAAATCTCTTCAACTTTATGTAGACTTTTAAAAGTTATTTTCTTGTGTAGAACTTTTTTTTTTCTTAATTCAAACTTCCAAGTGCTTTGCAATGGTGTTTTTATGCTTAGTTTTTTTAAGCATCTGGTATTTAGCACTTGAAGGACTGCTTCATTTTCCATTTTGCAGGCAATTTTTTAAAATGCTTTTGCATGTGTTTGCTTTTGGCTGATTTGTTGTCTAGATTTTTAGAAATCTTTTCTTATGAAAACAGCATGTAAGTCTGTTTCCCTACCTGGAAGCCATCTCTGTAGGCAGATATGTTTATGTTAAGGCTGAAGTCCATTCTATAACTCCTCCTTCCCTTCATCCATTATGTAAAAAGAATAAATAATGTAGTTGAGTTCTCGTGTCTGCCTTATACATCAGGACATACCTACCTGGTTGCCATTCTGCAGTATAGAATTGCATCAGAAAAACCCATTCTGCTGCTGGGTGTGCTGGTCCTGTCTGACAGGGACGTTTGGACATCACACCTATTTTCCATGAAAACTTCTTGTCTTTATGGGATGCAGACTGTGATGACCTCTTTTCAATTGCCGGTTTCCCACGGTGCGGAGGGGATGATGGAAAGAGCAGCTTAAATAAAAGTAAAAGATGCTTCAGCTGCCATTTGCTGAACAGACTGTTTTGCAGGCTCAATATTATAACTGAGAAAAAGCAAAGGAAGACGGCATTGCTGAAGTGTGGAGGGGAGATAGAGACGGGGGAAGGAGAGAAGGGCTCCTTGTTTACTATTCAAGCTCTAATCCCAGTGGAAAAGATAGTTCAGTTCACCATTTTTCTGTGACTTCCCCCTGCCCCAAACTCTCCCTGACAACAGAGATATTGTTGAGGGAATGCAAATGATTGCAGAGGTGCCAGGGCGCTGAGGCCTGTGTGGATATCTGGGGTTTCATGTGAGGTAAAGAATGAGAAAAGAACCCTCCTGGGGCTGTTACTAACACGTTGCAGGTTGCTGTGTTTGGCTTGGCAGTAATTTTTTTCTCCTTTAGATAGAGGCTCTTTGAGTGCAATCCTAGAACCTGGTTTGCATTGTTTACATGAGTGATAAAACTTGGCTGGAGCAGAGCTCTTCCACCTGCCTACTTGGTTTCTCTAGTATCTTTTACACTCTTATCAATCCTTCCAAAACCATCTGTCTTCTAGAGTGCCTGTTTTACAGAAAATACTGCCTCCTCACCTGTGTCAGTCAGCTGAAGCTCAAAAGACACACGATCTTTGTAAAATACCACCTTGGAAAGCCTCCTTTTCCCGCAGTGAACTGAGGTATACGTGTAAAACAATACAGCGAGTAGACGATGCTGCATTATTGCATTGAATGGGTGCCTTGATAATGGCACCTCTTGTTAAAGTAACTGAAATTTCAGAGACGGGAAGAGAATGGGTTCTGTCGTTTGACGCGGGTGGCTCGGCACTCCGGGGGCAGTGTCTGTGTGCACGGCCTGGCTGCTGTGATTTGTGACACGCCCGGTGCGGGGAGCCGGGCTCTGTTTGCGCTCCGGCGCTGGCTGGAAACGCAGCGTTTGTGCTGCCCCGGGAGCGGCCCAGAGGCAGCAGCCCCGAGCCCGGGCACCGGTGCCAGCAGGAACAGGCTCCTGCCTGCTGGGGAGCTCTGAGCAGCTTCTTCCTGAGCGGTTTATTTTGGGCTGCTGGGGCCTCGTGCTGGGTCTCTTTAGAAACAGTTCCATCCTCCAGGATGAACGTTTCGAGCTGATAGAATTTAAGTGAGCTGGGGATTACCGTGCTCTGAAGCAAGTTAATTGTGAATTTAAGAGATGCTCCAGTGGTCACTTCTTGGCCTGAGCTCTTTAAAGCTTCTTAACATTCTTTGAAGGAGGTCCTTCATGAAATGAAGGAGGTCCTATGCATTTCGAGAAGATACAGAGATTGTGTCATATATCCACCAGCTTTAAACATTTGCTTTGAAATGTTTCATATTTAATGTAGGGTTATGAATATGAAACCATGGTATTTCAGAGTTTCAGGGAAAGTTTTGAACATGGGCTTCTACATATTAGATTTCCCTCTGCTTAGATGATGATTTGTTTTTTAAAATAAAAGCAACCCCCATGAACTCTAAACTTTATATAACATCTGAGAACTCATTTGTCTTTTCCTGTGGTGTAAGTGAGAACATATATGCCTATATAAATATATACTGGCACATGTTTTTTGCCTTCAAAATGGCTTGTGGGCCATAAGTGAACAGACTGCTCAGTTACTATGCCTGGAATGCTTATTTAATACTTCCAGATTTAAATATATTTCTGTGTTGGTTTGTTGCAAAAAAACGCAGTCAAAAATTGAACCTGGCAATAAATTTATTTTTCTGAAGGAGAATTACTCATTGGATGAAACATTCATTTCTCCAACAAATGGTTGTTTTCTCCTATACTACAGACATTCCTTTCAGTGCTTATAACTTAAGTAGGAGCACTAAGGACATTGAATGGGAAATGCTTTCATTGTAGTATCTTGGTGTAAGAATGTGTAATTCTGATCCAGCAGAGGAGTTTGATTCTTCCCTGAGAGGGTGCTGAGGCCCTGGCACAGGTTTTCCAGAGAAGCTGTGGCTGCCCCATCCCTGGAAGTGTCCAAGGTCAGGTTGGATGGGGCTTGGAACAGCCTGGGCTGGTGGGAAGTGTCCCTGCCCATGGCAGAGGGTTGGAACTAGGTGACTTTTAAAGGTCCCTCCTGACCCAAACCTTGTTATGAGTCTACTATTTATTTTTTAAAATGTGAAAGCGTAAATTAATGTGCTTGTAATTAATGTAATGAGGTGAGCTGGTTCCCTCCAATTGGGTACAATGCATAGTCTCTTGCTGTTTCTCCAAGCTGGTACTGAAGTTACGTTTCATTAATGTAAACAAATAATATTTTTCGGTGTTCCTGCACATCCCATAAGCTTTATAGGCAATAGAGGTTCTTGATCTGACTATGCTTTCTTTGATAAGCTTCCATACATATATTAAGGCAGCCCTTCTGTCACAGGTCACCTCATTTGCTAACGACTCAGAATTCAGATCAGGTATTTGCAATGGAATTAGCATGCAGAAAGAGTATTTCTCAAGGTGTTTTTCTCCAGGAAAAAAAAAAAAAAAGGCAGTATTCAGACGAACATTTAGAAATGAAAAACACTCCTATTCCCATGAACTTGGTTGCTATAGGGAGTATGGGAAAAAGGTGAATAGCAAATACAGCAGTAGTGTGCTTGGAGATGGGCTGCAGGTACAGCCTCAGAATTATTTGGACAGTCCGGCCGTCCAAAGGCAAAAGGAGGGAAGAAACAGATTCCATCTCTCCACCTGATGGGAGCAGGAAGGTCAGGGGTGGTGCAAGGAGTGCATGTATCGAGATAGAAGATGTTAACAATGGCTGGGGGGGAAAAGGAATAAAAGGGTTATTATTCTGGTGAGATTTACAGGGAATCTGTTCTTCAGGTGACTTAGGCCGTTTAGCTGAGAACCTGTGAGGAGAGAGAACAAACGTTCCTGGGGTTGATCTGTTTCCTGCCATCTGGGTGATTGCTCTTATCTCTCATGCTGTTCCTTTGTGCTGGTTTGTTTGGTGTCCCAGATTGATCAGCTCAAAGCTAATTTCAAAATACATCCCCAGCGTTCACAACATGTTTATTCTTATGTGATAATTACTGGTGCAGAAGTAACATTTGTGAATTTTGTTTCTTTCCACCTGGAAGACTTTTCCAGCCATTTCCAGACACTTGTAGGGAACAATGCAGATGCTGTCATCTTCCCATCTCCTTCCCCCAGTCCCTCAGCAAGACAAAGCCCTGTTAGGTAAATTTTAAGGAAAGATGGGGTGAGATGATGTGGTGGGAGAAGGGTTGCACCTTGAAAAGATAACTTTTTATTCCCTTGTCTCTGTCCTGGGCTGGTTTGTAATTTCAGTCATGTTAGGACTGCCCACACCTCGAGTACTCTCCTGGGTGTAGGTATCATGCCACAGTCATCAGATGATAGCTATTTTTTTGGATATGCTTTTGTCTACAAAGAGTCCCAGGCCTGCCTCTAGTAACCACACTTTGGGGGAGAAGGAATGGGTGAATGTGAAGAACTCTTAGCACTTGTGTTTCAAATAGCAGACAAGAGCTTTTGGAAGTGCTAGAGAAGAAAAAAAACATTTCAGAAAAAATGTAAAGGCACAAGTTATTGCCTCCCTCCAAAATGCAATGATAATTTGCTGAACTCTTTGTGCAGATTTATGTCATAGACCTTGTGACTTGGGGAATAGGACTTCAGGTCACCTATGCAGCTACTCAGAATGTGAAGGAGGATGGTGACCCAGCAAAAGGAGAGGAAACAAAGTGAGCACTGAAACTGTTCATCACTGTGGTACTTGTTAATGATTCTTCTGGGTAGCAGCAATAATGAGCAGTTGAAAGAAGTACTTTATGTACCCTCAATAAATTGCTTCCAAACCTCGTAATTGCCACAGTTCTGGCTTTCAGTAGACCTGATAATGAATTTTTGAGTGGTGTCCACATGTTGTGCCTGCTACTGTACTTGACTTTCATCCTATTTTGAGTGATCTCATCAAGGGATGGATGATGTTATCTGAATAGAATATATTTGTCCAATATTGGGAACAGTGGTGATGATGAAATGGAAATAACTATGCAACCACAAGTGATTTTTTAAATTAATTTCCCTGTGAGGCCACCTTTTCCTGATTCTGCTATGGTGCTGATAGGTGAGTCATTTCAGATGGCACTGCCTGAAAAACCCAGTGTATTGACTGCAAGGATACAGGATCCAGCAGCCTCTTCAAGGGTACTGTGACACACGGGAGAAAATAGGTGCCTTCTTGTCTCGGGAGTGTAGACACCGCTGAGGTGTTTCCAATGGCAGCAATGCCTTAGGTTCAGATGGGCATGATGAAGCTTAAATGTCCCTTAAAGGCTTGTGGCATGTGCCTGTGATCAGAATTTAACACAGTTCTTGCCTTCTGCTGACAAAATAAAAAGAAGTAAGCGGCGGTTTTGGTTGGGTTTTTTTTTTGTTGAAAGAGAAGAGTAGAGAAATCTGGAGAGACTTTATCTCACTTATATGAGCTCTTTCTATATGTATAATTTAACATGGCACCTTATATATAATTTAATGTGTGAAATAAACATAACATTTGAATTTCACAACTGGAACTCTTCTACTTAGGGAAGTGGAATTTTTTCCATCTGTTTTTAATTTAAAAACGCAGTTTCTTCAATGAAATGAACGTGTGTAGGGGCTTGAAACATTGAATCCTAAAGATTGCGTGACACCTTGCCCTCTTCCTAGGATAGTGAGCTTAACCACTGTACAAGGTATCTGTTGCATTGATGTCAGTGCCATGACTGATAAATCACTTTCATCCTGCAACAGAGCCTTATTTATAAATAGCTCTTTAATAGAATGCCCTAAGTTTGCAAAGATGTTTTTCAAACCCCTGAGAAATACTGGCTCTTGCCTCAAAGAGCTTATAGTCTAAATGAAGTAGATAACCAGGTAGAAAGGATCAAAGAATAGATGAGAAACACAAAGGAGAGAAGTGGTGGGTAGGGGGAAGGGAGGTAGGCATAAATCTCAGGAGAGCAGCTCTATCAGCTTCTTGTTTTTAGAAAGAATATTGTTCCCTGCCATTATAATTGAAATTAGATAATGTTTTGGAGCAGAGCTCACTGAACAGACTCACTGGCGTTGAGTTTTGTGGAGGAAGAGAAGGGTGTTATTTTGTGTCTTAGAAGAGCTGTCTTAGGCATCGGGAGTAGCACGAATGTGCTGCTTGCAAGGGGATTTCACAATAGGTAAACAAGTAGTGTCAATAAGCTTTGCTTCATTGATTTTCATTCATTCCAGCTGAGGGTATAACCCAGTGGGAGCAGTTAGGAGAAAGTAATAGACCTAGGGGGGAAAGGAAGGTTTTCTTACCTGTGTTAAGCCTTGTGCCTTGCAGTCTGAATTGCACCTTTGCTCCTCAGCGAGTGCTTTGGTGTACCACGCACAACAGAAGCAGCTTCCTGGGCTGGCCCTCTTGAAGAGACAGAGTAAGGGGTATTCATATTGTCTCTTCCCTGCCTTCTCACATCTAGGGGTTTGACAGAGACTGCAAATATGGGATGCTACACTTGTTTAAGGTTTCCTAACACAGGAAAAAATAACCCAAACCAACAAAATTGATTGAGTTTGGTGCACTTGCAATTAAATGGATGTGCTGTGCTTCTTGTGTTTGGTGGGGGTTTTTTTTTCTGTTATGCACAAAGTTTGCTTTTTATGTTGCTTGCTTATTGGAGTCTTTGAAATAAAAAAGAAGTAAATCTGAGAGTCACTAGGTATTAATCTGTGACTTGCCATTATATTTATTAGCCATAATCTATCAGCATTCACTTGCTGTCGTCTTTTATTTTGACTACAAGGCAGTCTTGGCCTTGGTATTTCACTTCTAGAGCTGATAGTATCCTGCATCTGCTCCAGGTGGAACACTAGCAGTGGTGCAGGAAAACAAATATGGTACATTGAGGAAGAAAGAACATTCAGAAACTGAAAGCTGAGCAGAACTGATGGATCAGAAAAGGTTTAGGTGACCAAATACTAACAAATGTGATGTGTTTGGATAGGACAAGTAAGGCCACTTGTAAAATTTCAAGTGGTACTTTTGGCCAATTTATATGCCCACTTCAGCTAAACAAATGCAATAGGATTTTTTACATGACTTAACTTTGAGAGTGAATATCCAAAGGGTTTGTGATAGTGCTTGTTTTTATTACACTGCTGTTTTGTTCTGAATAAAACCGGTCATGCTCTGAAGCTGCCCAGCTCAGTTAAGAGGCTTTCTACCTCCACTGCATTTGTTTCCTTGGTGTCCAGTGGGCAAGGTGCTCTCAATCTGTTCAAAGCGTTTCATGTGTCCTCTGCCAGTGACACCTACGTCTCTTTAGGCTGGGGAGAATGAGAACAATGTTGTTGGGAACCGAAATCTTGGCAATGAACCTGAGCATTAGAGACAGATAAGAGGGGTATGATGGAACATGGGGGAAGATTTTAACTTTTCAGATGGTCACCTGTGGAGGATGACAAAACATTGTCGTGTTGCTGCTGATAGTGGATGTGAGTTTGGGGCCTGAAAGTGTGGTGGTGCTGACTTGTTCCATATTCGTTGGAAATGGAAAGCAAATGGAAACATGGAGAATTGGAGCTTTTTTGTTTGTGGCAATTATTTTTAGAGCAGTAGTGTCCTTGCCATTCAGTTGGACTCATAAAATGTCAGAATTCATTAATGGCCAACAGTCTGGTTATGGAAACTTTAAAGATACTGGAGTTATGGAAAACTTTCCCTTTCAGTCACTATGCCATCAGTGGTGGTTGTAAAATATTTCCAGTGCACAGAAAAGTTTGCCAGGCCAAGAAAAGTTACCAAATATCAAATACAGAATCCTTGTAAGACTCTGAAGAGATTCCAAACCAATAGAAGATTAAGGAAACACACTCTCTGCTTACGCTTAAAACCAGTTCTAAACTCAAAGCTTAAAAATGTGTCTTGTGGAAGTGTGTCATTTGTATGCTGTGGTCAGAAATGTAAAATGTCTCTGTGTCTTCCTGAATACAAGGAATGTCAATATAGAAGTGATGATCAAAATGCTTGGTAGTGCACTGCTCATTATTACCAAAGATGAATAGGATAGTTTTAATTCCCACCTTATGAGCAGGCAGTTCTAAAAGATTGGTATTGTGTCCAGGCTGTAGATATGGTTCATATAGGTAAAATATTAAAAAGTAATGAATTGGGAAATATGAAGTATTGCTATTGCCACTGTATAGTGATCAAGTTACTGACTGTGCCACAAGAAAACCATTGCACTTCTCATTTTCTCATTGTAATGTGCTGGTTTTCTTCTATTGCACAGCCATGCCTGCATTCTTGTTTTTAACTTCAGGTTAGTTGAAACATCTTGCTGATACTTTTCTGTTAACCTTGCTTGGATGAAGATAACAGTGGTGTAGCATAATATTTTTTATTGATTCCCTCCTTTCCCTCCCTGAATTGCTAAGCCAACACAGAGAGGAGTGAACAGCTATTTTTAAAATACCTGTTGTGATTAAAAACTGTAGATAAGACACTGACAATTTTTCTCTTATTCTGCTCTCTTGGTTGTCAGCTGTGGAGCAATTTAACCACCAGCTGGGAGGGTGGACAAGTAATGCCCTCTTAGGTGTCTTTGCAGCGCAGGCCATGAAAACAGCTTTGTGGCTGGCTTTGTGCAGTGCCTCGCGTTAGCCAGTTTTCCAAAAGCAAATTGACCTTTGCTGTGTAATGTTTTATGTCAAGTAGCAGATCAGACCTGCTGTGCTTGTGCTGTAATTTCCTTTAAATGCAGGATTAGATGTTCTGGTGTAATGGTGATGGTTGTTATGTTAGTTGGTGTTTCCTCCATTCCCCCTCCCACTTTTTTCAATTCAGCTTGGGCTCCCCTTAAATGTGTCTGTAGAAATCCTTACTGCCACTTGGGCAAGAAAGGGAAGCCCTGAACACCATGGCCTAAAAATACCCTGCCTGTGGAGCTTGCCCTGAGCAGGTGTAGCCAGCAGCAACTTCTCCTCCACTTCATCCAGTGGCAGCTCTTGGTGCTGGGCCTTAGGCTGCAGGCTGGAGTAGCAGAGACAGGTGGGATGTGGGTCCCAACCCCAGCCCTGCCATCTGCAGTTTCCCCAGTGCCTTGAAACTGAACAAAAGAGTGGCTAAAATGTGTTCTGGCTTACAAGATTCGAAGTGATACATTTGTCTGCTGGGCCTTCTTCAAGCTGTAGAGGGAAAAATAGAACAAGCTTAGTTTTTCCATAATTTCCCCCCTGTAGCCCAAAGGAGACTACACGACAGAGATGTCTTCTCTAATCTTCTCTTCCGCCCTGCATTATTTGCCTTCCCTCCTCCTTCCCTTCTGTCTCACAGCTCCCCTCCCCACTCGCACACACGCAGACTTTTGACAGCACACCAGTTTGATTCTCGAGCTCCCTTTTTAGCCCACATGGGTGTCTAGTCAGTGCCGCAGCCCCGGCTAATACACGAGAGTTGGGATAAATGTATAACAGCAGGTAGCAAGTGACTGTTGACAGGGTGACATATTGACTTAATATCTTGTGTTATGTGATATGAAGGATGTGCCTTTTGGTGTGTATTTTCATTTTAATTTTTTTTTGTGTGTTTCTTAGACAGACACTTGTAGGCAGTTTGGAGTAATTGTCTGAAATCATTAACATGTTTATTAAATAAGGGAGCAGAGTGCATTATCTAGCAAATCAATTATGTAAATGCACAAAAAGCATGAGAGATTAGTCTTTAACTGTTGCTGAACTGCATCCACTTTCCTAAATTATAGATGAAAGTGGGGTTTTTATCAGTGTGTATGTGTAGTGTTAGGCTCCACTTTGCTCTTTTGGAGCTTTAAGTAACATCAATTAATTGGTACTGTTGTGCAAGAAGAGGGCACTCCTGATGTACACTAATGAACACCAGTGTGCATACATCCTTTCTATACAGGGAAACAGATGGTCTGGAGTGGAGAACAGAAGTAATCTCAATTGGAGGGTCTGGATGACAAGATAAACTGACAGTGAAGCCCTAGCAATTTATTCTCTCATCTAGATGCTGGGAAAAAAATCTCCAGGAAAATCTGTTAATCTCTAACATTTTTAGCTGTGTTTTCTTTCTGGTGACTGAGGATCAAGTGAGACCATGTCTCTACAGTTTTACCAATCCTTAAGTTCAAGAGAAGGCGAGAACAGAGCTCATCACTCATGGCATACATGGAAAATTCACCTCTTTCACTTACAGCTGTATAAATGGTGTGTGTAGGGGACCATGTGGTAATAACAGCACAAACTGCACTGCTCCATTTTCACCCACTGCATTCTCAGTCGTGCTCAGCTGGAAAGAGAACAGTCTTCTGTGGTTCAGGCAACTGTGATTTATCCGCTTCTCTGAAGCATATTGCACAAAAAAAGGGAAGTCTTGCATCTTACGGAAATGGTAGGTACATGTGCAGGAGTCAGAGGAAAGCTTATGGATGCATTTTAAAAGTGAGTCAAGCTCGTGGAACATTATTCTTCATTATTAAGTACATGTATGGTCTCAAGCTTCCAGTAGGAGCTTCCCAGAGGTTATCACTGTTCATCAGGGAAGGTGAACATGTATCACACTAATTGTTTTTTTACCATCCTATTGTTTTGCTACCATGTCATCTTCTGTGTATCTTCCACAGAGGTGTGCAGAGGTTGGGTCACTTCCAGATGCCCAGCACAGAAGATGCAGAATTTCCCTATAGTGCTGATTCTGCAGATCATTATAAATGCTCAAACTGTATTACAGCACAGTTGTCCTGAGGACACGTTGTAGTTTCATCCCTACTGGAATGCCAGCACAAATAATTCAGCTCTTTATTTGCTTTGTTGTTATTTCTTACCCAGGCTTGGGTTTGGGTTGTTGAAGGGATGAACTGCTGGCTTGACAGGTCACATCCTCTTACCAGAACCCAAGATTGCCTCCCAGGAGCTGAGGCAAGGAACTTTTCTTTCTTCCTTTCCTCTGGTACTCACTCCTGTCCCCTGGTCTTGACAGGGAGGGTGATGAAGAAAGGCTTTGCAGCCTTACAACCCTTTGGACAGACCATGCACTACAGTGACAGTGACTGTAGCAGGCATTGCAGGAGTTAACTTGTCATAGAAACAGCAGCTGTGCTACAGAGTTGGATATAAGGAATGCACACTGCTTTCCTGGGTTCTGACCAGGTGAGTTGTCGGCAGCTGTCTGGGTGCAGTTCAGCTCCCCTGTGCAGTCACACGTGTCAGGACTGGCTATTTGCTGTCATTGGAAGACTTTCTGGAGTGGGCATCGCTGTGGCAATTCAGCTGGAGACAGTAAATTATATAACTGTACCTGAAAGTAAGGATTCATTTCGTTTCGGATGAAATTTTCACTTGTGAACATCTTGTTTAAAAACAGTGCCTTCCCAGGAATTCTCAGTGTTAAAATAACAGGACATTAAGTGTGTCATGTTTATTAATTGTCAAAATTAGATCAATCATAACAGAGCTAACAGATATGTCTGGTTGAGCTGAAAGATGAAGATGGAAGAGCTAGCAGATATCACCAAGGAGCTGAGAGATGCCAGGAGAGATGACAGATGTGGCTGGATGAGCTGAAGGGGGATTGGAAAAATGCAGTCCCAGTCATTGCCTCAGGGAAGAAATAGTAAACCTCGTAGACCTTGAAAAAATGTCTCAAGTGTGCAGGAATGGAGGAGTTTGTTCTGTGCCATTGTCTCTGACTCACTTGCAGTGTCTGCTTCTTCCTCCTCTTGAGAAGTTGCCATAGGGGAATTAATGCTGTGATAGCTTGGATTTGGAATTTTTTTCATGTTTAGATTAAAAAGCAGACTGTAGAATATTATTGTGCTGGTGCTGATCCTTTCTGGCCTTTGCAGTGTCCACGCTTTGGCACCTGCAGGGACTTGTGAGTCTTTAGCCTGCAGTGTTAAAGAACTTTATCCTGCAATGACTCACTTGGCAACAGATTCCTGTACCTGGGCTGAGGATAGGAATAAACTCAGTGTTGAAAGGTGAGGGATCCAAGTCCAGCTTTCTGCTTTCCCAGAGACTTTGGGAAGGCAGATACATTGGTGTGATCTGTGGGATTGTTTTTGTTCTTCTCTGTCAAGCAGGCAGAGAACTCTACAGTAATGTGAGAAGGAACATTGAGATTTGTGAAGTGCTCAAGGGGTTCTGATAATGTGGCCACGGAGCCGTTAGATGTAGAATTGATAGAGCACGTGTTAATAAGAAAACAGTATCAATATATGAAATATGGCCTTGTGAATATATTAAAATATAAACAATATTCCATGTATCTGGAATATGCAGGTAGCTGTTGCACTGAGGTTTTTAAGTGGAGACTGCACTATACCCTTTTTTGTTCTTTCCAGTAAATAACCTTAAAAGCTCACTGGGCTATACTAAAAAGAAAAATAAAAATGCATCCTACTGCATTTAGTGAAGTATCCCATCCTTTTACAAATAACTTGTTTTTCAAAACCTAGAATGAGAGCTAAATTCCAGAGTTGTGTCTTTGTAAAAATAGAGCTCATGGAGCCTTTTCAAATGATGAAGGATGTACTTCAGACAATAATATGCATAGGTATGGCACGTCTATAAAAGTTGGTTCAGAAAGTCTGCACAACACCCCCTCGTTGATGCTATAAATACATCTTTGTGATAAAGCTCAAAATGGGATGAAAATATTTTGATACTGTGTTTTTAACTTTTGATACATCTCTTGGCTTGAAAGATAAAAGGTTTCACTCCTAGAATTTACACTCCTCTGATGTGATTAAAACCAGATAGGTGTACTGTAAATAGAATATGCTCTGTATGATGGTAGGTATGGCTTAGTGTTTTTGAGCAGGAGGTTTCTTACTGTGGAAAAATAGCTTTTCTTGATAAGTTGCTTGTCACTGTTTTCAGCAGCACCTCCTTTCATCTATTATTCATTTTGGAAGACTTAATAGTATGGTTTGGGTGTGGGCTGATAGCAGACACCAGTAGAGTATAACCCGTGCAAGAATAAGAGATCCACAGAGCTATTTGGGTTAGAGAGGCAAACAGACAAACGCGTCTTCGCTTCTCGCAGTGCATCTCCCCATCCCGAAAAGAGCCACACTGTTACCTGCTGCAGACTGCCTCCGCTAGTCCCCTGTTTAAATCCTGGTTGAGCAGACACAAAGGTGAGTGTCTGCACACCTTGTGCCTGTGTGAGGTGTGGTGTAAAGCAAGACCCCCGTTCTCCAGTGAAGGGAGTAGCTCTGCCCCCGTTGTTCTACAAGGATTGGAACGTGCAGCAGGATCTGCGAAGGCTGCATCTAATATTTCTCTCCAGCCCATTAGCACAAACTGGGGTGTTTGCAGAAGGTCTGCAGCTTGTTCCCCATGGTTTGCTGTGAGGTCTGTAGGGCTGCAGTTTGGTGTGCCTGTAATGACTGTGAAGTCCTGTGTGACCGTGGATTTGTTGCAGTCGCTGTGTGCATATAGATGGATGTATTTATAGAAGAATGACTGCGAATGTGAGAAATAAGCCTTTGAAGTGTCAAGCCAAATATTCTGGGGGGAAAAAAGAAGATTTCTTGTCTACATCAGAAGCTTGCACTTCATGTAGACTTGTCTCATTTTACCCAAAATATCTCCCCACAGGTTAGGAGAGCTGAAAGCAATAATAATAATAATAATAATTGGAAATGTAGGGGGAGGGAATGTGTGTATGAGAAAGGATAGAGGGAAGAGGGAAATAACAAACATCTCTGAAATGTTTTTGTTCCTCCTTAGTTATGATTTGTTTCTTTCCAGTAGCTTTTTCTCCTGCTTTATTTCCTGTTCTATCATGGACCTGCCAGAGGAGACAGAGCTGTGTTGCTTTATCTTTGGTCAGGCCCCTGCAGGTGTCCTGCTGGCAAGGAACAAGGGATGCAGGACAGCTGCCAGTGTTCTCTGAGTAGGCTGGACCCCCCCAAAGCTCCAGGTCAGGGTTAGGGGAGGTCTGGGATGGATTGTGCACTTCAGCTCCCAGCGTGGAGGCCACCACAAAACTAGCCCAGGCCTGACACGAAGATTTTCCTTTGTTCATTGCTTCCCTTTGGGAAAGAAAAGGCACACAGATACTCCAGAGTCACAAAAGAAGGGGTCCACTAGTCTTTCATTTAGCTACTACTGTGATATTAGAGTAGGCTGACTCTTGAATATGGATTAAAGCCAAGGAATGTTACTGAAAAGAGTCTTTTTGCAAAGCAAAATAAAATACAGATGTTTTTCAGAATTAACTCTTCAGTTGATGGCAGTGGTTTTATGCATCATTTCCATTCCAAAAATAGAAAAGAGTCATTTTTTTCAAGAACTGTTTCAGGCTACATTTCCAGGCTGGTTGGTGTCTGTGTACATGTGCTGGGACAGCTCAAAACCTTCCCTTGGTGCCTTCAGTGAGAAATTCTTGCTCTCTCTTAAGGTGTTTGAGACATGACTCTCTGCTTCCTTTGCTGTATCTTTATGATTTGGATATGGCGTATCCTTGTCCCAATTGCAACGTCAAATTTTTGCTCTAAAAAGTATAAATCATGAGAGGAGTGTTTACAGTGCCTGTAAAACCTTCAAAAACATATATTGCAAATAGTTTGTGGTGTTAAGGATGAGAATTCTCATTTTCTTCCTTGTAGGTAATTACTTATATAGTGCTTATCTTTTCTCTTACTACATCTATTCCTTGTTCTTTTTAATGTAATGTGTAAACTGAAGCTGGAGAAAACCAAGAAGATGAGGGTTGTCTTCGAAGTGGAATGCAAGATACTCTGTTTTTAAAATACCATATCCTTTGTAGCATTAAGTCTTTTTGTGCTGTGATGAAAGGCTGTGGGCTAACAGCATCCGCTGCTAAGAGGTGGTTTGAGTCCTGAGCTACTAAATCCTTTCAGTGTGATTTTTAAACAAGGTTTGTGAAATTTAGCCAAGCCATTTGTTGTGTTCTGTATTTAAAATCCATTATTTTGATGTGTTTGTTTTAGTCGTGTTCTTGGAGAGTGCTGGTGAAACAGCAGTGGCATTAATAGATTCCCTTGGTGTCTGGGAGACGTGGAAAAAATTAATCTTCAGTTCAAGTAGCAGTGGGATGCTAACTGCTGGCTTTAATGGTGTCCATTTTGAGTCAGGTCAGAGAGACCCAGATTAAGCGAGTGAGAGTGGGGATTGAGGCGATGTTAAAATGCAGCTTCAAACGGCTGTAAGTATCAATAATTGCAAATGCTTCATCTTTTCCTGGGAATGCCTTGGACTGGGCCTGCACCTTGGCATTTGCGTTGCGCTGCTGTAGGTAAATGTTAACATGCAGCAAACACTGCAGGCGGAAGCTCTGGCTGCCAAAAGAAGGGCATTTTTCAAATGTATCACTGGAGTGTTGAATGGGAAGCTGAGAATATGCTTTCTCCAAGAGATGTAAAATATTAAAGAAGCCAGTAGCAATAAATGGAAGTGCACCCATTGGTTAACAGCACTTGGCTATATATCAAGACCGTTTCTGGAAGTAGATCTTGTAACATAAATTACTGAATACTGAATTACTGCAATGTGTTAAGGATTCTTTTTAATTACAGGATGTTAAGGCTTCAAAAATAAAATTCTTCAAAGTTAATCATGAAGTAAAATAACTCCGTACTTAGCTGAGCTTCAACTTCATTAAAACTGTTCAAACGGCTGATGGAGCCCTAATAAGTTTTGTTCAAAGATATGACATCTTTGAAAATGTTCTGCAAATCTGACTCTATTATCTTTGATACTCTCTAATTGGGTATAGCAATCTCTCTTCATGTTGTCTAGTGGATTGCATCCATGATAAGGTGCTGTGAATGTATCCTGTTGTCCTGAAATTAGCAAATCCAGGGATTGTAAGGGCTATTTTCACAGCAGTATTTAAGCCCTTCAGGCAAGTACAAAATAGGTATTTTGCCTTATATCAATGTAAAACCACTTTGGGGAGTGAAAAATGGAGCGGGGGGAGGGAATGGAATAAGCAACACTCTGACAGTATCAAATCATTAATGAGGGCACTGGTTTCTAAATTATTTACAGTGTATTCCATGTGCTCATCTGTTTTAGAATTGTTAATATTGAATGTATTGTTTGTTATATACAAACATTTTTCTCTCTTTTTCTTTTAGATATCCTTTTTGCAATATAATTTAATTACCGATGCTGTTTGCTCTCAGGAGCTATAAAGATTTTCTTTTTTTTTTTTTTTTTTTCTTCTGCCCAATAAAATCAGTGTTTTACAACAGACTATCCTCTTAGTAGAAGCTGTTGATACTGTGTGGATGATGGAGGAGCATAAGGATGTGGTATTTATTTTGACAAACTGAGGTGAGCAGGATGAGGGCCGGATGCTCTGCCCCCTTTCCAAGAGCCAGCTCGTTTTTCTTGCTTGGCTTCTCCCTCCTTTCTCCCTCCCTGCCCGGCCGGGGCAGCCGGGTGCTGTTCCTGTGCCCTCTCCTCTTTGGGAGCTGTTACTTTCAGGACCATCAGCTGTTCATCCTCTTTTTGGTGTCCCTTAAAGCAGCTTAACCAGCAGATACAGAAGTAGCATTTTGCCCTCTGCTGGGAAGCAGGGTCTGACAAATCCGTGGTGTGAGCTGCTGTGCCAACCATTCTGGGTAAGGAAACTGCGCAGGTCTGGGGAAACACTCCGGAGACTGTGGAATTCTTTTCTGTGCTTCATTCCCTCAGACACAGTAGCAGCAGCATAACTTGGTGTTTTCTTTCTCCTTAAGGATGATTTTTTTCTCTCCTTTTTGATACTATCCCTTTTATGCCAGTGTTGTCATTAGAAATCATCTGGCTCCTAGTCAGGCTGCCATGGAGTCCTTTACCCCAGTCCCTTCTAACAGTCTGAGAGCACTGAGCTGCTGGATCCTACCCTGCCACTGTGTTTATGGAACCAATTTGCAGTGTGAAAAATCAAACACAAAAAACAAGTGGAAATGGCCTGGTTTCTAGTTCTGATTTGGAAGTAAGCAAAATACTTTTTGCATTTCTGGTGTAATTTCAGCTAAAGTTGTTGGAAGGATAATAAAGAACAGTTTGGGTTGGAAGGGACATTTAAAGGTCATCTAGTCCACAGCTGCCCTTAAAAGAGCAGGGACATCTTCAACTCAGGTTGCTCAGAGCCCTGTCCAACCTGGCCTTGAATGTTTCCAGGCATGGGGCATCCACCACCTCTCTGGGCAACCCATTCCAGTGCTTCATCACCCTCATTGTAAAAAATATCTTTCTTATGCCTCATCTAAATCTGCCTTCTTTTAGTTTAAAACTGTTACCCATTGTCCTATTGCCCTGCTAAAAAGTTTGTCCCCATCTTTCGTTTAGTCCAGAAAGGAGCAATTCAGTCTTCCTGGAGCTTTCTCCAGGCTGAAAGAAGCTTTGTCCTACTCAGTAGCTGTTTGGTACTGTGGGGGTCCTTCTTGTGACTGTGTTCACATGTGATACTCCATGGAAAGCAAACTTCAGTCACTGGAACTGAACCGAATTAGTTTTTGTTTCTTACAAGTTGTCACTTTATCTGCAGCTCTGCCCCAAAGCAGTGTTTGCTTTATTTTACTGTATTTTTCTGAAATAACTTCTTTGCTTTAAGAGAAATAGCCCAGGAACAGGAGAGAAAATAAAGAATAGACCCATGTTATTTCCTCGATGGCTTCTGAAAATGCCAAATGTATGTTTTGATTTTTTGCCCAGCTGAAAAATTGTGTAGCTTTAATAACTTGAATTCCCCTATTATTCATGTTTTTAGTTTTAATTAATTTCATTTTATGAAGCTTGGTGATTTAAAAAAAACCCAACCACTTATGAATGTTGATTTAAAATCTATATGAAACCACCTTTCCTTGAGAGCTTATGCTCTGTGTACACACAGGTTGTGTGCTTGTGAAATCAAGTTGCTTCATCTTTATAAACACCCCCTCACCCATATATTCAGTCTATTTTTTTTGTTGTTTATGTGTGGACAATTTTTCCATGTGTGTTATGAAAAGAAACCTTGTTTTTTAATCATTTAAGTCTTTTTGTCCTAACTCAGCTGCAAGCATTTTTCCATTACTGTTTTTTGAATCTTGAAGATAACACTGATAACATTGTTGGTCATTATGGAGTATTGCAATGGGCCAATACAATGCATAATGTGGAGTGTCTTTATATCATTTATCTTCCCATCAGACAACTCCTTGTAACCTGTAGCATTTCTGTGGTGTGCACTTGGTTTCACTTGTTTGGTAATTTGAGTGGTGAAGACTTAATCCTTCTTTGTTGTCTTCCAAAGTAAACTGTCAAGTAATTGTGGTACGAAATGTGCTCAGTCGTGAGGTTCAGAGCTGGCTCTTTCTGCACAAAGCTGTACTGCAGGCATTGCTGAACACAGGTTGGAGGCTGGAGAATCATGGTAGCTGTGAAACTAGCTCAGAGATTAGAATTTGTTGCTGTTCAAAGGCCAGCTTCCCTTTCTTTTTTCCTGAATGGGTGTTTTATGTGTTTTATCTGAATGCTGATTCCTCACTTCCATCAGTGGGGGGTGTCAGCACAGCAGTGCCGCACACAAGTGTCTCCTCCTTGCTACATGACTCCTCCAAGAATATAGGGAATAGATGGAAACAATTCAGTAGGGGCTAAATATCATCTGCACCTATGTAGGGCACAGAAATCAACTGTGGTGAGCACAGGAGCTGTTTGAGTAGTGAGGGACAGAGGCACAAATGGAGAAGGTCGTCAGCCTCCCCAAGTACCTCTGATGAATTAGTCCACAACTGTTGTGGTGAGTGGCTCCTGCTGGCCTGTCCTAGCAACAGCCATGGTTAACCTGGCACAGATTAGGGATAGCAGTGCAGGATGAGTGATTTTCACGTTGTCCTTTTACATAAACAAGCTGGAAAAAGGCCTGTTCAGGTCCCAGTAAAAACAGGTCACTTGGTTCCGTCCAGGGGGCTGTAGCTCGTTAGTGTGTGAGCAGGAGATGACTTCACAAAAGTACAGGTAATGCATGAGAGAAGTGGTTGGTGAAAATAGAAGTGGAGAAGAGATAAATGATGGGAATAGAGAACAAGGGAAGAATAGGAAAAATATGAAGTGGAACCAAGATAAACTGGCTTTTAGAGTTAAAGATGACAGAAATTACAGTAGCTATTCATCTCTCTGGCTTGGCTGAATGCAGAGGAGTGTAAAAGTTAAGGTCCTGTTAAAGGGCAGGTCAGCAGTGTGACTTCATAATTCTGTGCTCCTACTGCACTACAAGGGCTTGAAAAAGGGAACAAGATGAACTAAAGGTACATGGGAACATAAAATCCTCCTTTTTCTCTGTAGAAAGACATTATGATGATTCAGCATGAAATGCAGGCAGTAATGCGCACTGCTTTGAACTGGATTTGTTTTATGTGTTTAAAACAGTTGCTGCATTAAAGGTGGATATCCCCAAAATTTAGACTGTCTCCATCCAGATGAAAATTATGTAATTGAATCAGATCTCTGCCCTATTTAGTGTCTCTTTTATCTGACAATGCCTTGTGTTGGCTGCTGTGAAGGAAAGTGTAAGAAAACCTACAACACCCAATTAGGGAGTCATGTGGCTGTATGTGGTATTTTTTCCATCTCAGCTACAGACTGGCTTCTGCCGCAAAGCATTTGGATTTCTATCCCTTCCACATTGGCTGAATTCTATGCAACATAATACAGGATATTCTCGTTAGCTCTGTGAATCTCAGAACCTTTTAAAATGCTGCAACACCAATTATCTTCTGCATCTGGATCTCTAGTCTTTGTCTGTCTTCTAATATTCATTCATGTTGTGATAATTGCCTTGAGTTGGTCCCTGGCACACTGTACTAAACATGATAAAATATAAGAATTAGGGAAAATGGTAAGATTAAAAAGAAAAAGAGTAGAGAACTTTTTTAATGTACAAAAGTTCTAGCGTACGTTATCCAGCAGATTTCTGGCAGGTTAGACTAAATTATCATGATCGTTTGTTCCTGTTAAAATATGACAATTCTGGTAATTCCAGCCTTTTCACTTCAGAGAAATAACAACACCCCAACCCTTCCTTTTAAGGATCTGGTTTTAGACCAGGTGCTTTTGTAGCATCTTGGATAAATGGATTTATCTCCCAAATACATTCGAGTCCTCACAGCGTTTTTCTAACCACCATAGGCACACAGGATGTGGCAGCTTCCAGCTCTGCTGGAAAGTCGTGGGCTTGCAAGTGAAAAATCTTTCCATTTGGCTGTTGGAAAACAGCCTCTGCTGACCTGAGGGGGGTAGGTAGGTAGCAGCCAGTGTTCATGTGTTCAGCTGGGCTGAGACAGCTCTCCGTGGGATCGCCCAACGCAGTCCTGGTTCTTGTATGGGATTTCTCAGTCACACGAACGTTTAGAGGATGCTTTGGTTTATTCTTGGTACTTGAAAAACCTCAATATTTTTGTCAGTGATTTTGAGCATTAAAAATTGTGCTCTTGCACTATCACTTGGATATTTCCAATTGATGGATTCCAAGGAAATTACCTCTCTTTGTTGCCAAAGAGTGTCTCCCTGCTTGATGCTGATATTCCATACCAGTTGTATTGGATTTTTTGGTTTTGTCCTCCAGTTGTTCCTTCCTGTAATGCCCAAAGAAACGATACATTAGTACTCGGCCCCTGGACACCACTGCAATTTGTCTGATAGCTGTCACTGAACTGCAGGCAATTTTAGAATGTCACATTTTTCTGTTAAGGAAACTTGTTTTTCCTGGCAAAGTGTTTTAGGTACCCTTTTTCTCTATCACACTGAGCTGAAGCTGAAGTTCACATATACCTCAAACATTTGTCTGAGAATTAAAATAAGAGAGGAGCATATAGTCCTCTGTGAAGTGGGAGTTCAGAAGGAAAACAGGAGAAATGATAGTCACTGACTTCCTCTGATTTACAAATGGGAGAGGGGTTTTCTCTAAAATCCTTAAGAGTAAAAATAAATGGGCTGAGCTTTTATCCAGGTTTCCAGCTGTCTGGCTTACTAAATAAAATAGAACTGACGAAGTACGAAGTTCTTCAAATATAAGAAGCCCTCAGTGTGCCTCAAAATATCAGTAGGAAAGTAAAAAGAGGTTAAAAATTTGGTGAGAATCATTAATGGAAATTGAGCAAACAGCTCTGCTGTCAAGAGGGAAAAATTGTTTCATATATGAGTGATGATGTGTATCCTAATAAAAGACATCTTTTCACACCCACCAGGAAAAAGACATATTCTGTACTTTTATATCCCATCTTGTTTTGAGTAGGAAGAATATCTTTTTTAAGAAGAAAAATGTTTCGTTAGGAAAATGAAAAGGAAAGAGGTTTTCCCACATGCTGGAGAAGTTCATGAATCATTTCCATCAGAGTATGTAGAAAAGCAGAGGAGCTGCCATAAGAGAAGGAACAGCTGATTTTTCAAATTGACCTTTGGCACAGAGATCATCTGGTCATGCTCTGACTAATTTTGACAAAGGTGTTTTTAATGAGGGGGAAAAATAAAAACTAGGGCCCCTTCATCAGTTGAAATGCTAAATAGGTTGAAATATTTTCTGCTGAGTTTTAAAAAGGAAGAGTTAAAACTGCAATCAGAGACAACAGATCCAAGAGAGGTGACAAACAGGTGCCACGTCACTCTACCTTTGCTCTGTAGTCTCGAGTGGGAGGAATATTTTTGCTAGATGGAAGGTGTGTGCTCAGGTGAGGAAGTTCATCCAAGAGAGGCACAGCCTGAGGCTCTGAGTCACACAGGCAAAATCCCATTTTGAAATGCAGGTAAGATGTGTGACATGAAAGGGGAAGATGTCGGAGTGTAGGGTTGTTCTGGGAGGAACCTGGAGGATGCAAAGCGCTTGAAGAGGGTGTTGAAGTGGGTGGCAATCACTCTTTCATCTCCTCTCTTTTTTCTGCCATGCTTTCTGCTTTCCCTGGTCCTGTCCTAGAACCCATACCTCCACCCTGTGAGCAGCAGCTTCCTCTGAGCCACCTGCTTTCACTTCCCGCTGCCTGCTGGGCAGCTGCAAAATGGGAGAGAAAAGGCACCACCTTACACCAGAGGGAAACACTAAATAGAGCCTGGATAGGGAGCAAGGAGGTTGCTCTGAGAGGAAAATCATCATTTGTGGTTGTCCAGGGGCTCTTGAAACTCCAGGCTGTTCACTTGCATACAAGCAGGAGAGGAGCTGTGCTGGCTGGAGCCCGTGCTGGGCTGGCAGCCGTCTGCGCTGTGCCTTGAGGTGGCTCTGGGCACAGATATCCCAACACAGGTTTGGGGCTCTTCCTGGGCTGCCAAGCTCCAGGTGGAATGAAGCTGCTGAGGACAGGACAGTAGATGCTCACATGTTGGAGGTGGACAGGAACACCATCTCACGTGAAACACAGCTGGGTTCCAGTTTTCCAGCTGCAAGCTGCTGGCTAATTGTTTAAGATCCTCTTGCCTTCTAATTGACTATTATGCGAGTGCTTTATTTCCTCTAATAATTTCTTTGACCAAGTGATAATTCATCACTTTTCCTGTCCCTGACTTCAGAAAAGTCCCAACACAGCAAGGCAGCATCCAAGAGCAGAGGAAATAGAGGAATGGGCATGCACTTGTACCTGGGCAGAGTTAAACAGAACTATTTTTGCAGGTTTTGGAACAGAAGGACGCAGAACTTGAGGGATGAGGAGGAGGAGTTGTGGGTGAAGTGCGCCACCTCTCCCAGGTGACTAAAACAAGAAGCACCTAATTGTCCTGCAGGTGGAGATGCACTGGCATTATTATCTAACCTCTGCACTGTCAGAAATATGAAACCCAGGGAAGGGAGAGTCTCCAACTGCAGCAAACGATTGAATGGGAACTGTTTCTGTAAGGCAAGAAGGCCTGAGAGGAGGCTGTTAGGAGTTATCACCAGCTGGAGACTGGTTTTATGAGCTCATCAATAAGATGAGGCAGTTCTCTAGGAAAATGAAGGCTCAGTCAACAGTTACTGTGATCTGGAATCTCTGAGGTAAGCAGCAGCCTGGGAACAAAATGTTGCACTGCTCTTGTTTCCTTTCTTTGCAAACTGCTTGTCAGCTGAGTGGGAGAGGCAGCCAGGGATGGCTGAGGGAAGGGAAAATCTGTGCTTTGTTCTAACCCCTTTGCTCACTCTGGAACTTGCCCAGGTACCAACTTAGTCTGGTGCCTTAAAAGAGGCTTCTTTTTTGAGGCCTTTCTGGGATTAGCTGATACAGTGTCATCCAAACCCAAAGACATACAGATGAACCTCAGAATTTCAGCAGGAACTTTCATGCAGGATTTTCACTTGGTTAGACATGTTCACATGAAGGTTGTGGGGGTGTTGGTTTTTGTTTTAATGAATTACAAGGCCTCAAAGAAGTGATCCTTACTCATTATTTCATTATAGGGAGCAGGTTTACTTAGTCCTTTAACAAATGGTGCAATAAACTGTCCTTTTCACTTTAATGGTGTCCCAAGGAATGCATTAGTCTTTGAAGCTGAAATACTTTGACATCAGACTGGGTGCTGAGTTGCCATGGTTTCAAGGGCAGTGTTAGTGCTAGAAAAAGACCACATCCCTGAGATGTGCACACGCAGTCCCGGCCTCCTATATATTTCATGACCAGAACATAGGAAGTCGCCTTCCACATCAGTGCCCTCATCACGGGGCATAAGGAGAGACTGAAGGAAGATGTGCAAGTGGATTGCTGTTGGTTAATAGCTCTTCCATCCAATGTGAGCAGAACGCTGTGGATGTGGCAGTTTTCAGCACTTTGGTGGAAAGATGGAGAGCCTGGGCCTCGTGCGAACTCCCTGCGTTTGCAGGGGGAATTTCCAAGGCAGGTGGAAATCAGAGTGGGAAGGAGAGGTTTCTCATTTTCATGTGGGATAGACTCAATGCAAGCCACATGTTTTATTTCTTGAAATATCTTTTTCAAGCTGCATGTTTTTCAAGGTGGCACGTTTTTAGCAGGTACTGATCACAGCCTCGAAGTATTTGTGTTTGTATGCTTTCTCTGAAGAAGAAACAATGCAGCAGGACTTTTTAAAAACATAAATAATTTTTAGTAAGCAAAAAAAAAGGTGTATTAGAACCTTGCTTATCACTTAAGCATCTTCAACTAAAGATAGAACCCTCTTCAGTTTCCCCTTGAGTCCTTCAGCTTGCAAGTAGGAAATAGATAATGGCTGGATGTTTAAAACAATTATTTCACATTATTTCTCAGTGTATTGTAGGAATGTGAATTTCTCTGAGTTACATTTAATGCATATATTTCTAGAAAATATATAGTATCTTCACTGTGGATATTGAAATGCATCTCTGAAAGAAAGAATGATTTCCTTGAGTCTTAACGAGTGCCCTATTGATTTGTAATGAACAAACCCTCTCCTCTGCAGCCTCTGTTTCTGGTGAAACAGGCACAGCTACTGTGATTGACGCTGCTACACTGTCCTCCAGTGCTTCACTTCCTTCTCAGTATAGCCCAGGATGCTTCAGAACACCTGCTGGCATTTGCAGCTATGTTCACTTCTGCCTGTGCCACACAAACCTTTCCCTCTTCTCCCAGGTAAAACAACACAGCCGCTCATTAAGCCCTTTGCAAGCCTCAGAAATGGGTCCCAGCTTGGTGCCCTGTCAGCCCTGGACCTGGGAATTCTCCTCCGTACCAGGTTCTTCTCTAGAAGCTGAGAAGGTATCAGGACTTGGTGGGTTCACAGAAACACTTGAGTGGTCCCATGGTCTTCCTATTTTTCCTGAAGTACTTGATTTTTTTGAAGGGTCTTGATCCTCCTTCATTCGCCTCTTTTTTTCAGTCTAACTTGTAACATCTGACTTCCCACAAAAAAAGTAACCTGTAATTTTGGAAGTAACGATTTGGTCCTTAATGAGTTTACTGATGTGTAATCATCCAGTGGGATGCAGGGAAACCACTTGCAAACGAGCAGTGTTCTTCTAGAAATTCAGCCTTCTCACCACAGTATTCAAGGGAAGAAATGCTGCCAGAGGAGTTCCCAAGACTTTGAATTCAGGGATTTCAAACTCAGAACAACTGTTGGTACACTGAGGCTTTTCTGTTCATTTGTCATCTATCTAACAAGCTCATGGCACATATGTATATTTGCTCGTGAATTACAAGGAAATGTTTTGGAAGCCTGTAGGGAATCCAGTTAATCAATTTGATGCATTGCAGCACTTATTAGCCATGATGGCTGAGCCTCTGAAGGTTTGCCATTTTCTGTCAGTAAAGTTCAGTGTAGTCTAAGCCAAAATTGTTGAAATGAATATCTTAACTTTTATTACCCAAAGAAACTGTCAGACCTCTAATGATTTCAGATGGAGTGACACCACTTCTTAAATTTTTTTTTTTTTTTAATTTAATTTTGTTCAGCTGAAATCCATAGTGCAGGCGTATACAAATTGTGGGAAGGGGGAGATGTTAGTTAAGGTCTGGGTCCTGCCCAAATCTTGTGTGGCCATTTAGGTTATTTTTAAATTTTTTTCTCATCTCCAACTGCTACTTAACAGCTTGTAAAGATCTTTTGAAACTCTATTACTTTATGCATTAGAGATTTGCCTACTTCCACCCTCCCCCTTTTGGGATTCTGTGAGGCTTTTTTCTTGTATGCTGTGCCAACAGCAGATTTTGCCTGAGTATTCTTTTTCTCATTAACATCAGTTGAAGTGAGACATCAGAAATCCAGGACCATTTGCAATGACAGGACAGTGCCAATGCTCTTCCTTTTATAACCCATAGGAATAAGGCTATGCAAAACATCTTTTCATTATTCACATTATGATAGCCTGCATAAATTACAAATCATAAGCTAGGGGAAAAAAATTCATTATATACTTTGTCAAACATCCCAAGTTTAAATTTTGAGAGGGAATATGAGAAAGAATTTTTTTAAAAAATCAAAATAGTGTTGCCAGTGGATGGTGGACATGTCTGTTTTCCTTTGTTAATCATTTGATCACAGTGCATTATCCTACTTTGGCAAGTGAGGGTAGATGCCAGGCCATGTATTTCTTTGCTGGTTTACAGCAGGCATGCACTGAAAATCGTACTCTTGTTTTGCTTTGCTTTGCTTTTTTTCTCATGATGGTGAAATATTGAATGCATAGAGTTGAAATATATATATATACCCTTTATACAGCCTTCATTTGGTAACAGGTGAGGTGAAATCCCCCAGCCTATCATGCCCCTCAGCCCTACTGAATTGAGGAAAATGCCCAGCACATATTTTGCAGTGCCAGGACCTTTGTACATGTCATAAAAAATGCATCCTCTCTTCTTGAACTGAACTATGTACAATGGCTTCACAAAATCTAATTCTTTATGGAGAAATAATTCAGCACCCGTCTGTGGTTTAATTTTAAAGCTCACTGAATTTTTGGGTTTATTTCACTGTATTTAGTTTTTATGTGAAGATCTCTGAAGAGAGAAAATACAAAGATACAGTGATTAGTGTGAGCATTGGTCTTGTTTTCATTAGGTAAAATATTTTGGTACCCAGGCTGCAAGAAGGTGCTGATTAGGCAGGTGATAAATACAGTTCCTGGCTTAATGTCTCAAGTCTTGCCACCTTTCCAAGTTACAGAAATGGTGAGGTTTTTTGTTTTTTTGAGAAAATTAGTAAGAAAAGAAAGAAGCGCTGTTGATCTTTAGGTATCCCCTTGGATCAGGGTCATCATCTCCATAATTAAGCATTTTGGTTTAGGGAGAGCTTTTGGAGGTGGAGGGGGACACCTTCATTATAAAGTAAGGTATTCAGGGAAATTAAAGACATGAAAGTAAGAGCTGAAGTTCAACACTTGTCAGAATTTGTTTGGTAGAAACCGATAGAAATTACTGATGTTGAGACTTAGTTTTTGGCCAAACCCACAGAAAAACCAAACCTGTGTGATTTTGCTGATTTTCCTACTTGCCTGAATAAGAGATCTGTAGAGAATGACAATCTTAAATCTGACTGGGCAACAGGAGGCTTCTGGTTTTTTTTCTTTCTTTCTCTGTGGGTCATGAGAAGCAAGTGTAGGTTTTGAAATAAGAGATAGTGCAGATAGAAAGCCTGAGATCAATTCACTCAAAGGTGTGATTTAAGAAGCACATGATTCCTTACTATTACTAAGAAGGAATTAACTTTAATAAAAAGAAAAAAAAGGATCAGCATGTTGCTTAATTGAGGGGGGAAACCCAGAAAAATAACCTTTTCTATCAAATTTAGGATGTAAAGGAGGATTGATGTTGCATCTCTTCTAGATTAATGAAAGATACCACATTTGCAAAGTGGCATTTTAGGGTGGTTGCAAGGCAAATTCAGCATGTTCAAGGGAAAGGGATTTCATCCCTTCCTGCATGCAAATGATCCAAAGTTGCACTGTTCATAGATCCCTTTCTTTGTGTGCCAACTTTCTGGGACACAGGTTTCCAATGTGGCTGGAGCCAAGAGTCAATGAATGTGATAGGAATTGGAATGTCCTGCTTAATATCCAGTACCTATTCGTTTGTGCTTGTGCAGGATGGCTCACAGGAGTCTTCAGGAAGTGTGCAAGTTGTTTATAGCAACAACAACAAACCTCTTCAAGATGGAGCAGAATAAAGGACATTTAACAGTCACTTCACATAGTTCTTCTTAGATTGAAGTAAAGTTCAGTATTAAAGATTAAAACAAAGCCAAAACATAACCAAAGGCAGTGTTACTGTAACTCTAAATGTCATACAGCCCTTACAGAAAGTATCTCTCACATTAATTATGGAACCCCTGGATTCCAAGAAATCGGTTATAGAGGCAGGAGGGATGGCCCTCCAGGGGGAAAGCTAAAGATGTTTCATGCCAGCAATAAAAAAATTGTTAGGCAAAATAATTGCTTAGGAGAGGCTTTTAAAAAATAAAATAAAATACAGGGAAGTCATCAGCTTGAAGTAAGAAGGGAAAATGAGAAAATGACTTGAATGCTATTTAAAAATTAGTGGAAGAATAAAGAGGGCTTAGTATGGTTGTGTCTGCAGTGGATGGCCAGTTTCAGAGATTTTGCTCAGCCCTCCTCTGAAGTTACCTCTAAGTGCTTCAGAGGTTTGGGGCTGTTTCCCCTGTAACACAGCAGGAGTAGCTTGTTCCTTGTGTCTGACCTGCAAACAATCCAGGGCTGCATTCCATTTTGCTGGCCTCTGTTTTTTCTGCTGTCCAGCTTGAGCAGCCCAGCTGGCCTTTACCATTTCAGGTACCCCAGTTTGTGGGGTCCTTGGAATATAAAACAATTCTCCAACTGTGGTGAGGTATAATCACCATGGAAGCTATTGTTTCTGAGATCTATTCTGATGTAAATAGAAGTTAAAGTTTGCAAAATGCTGCACGTTATGGTTAGAAATGTTAGAACAGATGCACCTCTGTCCTTTACATTCTTTTAAGGTATTGTTTCTTACTTTCATGATCAAAATTACATTTAAATACTTTGATCTTATTCTGTTTCTTTAAAATCCAGAAAAATCATGAACATAACTGTTTTCAAGAATGTACAAGCACGTGACAGCTTTTGTAGATTTGTGCTGACTTAGGCTGAGGCCCCTGGCAGGGTTCAGGTCTGTGCTAGAGCTGGCTGCTGCAGCCTGGGGTATGCAGGAACTGCAGCAGCCTTGGCTGCCTGGGACCAGCAGCAGCAGGAGGGGAAGCACAGGAGTTACCTTTTGCTACGAGGAGCAGTGATTTGCCAGGTTTGCTGAAAATTGGAGTTAACTTGTTAGATGCAAGAGCAATGTTCTTTTCCAGTCTGTGTGCTGCCACCTCGGACCATTCCTGCAGTCAGGACATCCCTTCAGCCTTGGCCTGTTTCTTGAACCTCTCTTCTGTGCCTCCTACACTCAGATAACTGTGGGGCTTCCTTCTGCTCCTCCAGGGTACAAGGGTACATGCTGAGAGAGGGCAAGAAGTGTCACCTCCTTGTTCTCACTTCTGCTTTGCCAGCATGCTGCGGTACTTTTAAGGGCAGGCAGGAGGAGGTGTCACCTTTTCTGTGGCTTTAGGATGGGGCTGTGTCAGGTTCTGCAGACTGGACCTGTTCAGTGCTAGGGGTGAGGCTAGAACTGTAAAGGGCCGTAAAGTGTGAGCTTCTCCTCTGGTTTTGGGGCGCTTAAATTTTGGTCAATTTGGGTGAAGTTTAACCACACTCTGGGAGCAGGCTTTCTGTACTTTTTGTCCGAAGGTTGTCCTTAACACACCTTTTTTTTCCCCATCAGCAGAGGTCTGAGCAGCTGAAATGGAATCACAGTTTGGCCTGTAAATGTAGCTGCCTGCTTTAACTCACACCTGATTGCATTCCTTTTACCTTTGGCAGCACGTCAGGCCATCTTCTGTTCTATAGCTTGTATTGCCAGTTCCTTTTCTTTGCCTTCACCTGTTTCTTTTGGTTGCCTTTTTTGTTTTTTCCCTTTTAATGCTTTGTGCTTTCCAGAAGAGCTGCATCCATGTGTGTTAGCAGCATATGGAGAGGGGTATCATTGTGGTAAGGTAGAAAGAAAAAGAAAACTTCTACAGGAGATCTTGGTGTTTATTGCACAGGAATTACGGTTATCAAATAAAGGAAAGGGAAATGGGTAAATGACACCAAGGCACCAAGAGGAAGTGGTCTGGGGAGCCAGGGCTGTGTAATGGCATCGGTGCTACAGAAGGCTGGAATACCCCATGCACAGCCTGAGGCAGGACTGACTCTTCTTTTTGATGAGGGTGTGAAGACCTCTGTGAAATGTGCAGAACAGGAGATCCCAGGTTTTCTACCATTTATAAGGGGTTGCTGTGGCTTCCTGCACCTTCCTGGTTAGCCAGGCTTCAGGAGAGTTCTCTGTCCTGAGTGAAAGGCTGTGGGAGAGGTCTGAAGACCTGGCCATGTTGTTACAGGAATTGACACCAAGACAAATGACACCAAGACTTTTTACAGAGCTGGTAATGGGCAGGTTGTTTGGCCTGAGACTCAAGTCTTTGTCTTCCCAGGACTTTTGGGACAACAGTGAACTTCAAAAATAGTTTGCCAGGAGTCCAAGATATTTGGATTTTACAGGTCTGCTTTTTTTTTTGTTGTGCCAGATTTCATGGTAATGTAGGAATAAAATGTTATTTAAACAGGCAATCTTGACTGCATACTTTGTAATTGTTGTAAGTTCCTATCTCATCCTCTTTAAGCCAGTCTATTTTACCTTGAAATGTAGTCTACCAGATATGAGAAAGAGCAGAAGTGTGATATTTGGATGAATCTTTACTTAAGCATTTCCAATTCCTTCTCAACTGACTGGTACACATCAGCCAGCTCGGTCAGCATGTTTGCCTAGGAGCAGCCTTTAATTTGCAAATTCATGGCTGTCAACACGTCCTTCCTTCATTCCAGGATGGAATGTAGATGCAGTAGGCTGCCTCGGATCATCATCAAAAAGTGCTGTTTGTGATGATGCTCAGACACATCAGTGTCGTGGGCAAGCGCGGTGCAGGAGCACCAGGAGCTGGAACCTGCTGCAGCTGGGGGAGCGTGAGCTCGTTCAGCCTTCGTGTATAAACTGGTCACCAAATGGTGGAGATGGAACAAAGTTCAGACACTCCGGGCCCTGTTTCCCTGCTGCTCCAGGACAAAGCTTGGTGTGCCTGGAGCCACAGAAACACTGGGTGTATTTCCCCTACTCACCAGGCACTGCATGTGGCTCTGGACAGGTTACAGAGTTTGTGGCACTGTGGTTTGATACAGTCTGGTAAATTCTGCCTGTACCTTCTGCTGGCTGCTCTGTTCCAGTGGTCTGTGAGCACTGGCAAAACCTCCTTGCAGGAAAGGGAGGAGAGTTCTAGGTCTTTAATTTTTCAAAGCATTGTGACGCAGAGCCGCAAGTGATGGTTTCCATCAGAGTTTTGCACATAACCTGGTTTATGGCTCTCAAATTGGTTTCTACAGGGCTCAGGATAAAAGGCCGGAAGAGCTTTTTCAGCAAGTGTTCCTGAGCTTGATGTGCGGGGCTGACTGGAAAAAAGAACAGAATTTTGTGTTTGAAATGGTTGACAGAAAAAAAATAAAGCCCTCGCAAACCTCTCTGCTGCAAAGAGAAATACGGCATGTGGCGATTGACAGATTTACGTATCCAGATAAAATCTTCCACTTTTCCAAAAGCAGAACTTTCTCTTTATGCAATGAGAGTTTCAAAGCTTCCAGCTCCTGCTGTGCCTAATGGCAGGTATGTTTCCAGCTACTTCCTTTTCATGCCTGAAAATGGGATCATTCTCAGGTCTCCTCATTGTCACCTGGTAGCTATTCCCTTTCACTAATTTCCCCAAATGAGTTGTGGCCCACTCCGAAGGCTACGGGATTCATTAGAGTGAAGAATAATAAGAATGTCCTTGGTGTTCGAACAGGAAGAAAAGATCCCAAAGGCTGCCAGAGATAAAGATCACCCACTGAAAGGATAAAAATGAACAATGCTTCTTGCAGGGAACCTAAAAATACAATGCTCGGCTCTCGCACAAGGTTTAGTTACTGAAATAACAACTGGATGGTGCAGTCTCGGGATTATTTTGGTCTCAAGAAAGTATTAAGTCTTGCAAGTTTAAACAAAATGCATATTGGGGAAAACATGGGTTCAAGTCTAAACCATACCTGGTGTTCTGGGGCTAGCCCAGGTTTATGTGTGTCGAGGTACAAGGCTGGAGCTTAAGAGACCCTTTTTCAATACTTAACTCTTCAACAAATTTCTTGAGTAGCTTTGACCTGGTGGATTAATGTTTTTATGCCTGTTTGCTGTTGGCAGCTTCTTTGGAAGTGAAATGGAAGTGACCATGAGTTTCTGCTTGAGAAAGAGGGCTGTGGGTGGGGTTGGCTGCTGTGTTTTTTGGAGTTCTCTGTTGTCAATAAGACATGTCAAACCAAGTTGAGTGCACTGTGAAGTTTTGTGACATTTGTCAGGCCGATTACTGTTGCCTTTAAACAGAGTATTTATTATGTGAACCTCTGCTTCAGTGCCTTGCTGAGTGGTAGTTCTGCATTAATAATTAAATTTTCCTTTCTCTACTGTACCATGAATATGTATGCATAGTACATGTGCACATATGTAGATGTGATATCTAGCAAATGGATCCTGCCTACTACAGTCCAGTTTTTAAGACACTGTAAAGAGGCACAGCTCTGCATTAATTTTACTGTGTATAAACACACAATTTTCTGTTGTGCCAATGTTTCTGAGTCCTGCTCCAGATCATAGAGCTGGAGGAGAAAGAAGAAAAGAGGCAGCTTTTACAGCTGCAGTCAGTGCAACTAATTGGTCCTACTAGGTAAGGATGCATCCCTTTTACTGGCTCTCTGATGATGGGTTTTTGTTTCTAGCTACAAGCAAATCTAATTTGCAAATGAAAAATTTCATTATAGCAGAAGTTGCCTGCAAGGGAGTTAAAGGAGGCATATTCAGAAGAATTCAGCAGAATGTAAAAATGCTTCTTAAAGAATGGATTTACGACCCCAATCCACAATTAAAATAGCAATTGCTTTTAAGTGGTACCTATTATTTATAAAAGGTTAGATATACCGACAACAGAATTTTAAGGGAATAAGGCAGCTTGTGAACAAAACCTGTGGTAGGTAATTGGCAAAGCTCACTTAATATTTTTTGTTTGCTATCCAAGAGCTATTCACGATGCCACTGTAACAGTATGTTGTTGGTACAACAGAGCTGACAGTTTTCTGAGATGAAAAGGAAGAGAATGGAATTAATCACACAAACTTCATCATCCAGTCTGGCATAACTGAAAGTGAGTTCTGCTATACTTGAACTATTTTAAATAACTTCATGTTTTATTAATACAGTTTTTTTTTTTCTGTTAACCTCTTCAGTGCTTTCTGTCCAGAGTTCCTTTGTGACTTCTTGTCCTTTGCAAGGCCGTCCCTGATCTGTGGCCAGCCTTGGCATGTCCTGGCTGTTGTGCCCAGTACCCAGGAGGGCTGGCAGTGCCACTGGTGTCCGTCAGGTCACACATACCATGCCAAGGGTGCACATGGGGGAGTGTCAGAGCTGGATGTTCCTGGGTGGGGTGGAGATACTCCAGCTGCCCCTTCTGGGGAGCTCCCCCTCCCTGGCATGGAATGTGCAGAATGGTTTTGGTATTACCTGCCAGGAGCTGCAATGTTTGCACATTTTTTGTTCTTTTGTCCACAGAATGGCTAAGAGAAATAGAAAACTGTAGCTCCTTTGTGCTGTGGTGCCTATTTTAACTTCCATTCCAGAAAAACTAAGATACATGCAGAAGAGCTGGATTATTAAGAAACATTTATCATCTTAAAAATATGGTATGTTTTAGGAATTTCTTAAATTCGAGGTAAACGTGGCTATGTAAAAAGTAAGCTTGTGGTCGTGTTTGAAGATGTCCTGGCAGCGTCCTTGTTCAGAAGAGACAAAGTCATTTTCAGTATATTTTTCTCCATTCTGATACTGTCTGCTTTGTTTGACATCGTGCAGAAAGTGCCTAGCAGACCTCAGGAGTCCTGTGTCCCTTGAGAGGGAAGAAAAGAGAGTGAGTACTAGGGATCAAAATTTTCTTGGATTTTAACTTAGGCATTCATTATGGTTTTGCACTGTGTTCTGCCTCTTCTGTTACGTACTTAGAGGCCGTATTTTGTGTCCACTGTTGGCATAAGGTTTTCTCAGGTAAGGAATGGTGTCCTCTTTGTCTTTTCTAATTCAGTGAGTTATCATTTGACCTGTAAATGCTATAGCTCGGCAATATTTTGATATGTTGGGCTCTTTGAGAGTGAAAGCAAAGCGTTTGCAGAAAGATAGCATTGGTAGCTTCCAAGGAAATTGCCCAAGCTCAAATCTTTTACATATTTAATGTCAAGCCATGGATGTCTTTGTGCAGAGGACACAAAATGCTGGTCTTGCATTAGCTTGTAAATCACACTTCCCTCAAAGGATCACTTTGATTCCTTTCACTGTCTTTCCTCTGAAGTTACAAATTGCATCCACTGTGATGTAACCTTGGTATGTTGGATATTTGCCCTGAACCTATTATGAATTTATATTTCCATCTGGAGTTTGGGTTTGCATTATGAGACAGTGAAGGCTGGATGCAGCAGTTCTGTCAGGGAGGAGCGGAGGCACCCTGAAACCGTGAGCTCTTAGCTCGGGTGTGTGAGCTACACCTGGTGATAGCAAGGAGCCTTTGACAGCTGTGCATTGCTGGTTTTTTCAGCGTTTGGCATTACTTCTGTGTCTCAGGAACATAAATTACATGCGGAAGGAGGAGGAAATGGGTGTTTGGAATATTCTATCGAGAAAAGTCAAATGTTGCTGCTGCACTTCTTGCAAACAGATGCACGTGTGTTCCTCTGCCTGTGAGATGCAGTCTGTAATGAAGGCATGATTTTGTCTGATTACAGTGTGCCACATTTTATCATTGTTTTGAGAGGTTTTTACCTTTAGTTCATTTTTTTCTGGTTAAGAAAAGACTCATTTTAGAAAGAATTCAGACTTACAGTAAGTTTTAGTTTGGTTAAAAATCCTATCCTATTTTTTACTTAGTGTATTCCTTTAAAGAAGAGAATGTGGAGTTGTGATAAATGGCTCTAAGCTAGGAACTAGTTTTATGTACATCACATATACGTAGCTTGATGCAGAGCTTTCTATAATGACTGAGAGAAAAGTGCTGGTGGTTGACACTGTCCTAGAGCAGTCAGTAGAAACAGATCTGGTCGCTTCTCTTGGAAAATCCGAATTTTACAAGAGCTGTGTTCTAGGCTAACGTCATGTCTTATTTAATGTGAAATTGCAGTAGCAAAGGCTTAAGAGCCTACAAGCAGAGTGCAGCTCAATTGCCTGCTCTTACAGTTACTGTGCTGGCACTGCGCTCTAGGACCTGCTTTAGTGAAAACAAGTATTCTTTATTCACAGATTATATTTCACGGACTGTGGCTTGGGTTTTGGCAATGAGATTTCATGGCCTGTATGTGGTCTGAGGGACCTCACTTTTGAGAAACCAGGAAAGATATTTAACCTGACCTTATGTAAACTGCTGTCACGTGCCATAGGCGTGACTGTGTTCTGAGGTGGGACAGCGAGCATTTTAAATGAATATTTAGAAAAACCCAGCTGACTTCCAGACACTGACATTTCCTGGATTTCAGCACTGGCATGTTCCCTTGCTGGAAAGCTGAACCTGACTTTCTCTCTCCTCTTGCCTTTGAGCTGCACTTCTCCAGTCAGTGACTGTTCCTGTGCCACTGTCGCTTTAGTTTTTCTTGACTGTCTTTGTGCTCATTTATCTTATTATAGTGCTTTAAGTATGACTAGTCAATTTGCTTCTTTATGTGATGTGGAAATGTTTCATCTCTGCTTTACAAACACTGACAGTGCTTTTTGGCACAGGGATTGCCAGCCAGGCTGTTTTTTCCAGACTCTTAGAGGCAGTGAAGTTTTGAAACAAAAGTTTTCTTTTTTCATAGGCTCTGAACTTTCAGATTACAAATCACTTTCTACATGCTAATAAGCTTAGATAAGCAGAGTACATGTTAACACTGTTGTACAGATGGGGGAACCGAGATACGGGAACATTAAGAAACTTGCTTGAGGAAGTCTGTGGGAGCTGACCTTATTCTGCGAGAGACCCACGCACCATCCTTTTCCTTGTCAGATTCTTTCTTTTTACTTAAGCCCCTCCCTCCAAGAAGTCGTTGGTACATAAAAAGCTCTTCTGGATTCTATCTATGTGTCTATATTTACCTCCAGCTATGATAATTTATTACACGGCATTCCATGTGGGACTGACTGCACTGTTCAGTCAATCGCTGAGCGTTTTCCAGTTTTAGAAAGCAAGGGCTGCTTTGCTGGTGATCTGGCAAGCTGCAGTTCGGAGGCAACTGCACCAGGAAGCGAGTTCTGCAAAAAGTACAGCGGGTGTGTGGTGTGGAGCTGACTTGCATAAAAAAAGTGTTCCTTCACCTCAAGTACCCTGCAGGTCGTGAGCCTGCCTGTGCTGAGCTGCACACTCTGTCCTCATCTTTAAATAAGAATCTCCAGTGTTTGGCATGGAGGAGAAATGGGTGTTATTCCTCTCCTGCAGGAGTGGATATATGGAGTTAAACAGTATAGGGAACTAGACATTTACTATTACCATGGCAACTTCAGATGATGATTTATTAAGCCATATTTTTTTCCACAGTGGAGACTATGCATTTTTGTTGGTTTGAGCTCTCCAGAGGCTGCTCCTTGCCACTCCCTAACATGTCCTTTTCTCCCATCCAATTCTTTGCTTCTCCTTGCTGAAAGTACAGAATAATGGAAATGTGTTCGTAGCAACCTTTTTGTCAGGCAGAGGAAGCTCGGTACAGTTTATGGCTTTATTAATAAATACACTAGTGCTGGTTACCACCTTGGCCTGGGACACAGTTCCAATGACTGGCACAGCAACTGGGAGCAAAGGCAGCAGCAGGGAGAGGGCTTCTCAAGTGCTAACAGAGCACAAGACACTGCAGGAAGAGGGGGGAGGGCTTTTGGCCTGGCTAGGCTCTGTCTATTGATCTTTAACTCTCCCTGTTGCTTTCATTCCTCTGTGACCATCTCTTCCTGTGCTTGACCCTGCAGTGGTTGTTTCCATAGTCCCCTCCAGCTGCCAATTCTGTGCAAACACTGTTCCTACAAGAGTGCCAGGGCTCTTGGAGTCGTGGTGCCTCTTTGGCGTCCGTGACCTGCTCTGCTGATGCAGCTCAGTGGAACTTGGCGAGTTTGGCTAAATCTTCCACTTCTGTAGTTGTAAGGTGTTTGCAGAGCGAGGGCCTCGATGACTTCAGTGCCCACGGTGGCGTTTGCCAGCCCTGTGGTGTGTCAACCCAGCATGCTGCGGCTGTTCAGGGCTGCCCTGCAGCCGGGTGAGCCGGCTTTGTTCGGCCCTCGGAATGCCAGCTCCGCATAGCCCTGAGTAAAGGCTCCAGATGCACAGACAGGGGACTTGATAAATTATTCATTTTCAAGCTGCATAGACGTGGTTTGAAAATCTTGAGGATGATGGTAACCAGGTCCAAGCAAACAAAATGAATGGAGCCGTTTCCGAACACAGAATCATGAAATGAATCTTTGGAGCAGAAAAGCTCTCTCAAAAGTCTGTCATCTTATCATGCATCTGTCTGTATGAGCACATAGTGATTTTTATGGCTCTAACCTCTAACAACATTAATCTGCATGTAATTATTGCTTATTCCAAATCCTTGTGTCAGTGGGTTGGGTTTTTATTTGTTTTCATTCTTTGAAGTACAGAAATGTCCTCAGGATTCTCAAATGATATAGTTGTGATACATCTCGATGTGTAAGCTAGTTGTCCCCTCCCAATTTCTGCTGGGTACCTGCCTTTTCCCAGTCAGATTTATTCATGTGGTGCAGTTTCATTATCATTTGGCCATGTTTATGATAGTCTTTTTTTTACTTGATTAAATCATTCATTATGGACTTCCTATTGTGTTAATTATGTAAGTATATGTTCGTGTATTGCAGTATTGATTGCATAAGTGTATAAATAGCTAATGCATAGCTTTGTTCTTCAATTACTACACCCCGAGTTAACTCCACCAGAAAGAGAACACACACCTACAGACCTGTGTAGCATGTAACTCATATTCTTTCTGTAACTGCTTTCAAGTTATTTAAGTTTGTTTTATGAGAGCAGGGCCTGCAACCCTTCTCTGGGAGAACATTCTGGCTAGTTTTGTCTTTTCCACCTGGGAATACTGGACTGCATCTTCTAAGGCAGGAGTATTTTCCTGACTTTTTCTAAAGCATATTATAAAGTAATAGAACATAAATAACAAGTATAAGAGCATTAATGGTCAACATGCTCTAAGCATGTGGATCAAAGCCTTGCTAATGTTCCTCAGTTTAGCAACATAAGGAGATCTGTATATAGGGGGTTTCTTGAAGTTTACATGTGTGATTGCAGCTCAATGAGTGGCTTCAGGTGTGAAGGACTGGCTGAGGCACAGTGCTACTTCAGTTGTGGTAACATTCCTTTGCATCCTATGAGTATTATTCCATACTGGTATTTTTTAAATTGAAGACTTAGGTGTAGAGGAGGAAAATACCATATTTTCAAAGTCCTAACTGTATAATAAGAAAAGGTTTCTGAACAACATATAAATTTCACCCTCACATCTCCCCTGAAAAAATCATTCTGTCATGCTGGACAGAGTTTTTAGGAAACATTTTTCAGTTTCGGCCAAACTGTGCTCCTTGCTATTGTGTGTGCTTGCAGCTGTTACAGTTCTATTGTTTGACCTGTGCTGCTAAAATAATTCATTGCTCAACGTTCACTGCCAAAAGACAGTCATATATCTCCCAGCAGTACTCATAAATTTGCCTGCCTTTTGGATTTTCACATAAAACACAAGTTGGAAAGTGTGTTTGTTAGCTCTTGCTGTTACCCCATAGAAATGAGGCGCAGTAGAGGAGCTGAAATCTGATCACAGACTGAAGTTGAGAATTCCTGTTGTTGTTTTTAGGAAAGTCAGCACAGTATATTGCAGTGATGATACGAAAACCCACTCTGCCCAACTCACCAGCTGCTACAGGGACACTTTCTGTAATGCAGTGCCTACTGGGCACATCAGAGATTTGATTCTGGCTCTTATTATACTTCAGTATATATGCCTGATTGAAAAAAATCTGTGCTAAAAGCATCTAGGAAGACGGGGAAGCAGGAAAAGGGACAATTCATTGGCTGCCTTTGCATTTTAAAATGCTTTTCTGCTTGACAACCTGAATGAATTCCCTGGGTAACAAAGTATCTTTAACAATAACAAAGAGAAATTTAAAAAAAATTCTAATAATAAAAGGAAAAGATTAAGGAAAACCCAAACAAACCCAAACACCCCAGACTACACAGGAGCCCCAGAGAATCACTGGCTGGACTTCGCAGCAGGGTAGCTGCAGTCTGGATGTTATTATCATGTCAGAGCAGTCTCCTGGGAATTGCTGCTGCAAACTCAGAGGTGCCTGAGGAGAATTCAGGTAGCCAGGAAGGAGGAGGGGAGGAGGGGAAAAAGGAAAAAACCAAACCAAACCCCATTCCTATAAACATATTGTTAAAACTAGTGGCAGAAAAAAACCCTGCAAATACCAAAGGCTATATTTGACACTAGGGCATCTCTAATGGATTTCAGCAGGGAACTTTTATAATTATCTAATCTGACTTTGGTTAAACACCAGCCAGAAACTTTTGTTCTGTAGGTCCATAGATTTTTCTCTCCACCTTTGGGACTTGGATGTGTTTTGGTGGCATTGAAACCCTTGCTGTAAGCAACACCTCTGGCCACTGCGCTGCAGGTGCTGAACAGAGAGTGGAAGTTTCAGAAAGATGAGTTGCTTTAGCAGTATTTCCATGAAACTGCAAAACCACTGAAAGGATTGAGTATAATTAAGGAAGTTCACTGCGAAACTGGGAAGCCTGTATCCTAGTGCAGAACTCGTAGGCATCTGGCTTCAGGAGTGTCCTTAATTTTTCTGCAGACAAGTCTAATTCTCCACATGTGGAACACAGAATTTGCAGCAGGTAATAGAGACAGGCTAACACTTGCAATTCCCTTTGTGTTCCTTTAGTGGCACAACAGCCTCATGGCTTAAAGCTCCCCGTTTAAGTGAGGGTGAAAAGAATAATTCAGGGATGGAACAAATTTTGCTCTGCATTGGCAACATAATGGAGGGTTAGTGAACAAATATTGGGGACTGTCTCAGTGCTGTTCTCCAGGAGGGCATTCAGGGTGTGTTCACTGGTTTGGAACATGGCTTATCCGGCCATTAGCAGGAGTTGTGAAAACCTGGACAGGGAGGTGTGTTCTGGAGCAAAACACGTCTTCAGTCACTCCCAGATGGAATGCAGGAATATAAAGTGACTTGGTAAATACCTGTTAGTCATGGCCAGTTTCTCCACTGTCATGAGTTGAATTACAGGGATGCTTTTGAATCCCGCAGATGAAATGATGAAATTCACCACAAACAGCAAGATATTTTCCAGTAATTGGAGGATGACAAGGATTTTGCCCCAAACATTTTTTTTTCCCCAATGAGGATTTTTTTCAAGAAGTTAGATCAAACTCGGTCATATTAGCATGAGAGCAATTCATGCAAGGTAGGAAAGGTTGATTATAACAAAAGAGAATTATTAATAGGAGAATAATTTACATCAAGGAGATAGTGGGAGGAAAGTGAATTTTGATGTTTTGAAGGTAGATTGGGTAGGTGGGTGTGTTGACAAAAACAAGACAATCATGTCTTCTTCAGGAACTTAACAGGCATCAAGGATTTAAAATGAAATCTGTGAGCTCTGTGGAAAGCACTCTTTTTTACAACAGTAGGAGCACAGTATAATATTTTTGTAGAAGTCCAGAATATAACTTCAATTATATGCTGACCTTTCAGATCATGCTGTCACCAAAGCACCTTCTGTCAAATAAAATTTTTCTTTTAACATTTCTAGGGTTAAGCACTACAGTTCATTTTTATTCATCTGTATAACTTTTATGTAGCTTTTGGAAACCTTCAGGATAATATTCCCTCAAATAATATTTTCCCTCTTGCAGAGGCGTATGTTGTGGGACAATCTTCGGTGTGAATGATGATGTGTTTCAATAATAGAAAAATACAGACAGACCCCTTCACTTTGATTTTATTTGGGTTTTTAGCAAGTAAATCTTAACATATATTTTTAATTTAGGTTAACTAAAAGTCTTGATATGAAAGTGTTACTAAACAATGGCAACTTGTAACATGATATCTGGGGGAAAGCAGATAAATCAGAGGTGTGGTGGTTTTCTTGCAAGTTAAAATGTAAGTTCAGATGTTAGAGGTGTTTTTTCACCTATTGTATAAGATGGAGCAAGTCCTCAAACAGATTCTGGGTTTTTCCTCTTTTCTTAGCACATACACTAGAAAAGCTGTTTCTGTAGCAAGGCCTAGTTCGTACTGAAATGTAACAGGGGAAGTTGGCCTGGTTGGAAAGCTCAACAAACAATCAGATCCTTCTCCACTCTGATTGGAAAGCTTGACAAACAATCAGATCCTTCTCCACTCAAATAGATGGTATGATATTTTGCCCTTCAGGGTTGGTTGAACGTTGGTAAAATTAGTGACTTGAAGAGATGAGAAAGGAATAGGAGCAAAGGCACTTAGAGCACGTCTGCGAAAAAATAGCAAAAGGTCACTTAAATATGAGCTGGCAGGGCTGGAAAGTGGCACGTGGGGAGGCACGGTGGGTCCAAAGGTCCTTCCTCCCAAACTTCCCCCCCTGTTTGTGCCATTCTGCCTTGTGCTGCAGAGGCTGAGGGAGCCTGAGTCTCCCTCTGGCATTGGGCTGCTCAGGCCTTAAGCTGGGTCATGGAACCGAGAGCACGTTTTGCTCTCGGCCCTTGCTGCATCCAGGTTTGAATCAGCTTGTTTGTGGGTGATTTTGGAGGCTGCATAAGATGCAGACAGGGCAGTCCTAAGCTTGTGCAGAGAAAAGAAAATAAAGTTTTTGTAGTATTAAATCCTATATAGCTGCTGCATTTGAATCTTGTATTAAATTGCTATGTACTTCCTAAAGGTTTAGAGTAGAAAAAAAAAAAAGGGGCAGTTAAAGGTGTTGATGACTTTTTCTTGGCACCTTTCTCTGTTAGCAAATTTCTAGTCTCAAGACCCTTTTGTGGAGTACTAAAAAAAATTGGTTTGCTATTTGCACAGCATTTTGGTGATTTCAGTGCCAAATCTGGCAGCGATCAAACATACATTTGAAGAGAGGAAAGCTTTATTGACAGGTGTGTCCCTTGCTCTGATCCAGTGCATGGTGTCCCAGGGCAGAGGCTGAAGAGGCATAAAATCAGGTCAGTTTAACTCCAGTGGGAGTGGAGCTTCACAGAGCTGTTCCTTTGCTGTCCCTTTCGAGAATCCCTGGGCCTCAGAGCGCTCTGAGGTGTGCAAGGAGCAGACAGGCAGCCATGGGCTGCTAACAACAGGTAACTTCAGTGGGTTTCCTAGTTTAAGCCTTTGTGATAGTAATTATCTCTTTACCTCTATTTTTATTCTTAGGGGACGATTAAAAAAACTCCCTGTACCCCCTATTTTTTATACAATACACTTCTGTGTGTTTTTGTTGGTTTTTTTTTTTCTTAATATGTAGTAAAAGGAAGCAGAAGATGATTTTCTAGAATGAGAAAGGAAGGATGTTTATTCAGGTTTATTCATTCTCTCATTGTATCTCATACTTTCACTGCATCACAAATGATGCATCTTTTTGATATATTTCAGTATTATAACCTGTTCTATTTCTTGCTGGTGGATTAGGCCATCTGAAGAACTGACATGTCAGCCAGTTGTTTTGGGTTTAGTATTATTACTTCTGTATTGCATTGGTTTTGGTTACATCGCTATAGTTTTAGGTCTTTCTGGGCACTATCCTGAAAGATATTAAAGATCAAGACTGCAGGCATGTTTTTAAAGGTATGTATTGTGGACGTAGAGGTGTTAATCCATATTTACTTTACAAGGATGTGCAAACACAGTAAGTCAGCCCAATGACTGTTGTGCCTGGGGAAAGCTCCTGGGATCTCTGAGGTCAGAGGGTTGTCACCAGTTCCCCAGCTGGGGATGGGTGATGTGCATGGGAAGCTCCCTTTGTTCTGAGCACCTGCAGAGAGGGAACAGCACTCCCATGTCAGCATCGAAGGCAAACACTGCAAAGTGCCCTTGGTGTAACAGCCCCTGGAAGGATAAATGGAGCAGTCGTGCTTTCAAAAGCTCAAATAAATAACTGCTGGCACTCGCAGAACACCAGTCCTCCATTTGGGAAATACCACTTGATGACAGAGTTGATGAAAGGTCCTCAGACATCAAACACATCAACTATAGCTAAAAAAAGCCATGCTATATATGGTCATTCTTCTCTTTAGGAAGACATTCCTTCTGTTGTTCTCCTTTGCTTATTTTAGTCACCCATTTCATACCTCCTCTTCAACACTTGACCCTTCAAGATAACCAATCTGTGGTGACGATCCATATTTTCTTCAGAACATGGGGAACCAAGAATGCTCTTAGTGGCTGTGCTGGGAATTTCTCATTGTTTTAATTACTGCTTTACATCAGTGCATCTTCACCTTTATGTGACAGATGTGATTCCTGGGTTTAAGAACTTCTGTGAACTCATTTGTGCATTTGTTTATGACGGAGAAGTCCGTGCAGTGACAGGGTGTGCTCAGTGCTCTCTGGGGTTTGATCTGAAGCCCTACTTGCTTCTTCCTGCAAGTTCTTTTTTTGTTGCAGCAGTCTGTGCACTAAATGCAGCTCTGGCTAAACTGCCTTATCTCAGACACATGTTCATGGAGAATCACTGTGAGGTGCTACAGGAATTTGACAAGGATCAGGACTAGTTTCAACACCGTTCAATGTTTTTGTCAATTACTTGGAAAAATCTTTCTGAATTACTGCTGCTTCATTTCCAGGTAGCACAACAAGTGGCAGAATGTGAGATAAGAAGATAGTAGAAACTTTACACAAAAAGCTCTGAATTGGTTTGCCTGTTTAAGCAGAGGACCTAAAATAAATAAATGAACTTGCCTAAGAAAAAGAAATGTTCCAGTGGGAGAAGACTCTGTCAAGCAAAGCAGAGATGGTCCTCGTGACTAACAGCTGGCCACAGGCTGCTCTGGGGTGATGCAATACTTGTTTGTGTAAATGGGAATGGGAGCTGGGAGAGAAGTTTTGTCTGCTTATACGCCTGTGTACCTTCACAAAAAACTCTAAAATAATTGCTGTCATTGTGAGATCCATGTCTGAGGAGGGATGTTGAGGGTATAGTTGAGAAAGCACAGAATCCCTGGGCTAGGAGCAAATGGCTGGTCTTCAGCCACTTAGAGCATCATCTCTTACATTTGTCCATGAGAAAATGGGTGTCTGCAGGGGAGCAGTGTTTTAAGAGTCTTCAGAGAAAGCAAATACTGAGTACTAAAGGAAATGGGAACCTGTGGCTGAAATAGATGAATTCAAATCAAGAGTAGGTAAAAATATTCAACTCTGAATCTGGTTAAATATGGGATTACTGGGAGGAAGAGCTACTGCACCATTTCCAGACATCTGCAGCTTCAATTTGGATGCTTTTCTGTAAGAAAAGTTTTAATCAAACACTGTGGGCCCCAGTGCTGGGGTTAATGATGTGAAATGCAATGACCTATGATATGCACGTCTTAGGATATGCAAGAATAGATCATCCCACTTGTCTTTTTTAAACTTTAGATTCTATGAATTGATGGATGTCTGCTAGTGATACAGCTTGAATAACTCTTTGTACTTTGCCCTAATTCTACAAGTCTTTGTACAAATTTTTCTCATTATAATCTTAAGAATACCTTACACATTATTCTCTCAGACTGTTAGCTACTATTAGCAGCCCATGTGAATCCAGCCACTGGTGTTGTAAGAATTACTTGGGAAATAATTTCACTTTCTCATGCTGGATTTTGATAAGGTGGAGGTAATCTTGACTTTTAACTCTACATTCTTGAAGATAAATATGGAGACATTCAGCTTTTCTCATGAGAAAATTATAATAAGTCTCAGTGTTCAGAAAGTATAACTCAGTGCTTGCATGTTCGACAGCACAGAGTGCAGTACCTGGTAGCCCTTGAATTTTCTGTTCTTTGAAGATCAAGTTTTGGTCCCTTTAAAAAGCCTGGCTACTGCAGGGGGACCATCTGTCTAAATTTGGGATTGCTGTGGTCTCTCAGTTTCCTGGTTTGTATTTAATGCCACTATTTGTGTCACAGAATATGAAATATTAGATCCGGTGGCTATTTTTTTACATCTAACATTTATGGGAAACAAGAACAGCTTGTGAGTGTCTTCAAATAATTCCCAATGTGTGAAGTAGTATTTTTCTTTTGTCATTTTTTGATGCAGCGTTACTTATTACTGGCGTGCTTAACACTGTTTTGTAAAGTATTTTTGTAAAGAGTCAAAAGGTAATTTGCTCTCTTGACTTTGGAAATGTGTTTGCCTTTCTGAATAAACATTCTTTTAGCAGTATGCCATTGTCTCCAAACAAGTCACCATTCCAGCATTACTTATTTTCTAAGTGCTGAATTGAAAAAATTGATTGTGTGTTTATGTCTTCTGTGTTTGATTGTGAAACTGTAACACTGGAGTTGAAACAGTGTGGGTTATTTGATCTGTGACAAGTCCTTAGAAATAAAAAAAGAGGACTGAGTGAAGGAAGGGATGAGCCTAAAGGTATTCTGATAATGTTGTTCTTTGTCCTTCAGCTTCTCTAAAGTGGAGGAAGCATTTCTCTACAGTACAGGATAAGGAGTGTGTTAAGTCCAGCGATGTTGACTTTATTAATTTCAGTTCTGGTACAGGCTGTGCAGTAATGCTAAAGATTACTTGTGTATCTGTATTGGAATCCATGATCTCTTTCAAAAGCTGCATGATGAACGAGTTACATGTACCTAATGCTCATTGGAAGAGGAATTGTCCCTTCACCAATGGCTTAGAATCATACAAGAGCAATATGATTTGTATACTTTTGTTTCTGTGGACCTTTGCTCTGGTACTTACCTTGTTGGTCTGACCAGTCCTTGCTCCGAAGCTGGGAAATAAAAATATAAATGTGGGATGGATTTTTTCTTGATGTTACACAGTGACAGCAATTTTTGGTGGTAGAATTGCAGGAAGAATATTGCAGGTACAAGTGCGAGGTCTCAATCTTTGATACGAGCTGGTGGAAGTTCCTGCTTCCCTAAACTTTATTTTATAACAGCTGATAAAATAAATATATATATCTGGGAAACACCCCACATAAAAATAACATATTTAAGAAAATTATTCGATTAACATGCAAGACAAAGAAAAAAACCTTCTTTTTACCTGCAGCCTTCAATTGGCAGTTGTGGAAATTGAAAATCTTTCCATACCCTCTTCATTTCTTCTGATTTCATTTATGCATGCTTCTCTTCCTGTATGTTACTGTATTTTGTGTTGATTTTGGTTCGCTTGGAAATATTCTCTAGACTGAGAATACATCTCTCTGATCCTCTCTTGGGGAGTGGGACAGATAAATGGTGTCTGTCTGTCTGTCTGGCCAGGCAGGAGCTGTGAGGGGCAGCCCAGGCGTGTCCTGCTGTGTGTGGGGTCAGGCGGGTGCTGCTCAGGGATGGAGTGGGGCTTTGGCCAGGAGCTGATGGTGCCGTGCAGCGCCTTGCAGCAAGCAGGGATGGTCCTTGGGCCCATGGGGGTGGCAGCAGTGCAGCAGCTCATCACATACACATCTTCCTAAAGCAGGCACTTCTTCAGTGCTGGGAGTGAGCAGGAAGAGCTCAGCAAAGGTGGGAGGGGTGGGAGCTGACCCAAGGCTTGTGTGAGTGGAGCAGCCGATCCTCATCCACACTCAGGTAGCGCTGGCAGCCCTGGAAGTTCAGTTGATGGCTTCTGCATAACTAATCTGCCTGAAAAGGATAATGCCAGGGCATTTGGAGTGGGGACAGAAAGCTTCCATCCTTCAGGAGGCAAACTGTGATTCCTCGGGGTCTGCAGAGGAGAGGAAGAGGCATCTTCAGGAGTGTGTTAGTTGCCAGGCAGGTGCTTTGTCTGTGGGATCAGCACTGGCCTGGGCCTCTTGCTGAGAACCTTTCCTCTCACCAGCCATGGAAGTGCAGGAAAAGCAATGGGGGTAGGAAGACTGGGGGAGGTGTTTTTGCTGTTAAGTGATAAAAGCAGGTATATGGTCTTCTGTGAAGTACAAAGATGGTATTAAAGAGTGTGCATGGTAGTTTGTTTTTTTGGGGTTTTTTTGGTTGTTTTTTGTTGTGTGGTTTTTTTTGGGTTTTTTTGGTTTTTTTAAAATCAAATGCTATTTCTGAGCTCCAAGGGCTGACAGCTGTTCTAGTTTTGCTTGGGGATGTTTTCGCAATGTGGATTAATCAATGTTATGAACTGGGTCCATGGGGTTTTGGGAATGTAATTGGTTTCAGATGACACTTTGCTAGTCAATCTGCGAAACAGCCGAATGTTGACACAGCTGAACAATTCCAGCTGTTTCCACTCACCCCTTCTTCTCTCCCTGGATGCACCAGCCTTTTCCCTCTCTCATGTCTCCCTTTCTTATTGTGACTTTGTAAAACAAATTTGGGATTGCAGTTTCTGTTTTTTGTCTCTGCTTTGGTTTTGTTTCTTCCCAGAATACTTGCAAAATGCATTATTTTAAGTATGTTTGTTGATGTCCATTTTGATCACTTTGAGCCTAATTTGTTATGCAAACATGAACTCTTTAGAAGCAAATTTAAATGTTGCTTGAAGGTACCCTCTTGTCAGATAGTTTGAGAAGCTTGAAAATACTTTTGCATTTGTTGTGCCAAACCCACCTCTTCTTTTAGTTAAAAAAGGTATCAAAGAACACAGGTAACCAAAGGCAGAGGCAAAGTGGGAGGACTCTGCATGGAGATGTGCTGTAGACCCTGCTCCACTGCTGTTTTGCCCTACCTGACAGCCTGACTTTGGTCAGGCTGATGACACTTGTGTGCAACCAGACCTTAAAAGACAGGAGAAATAACTCCCCAGAGGGGAGTGGCTCATAAATGGCCTATGCCATTTATACTGCTAGAATTAATTATTTTTCTCTTCCCCCCTTTTTTTCCCCTATTGTATGGTAAGTATAGGTAAGCCCTGAATATGTCATGCCACCTGCATCTGGAGTTTTTAATATGGTATCAGTGCCTGTTCTCGATTTGTGGCAGTACAGAAGAAAGGAGATGCAGTGCAAGCCAATGCACATTCATTCTCCATGGTATTTTTTGTTCTAACTGAACTTCAGGACACTTTGCAGCAGGGACTACAGAATGGCCCAGGCAGTTGTTCCTTGGAAATCCGTGTGCTTGGGCACCTACACACACTGCACAAAGATGGCCCAAGCCACTGGTGGGGTGGTCTGGCTTCGTTCTGAAAGCCTTTGGCCTCTGTGCCTCTGGTGAGAGGCTGCTGGCTGGGTGTTCAGTAGTAACTCCAATGGGGGCAATTTGCTTTAAGTATTATTTTCCCATTAAGCAGTCGGATGGGTTTTGAAGGATGCATGCTCCCTCTTGTCTGTGTGGCTCCTCTGATGGCAGACTATTCTAAATTAAAACTGATGTGTGAAAAATTCTGTAACAAATCTGCTGTTTTCAGACAGCAGTCAGCTTTGCTAACTTTTTGAAACAGCAGAAAGCACCCACGTGTGTTGAGCCTTGTAAATCATCTCTCTTGTATTACAGTATCATGTAATGGAATGACTGATCATGTACCTTCCACATATTATTGCTAATGATTTACCTATAAAGGGCTCTCATTGCCTGCTATGTCTGGCCTATTTAGAAAAGGGAAAATGTGTATTGAAAATGTGATAGGAAAATGACAAGTCTGTGAGTATCTCTTAGAATTTCATTACACTGAGAAAACTGCAAATTTGCGCAATGCAGTTTTCAGAGGAAGTCTTGATGTCATTAATTCCTGTTTGTATTTTTTACTACCAGGGTATTTAGTAACAATATCCCGTTCTACAGACTTTAAACTGGCAGTGGACACTGGGAGTTTTTTTGCATTTTTTGTGGGGAGGGAGACTTGGAAGGCATAAATTCAGTACCTAGACCTAAGCAAGCCTCAGAGGCCCCATTTATATGGCAGGATAAAGCTTTTTAGGTTTCTCGAGCTTCTTCCATCTTTGTCCCCGAGATTTAGGATTCTGACTAGCAGTTGAAACCAGCATTAAAATCCTCTTGTTGACTGAGAGCTGATTCAAAACTGTCGTGATTTTTCATTATGTAATTTTTAGAATCTGTGAGAAACCCTGGACTCTCTCAAAGGACTTGTAGCATTCTTTCTTCTGCTCTATTATTGAAGACCAGTTTTTTCCAAAGCTAAAGGCAGACAGCTGTTGGACTTCAAGCAAACATTTAAATGCACTTGCTACTTGTGCGTGTGACTTGAGGTATATCCCAGTGGTAAACTGGATCTTGCATTTAATCAAAATGATATTTCAGGTAAATTGGGATTTTGTCTTTCTCTGCTGTACCAGCCCACAGCTAGTTCTTAGTTAGGAATTGAGGAGAGAAAAGTGCAGGCTAATGCTTATGTCAATTCAGAAATAAAATGACACCATTTCTTTAAATGGAGCAGACATTAAACGCATTGAGGACATGTATGCTATTCACTCTAATGTTCTTTTCATCATTCTTCAAACAACCTGTGGAGGTTTTCTGTTGTACAATCTTTGACAAATCTTTCTTTGTATCCCTAGTTCTCTTTTGTTCTGTTGAACCACCAAAGGGACTAGGTTCTTGGAAAGACAGAGGGAATGCACATGTCTGTGATGTTATGTGGCTGAATTCATACAAACTTAGAGCTGCCACAGGCCCAGGTTTTCTCAGTGTGTCTCTTGTCCCCCACAGGAAATTTTGCATGAGTAGAAAGGGAGGAGTTTGGCTGTGGTCTAGGATTTGCAGATCTGCGTGTGCTGGAACTGTAGCACTGCCTCTGCTCAAGTCCATGCCCATGGATGTAGTGTGGGAGTGCAGTGAATTCAGTCCAGTGCATGAACAGGAAAGAACAGAAAGTAGGAGTGTCCCGCTCAGAAATTTGAACATTTTGTAACTTCCTCTTTTTTGGAATGGTTTGTTGTTATCATATCACAATTTAAACAATCTACTAGTCATTAGCCCTTTTGTTGTATCTTCAGACACACTTGCAGTAAGAAATGGATCTTAGGCCGCAGTATGTTATGAACTGTTGTGCTTTGTCAGGTTAGTGTCTCCAGCTGTGAAAAACAGAAAAATAAATTAGGAATTCCAGTACTTCGTGTTGCAATCTCTGGCCTGCAGTAGGAAAAGGTTCATCAGTAGAACCTACTCTCAGTAGGTAACCTACCTGCTATGGGCATGTGAGAATTCCTTCTCTTTCTGCAGTGGAATATCCCTATAGTATCCATTTTTATTGCTTTGTCCCTTTCTTCACACTAAATTATTTGCTCATTGAAGCCCCGATGCCCTCTAGAAGCTCCTCCAGTAGCATAATTTTCAGAAATGGGAAAGATTTCTGAAAAAGTTGCTATCAACCAGTCCAATTCCAAGTTACCCTTTGGTAATTCCAAATCACCAGTTAACTTCAAAAATGTAGGCAGAGCCATAACATCCCCACAGCACTAGAGGCAGAGTTTTAATCTGTAGGCAGGAAGAATAATTTCCCTGGCTGCTGTTAAATTGCTGAAAGAGGTATGGCTCTGAGAAGAGCAGCAACACCCTCCATCAATGCCTGCCCACAATTTGGATTCCTGGGATTGCGGCCTGGCGTGTAAATGTTGTGCTGGGCCTGTGTTTTCCTGTGCTTTGTTGTGTCTCTCTGGTTCTGAGCAGCAGCCCTGGGGACTGTCACAGAAGTAATGGGGTAGAAGGCATCAATAAAATATTTTGCTGGTGTGCACTCGTTTGTGTGTCTTCAGACATCAGGCTTTTAGGAGTGCAGGAGTGATGCTTGACAGTGCAGCACTGTCTAATCACACATTCACATTCCTGATCCCCGAATGCATCAGAGAAGCTTTCATTTCTGTGTCTTCCCCCTCACAACCCACAATGCTTTTTTTGCTTTTTTCCCAAAACAGGCTCTAATATAACCCTCATATCTTAGATATTTTCAATATTTTTTTTTTAATTTCAAAATAAGTTAGAAATGGACTTGATATGTGTCAAGGAAGCTGGTTTATGTTTTCACAAGCCTTTTTTCAGTCTCTTTTTCTGCTTTCTGGAACAAGTACAGCAGCAACTTGCATGCATTCAGTGCCATGCTCTAGAAGTTTCTGTTGAAGCACTACTCCAGGAACAGATCCCTGGTATTTGTGTCCTCCCTGGATTTGATGCCAGCTGGTGCTGACCCGTTAGAGCCCTGATTGCACTGATGGCCCTGACCAGCCTCACCTGGGACCTCATGTGAGGCACTGCCCAAGGGCAGGGGACTCCTCAGAAACTCAGCCCTGGGCCATGGCCAGGCCTCTCCTCCTCCTTTCTCTTAGAATTTAGCAATGCAGCTACATAAAAACTCTTACCAGCCCTTCCTCAGAGAGTGATAAGAAGAGATAATGGGGCATAAAGAAAAATTCCATCCTTGATCATATCGTCCTGTGCTGGTAAGTTGTTGACATTGTGGTGTGCTACGATAGTAAATTTTTGACTCATTGGAAATGCAGCTTGAGTCATAAAGTCCTATATTTGCTATGTTTTGGAGAGTTGGTTTTTTGGGATTTTTTGGGTGGTTTTTTTTGGTTGGTGGGGTTGTGTTGTTTGTTTGTTTGTTTTTTGTTTTGGTTTGGTTTTTTTTTTTGTAGTAGCTCTTCCTCCAAAGAGGAAAGCTGAAAAAGCAGTTTAGGGGAGCAGATAAGATTAAGTTGCAATTCCAGTTGTTGTGCAATAAAAAGAAGAATTAATACAGATGGTGGGAACCTTGGCTGGTGTTTCAGTGTGTGCTTCAGGAGGTCTGGTGAAAACAGGAGTCTGTGCACTGCCGCTGGAAGTTTGTTGATTTGGCTTCAATCCACCTAGTCAACACCTAGCTCATGCTATTAATATTGTTTTGAGAGCTTCACTGGTGCATCAATGAGCATTTCAAATGAATCTTTTTTCCAAATGTCACAATTCTGTGTTCAAGTAGGATAAAAACTGCCTGTTTTGATCTTAACTGTTCAGCTTTTTAATGCATGAAACCATATCCTACCTCTACTGTGGCATCACAGAAAAAAAAAATCATCAGAAAAATCTTTGCTGCATTGAAGTTATCATTGATAGAGATGAAATCAAGGTCAAGATACCACAATGTGTGGGAGGAAGCTGGGTGAGAATTAGCAACTTCATCTAAGGCTTTGTATCTCAGCTCGCTTCCAAGTCGTCTTTCTTCCACTGTCTCTTAGTGACTGTGAAAGAGCCATGAGAAATTGTATCATATATATAATTTCCCCATTATGTGAGATCTCAGGATCTTTTTGAAGATAAGTTCAAATAGATTCAAGCTGATTCAGAAAAGAGGCCATTTAAGAATTCTTGACTTTTTCAAGTGGTTCACTTCATTTCACATTGCTCTGGAAGGAGGTGAGAGATTTCCTCCTGGTTGAGGCTCCTCACAGGCTGTGTAAGACATTGGTTTGGGAAGGAAGTTCAGGCACAGCTGAGCTGGGATTTTTCTTTATGAAGAAGTTGTTATTAATTTAAAGGGAGCAGCAAGTTTTCCTTTCTTTACTCTCTTCTCCCTCTACTTTCTGGCATGTTCTCTAATAGCCTTAGCTATCAAAATGTCATCAGTATATGTCAGACACAAGTTCCACTCTTTCCCTTTCTTTCTTTTCCACTGTTTCTGGGAGGCTGGGTTTGTGTATTGGCATGGAGGTAATTAGTGTGTTACATCCTCATCTTGTTCTCTCTGAAGACCCCTCTGTTGTCAGTCAATCAGTCCTGGATCCCAGGTGTTCCTGGGTCAAGTGTGATAAATGTGGACTGTTGTTTCCTAGTGCAGACCTCCACTGTTCACAAAGTCTGAGTCTGTGACCCAAACCCAACCAAAATTTGGGGCTGCTCCCAGTTTTGTGTTTACCACTCTGCCATTCATTCCTTAGGGAATGCTGCTTCTCAGAGTGTATGGTTGAAGATGCTTAGTACAACAATTTCAACTTTAGAAGCAGGGTGTCACATTTGCTTCTTTCCTACCTGTCTGTACAGTCTCCTGTGGATGTTCTGAGCATCTCTTCAGCCTGTTTTGGTTGTGGTCCTTTTGCTTCCCCTTCCCCTCCCCTTCCCCATAGCCCATTTCCTTAAATAAAGCACTTGAGCTGTTAGCAGAAAGAGGTGCTGGCTTCCCAGACAGGTGCCATACCTGGCAAATTTAACCTCTGTCTGTCTCCACGTACAGTTTTCTCCATGGCTTTGTTGCTGAAAGGTGATGCAGGTGGCCTGGGATGCCTCTGCTGTGGCTCTCAAGCAGAGCCAGGAGGACCAGCCCAGGGTCCCTCTGAGCTGACTGACCTGGTTTCTGCTGCAGTTGGAGCAGAAAAGCCTTCCTCTAAAGCACAGAGCCAAACCCCAGCTCTGGCACCCAAAACATTATGGCTCGTCCAGGACGGATGGAGCTGTGTGGTTTGATTCAATAACATCTCACGTTTTCTATCTTCACTCTGAAGGAGAACCCTATAAATAAAGGCTGTTTTTCTCTCACTCACTGTGCTCTGTAACCTTGTAGGATCCAGCAGTGCACCATTTTGATAACAACAATTTGAGTTTTTCATGAGTTCACTGGTCACACTGTGTGGGTCAGGGGCTTGGCACAGCCGGGTGGGCCAGAGGTGTCCTCTTAGCACTGCAAGCCAGAACTTGGGCTGGCATTTCTTGTTATGGCCACAGCACAGGAGGGTCAGGAGGGAATCTTACTAGGAGCACTTTCAAGAGGGACTTGACTCCAGCAAGCCCCCAGTTGCAACACCAGGAGAGCTTATGATGTGTGTACTTGGGAGAAAGGGCAGGAGTAGTCAGTGTCCATTAATTCACTCTGAGTTATTAGACAGGTACTTACCTTTTCTGCAGCCCTTTGAAAGGCTGATACTGCTCTTTTATTTCTTTTGGGGGTTTTTTTGGTTTGTTTATTGCATAACTCCAATAGAAAGAAATTCCTAAGGCATGAATGCTAAAGAGGAAGGAAAGAATAAGTGGTGCCAGTTAAATTTCATGTATTTATGCCTTATTATGGCCTGACAGTCAGAAATAATATTCTTTTCCTTTTATCCTGATTTTCTCTTTTGACTGTGTATTAAAAAACCACCAGCAGTAACAAAGTGTAAAAGATTGAATTAAATCCTAGTTAAAATGACTTCACCTTAAATAGTGGAATATCTTAGATCTCTTTCTCTTCCTTTTTTCTTTCTCTCTGTCTAGTCTACAGAGACTTGGCAGTCTCAGATACCCTTGGGTGTTCAAAGGTAGATCAGTCTGTGGCAGGGCTGCCTTTGATGTTTTCACCTACAAAAATGTCACATCACAACTTGCTCTGTTATTTCACATTGAATGTGAAAGATTCACTAAAAGGTTAATTTCAAGTCTTGTTGAATTTTATACCATTAAAGTCAATGCCTTTTCAAGGATGCAGCTAGAATGGTTTCAGAAGGATGAGAGAACGGGCTGGCTGAAAGTTCCTGCTGCAGCTACAAGCCCTCGATATCCGTGTGCTTTGGGTGCTTGTGGCAGCATAACCCCTCCTGCAGGAAGGCTCTGCCCTCCACTCCCTGGGGAGAAAGGAGAACAAGGATTGCTCTGGATATTTTCAGTAGCACTACATCTACCAGCCATACCTTCACCTGTTTGTGCATGAGGCCCTAATTTGATTTGTGTTCGGTCTTGTGAAAGGCAAACTTGAAGGGAGAGAAACACTTACCTACAAATCTTTTGTGGGAGATCTTGAATAATCCTGAATATCCATTCTGATTTTTGCAATGAACTGTAATTGCAACTACCTGAGTGACATCTTTTTGAAACAGTTTTGCTCTTGGTTCTTCCCCTCCCCTTTAAGACTTGTGTCTTGAGGCACTGCTGTACCTTTGTATGGGGACTTTAATTTCTTTGTGGATGTAGCAAATTTGACTGGAGAAAGCTAAATGTTGTGGATTTCAAACATTATTTTGAGTAAGAAATCTGTTTTTCTAAAAGGTTCTTCAGTTTGGAAAATATATTTGTTTATGAATCATACCACAAATAGTGCATTTGAAAGATTTCTGAATGGGCAAATGCTGAAGGAATAGGAGATAGAAGTTATGTTTTAAATTGCTTGGGATTTTTTTAAAACAATTGCCAAGTAAGTAATTATATTTTCTATTTTCTCTTAGTACAGTGAAACCTTTAGACTTAGTGAGGGCACCTGGAAAAGGAGGTGACCTTTCTCCACCTCTCCTTCTCTTTAGCAGAACTCAGATGTGTCATTTAATTGGTTACTGAGCTCGATGCTCTCCACCTCCTCTTCCCCCCACAAATAATTCTTGCAAGTGAACAGTGAGAAGTCAGGTAACTCGCTGCAGTGTCCTCACATGTGTCGTGTAGGAGAGGCTGGGATTACGTGCTTTGTCAAGCTGTGCTCTTAAGGATGTGTCACATTTCCTACCGTGTTAACACAGGAAATGTCTCTGTCACCAGGCAGCCCTGCTTTCCTGTGCATCCCCTAATTGTGTGTGAACTGAAGGTGCAACTGGAGAGCATTTCATATCTAATTGGTGTGTGAAAGCTGAGGGCAGAAAAAACAATTAGGAAGTCATGGTCAACTTCAAGAAGGGCCGTAATTGAGGCAGACTGAAATTAAAAATTGGATTGCTACTGGGCTGAAGTGGAAAGGATGTATGGAACAAAGCTGTAAACAGCAGAGCAGCTTAGGCTCCAAAGTTCCACTTCAGAGACCCAAGTGCCTCAGGGATACCTGATGTGGAGCTTAGCTTCCCAAGCCCCGTGGCATTTCAAAGAAATGTCTGTGGGTTGCTGTGGCTAAATTTAGTGTGTTACAGGATGTCTCTGATTTTGGTCATCCTCTTCTTAATCAATTGCAGTCTATTGATAGCCCTGGAATAAGGGCTAACTGCTCTATTCAGCTGCCTGGTTTTGTCTTCATTTAGCAGCAAATAAAGAGGTAGAGGTGCTGGGCATACACTCGAGTGCTATTTTAAATCCACCTAGTCACGAGTTTGAAGTAATTCAACAAAGGAGTTCATTTCACTGTTCAAACCGTAACAGTTTCTGTGTACACTGAGTGATAATGAGGCCACTTAAAAATCCTCTTTGTGCCACTTCCAATAACAGGATATAGGTTTTCTAAGAATGTATTAAAATGTGTATCACAGCAGCTCATTGCGATTTTACTGTTCGGCTGACGGGTCATAAACTCCAGCAAGTTCTAATGCTAAAGGGTTATTGTCCAGCCTGTCACTTTTATTGTAGCATGTGTGGTAAGGGCTGATTTTTATCAGTGTCTTAACACTAATTGTACCAACATAAACTTAGCTTATAGCTGTGCAAATAGAAGGGTGGTGTGTGCAACGAGCCCCTGCATCAGAACAGTGATGAGGTGCTCAGTGCAGCCCTCCCCGGAGCCACAGCGACCTGCTGGGGCTGCAGGCAGGCACAGGAGGTGGGCAGAGCACACCGAGAACGTTCCTGAGCATCTAGAAAGCAGGAAGTGCCTGATGTGTAGAAAGAGATTTTGTTCTTGCTTTGTTGGTTTTTCTTTGCCCGTTACCTTTGTGTCGGAGGAAGATCGCTGTATCTGTCATTTTGCCAGATGTTTATTAGGGTGGTGTGTCAGTGTTTGCATAGGGGAACGCTCATGCTGCTGGGAGAAGCTGGGAACTAATGATTCAGAGTTGTTATTTGGGAAGCAGGTGGGCAGCCTGTGCAGAGGATGGCCTAGCTACCAAGTGTGAGACCACTGGAATACTTTTCTTTCAGTTTATTAGATTTTAAGTGATCACTAGCTTCATTTCTTCAGATTTCTGTGGCCTTAGTCTCATTTCCTAGCAACTTTCACCCCTTGCTTGAACTGCAGAATATCAGGGCTTGGGCAGTACCCGAGTTTCTATTGCCATGGCACGGAGTGTCATGTTTTAGAGCTTCTGTGTTGTTACCACAGCCAGAGTGATTTGTAATTTCGACTGCAGTGAGAGATTTTATCAGATTTTGTGTGTTAGTTTTTTTCACATGCATTCCTGATAGGGTTATTGCTCTACGTTTACTCATAAGCTCATTTAGGATCTCTTTGGACAAAAGGTGCTACTGAACATGCTAAGGTTTTCTTACCAAAGATGGGCACTATTCTGCAGCTTGGAGGATTTTATATATTTTTTATTCAAACAGCGTAGTTACCCCTTGTGTAAAAGACAAGCTCTTCATGGTGTAAGGAGAACAAACCAAGTCATGACTAGTTGCTGGGATAATACCCGCATTCTGAAGTGGCTGACGATCCTGCCCTGGTGATGTTGGTGTGGCCGCTCCTCGCTCGCGGTTTGTCGAGGCTGTCCCGTGCGCCTGCCGGGCCGCTGCCGGTGGCTGGGAAGCCCGGGGGCTGTTTCTGTGGCTGCAGGAGCTGCAGGAGAGGCGCTGCCCCTGCTCTTTTCTCCCTTGCTGCCGGTCCGTGTCGCTGCCGCTCGCTCCGACAGTGCACGCCAAGCATCACTAGGTGGCACAGGCACCCCGGTGCACTGCCCGGGCTGCAGCGCTCCGGCAGCGCCCGCGTCCAGCGCCGCGTCCAGCGCCGGGCTCCCGCAGCGCCTTCCCCTCCCTGCATCGCCGGCCTCGGGCTGTCCCCGGCCACTGCCAGCACGACCTCAAGGTTTTCCTTGCTTGGGGGGCAAAAAAAAAAAAAAAAGGAGATTATATTGCCAAAGCTTCTTGAAATCTTGTTTTACCAGGCACTTACCTTAATCTGCCTGTTGAGTTACCAAGCTCCCGTGAAAGTCTGTTTCAGCTTTTTGGAATTTATGCCAGGAAATCCAGTATATAATCCAAGTTTGAATAAAGCACTTTATAGCAGGTGCTTGTGTTTTAAGCATGAGTTTAAGTGTTTTCAGTCGTAAAATGAAGGATAGTGCTATAAAGTTTGTGTTTAGAATTGAGTACCAGTTAAGCATATTGTTGAGCTGGGGCTTCTCTTGGTATTTATTTATGATGCTAGTTGGGAAACTCCATTTAAAATATATATGGTGGTTTCTGTGTTCATGTCTCCTTTGCTAGATATCAAAGTGTAGGTTGCACTGTATGAGAGAGGTAGATGGATCTCAGTTATATTTACTCTGAGGTTTTTTGATTGTTTTTTTGTTTAATTAGAATGTCTTTAGTCTGGAGGACTCGGAAAATCCTCAGCAATTGAGGAGCATCTGGTTTTAAAGTAAACTCATTGCACTGTGAGGTGTCAATTCACTTCTCCAAACCAACATGAGTTTACAGACACTCAGCACTGACTTGAAGTGGAGTGGTAGGGATGTTTGTAAGAATAAAATGTAGGTTTCAATAATTTTCAAGAAGGAGTTATGATTTAGAGGTTAAGCAGGTAATAGTTTTCTTTTAAATCCATAGATAAGTTGTGTACGGGTTGTAGTCATACTTAACTGCTTCAATTAGGTGTTTTCAAGTGCAGTGACAATTGTTTAAAAGATTTCTGGTGTTTGAAAATAAAGCATGGCTTCAGTTTCATTTGTAGGGGAAGATGCTGTGAGAGACTGTGGTGGCATTATTGTTACTGCAGTTAAAGTAGCCTGAAACGCATTCTGGCCACCTAGCAAATGCAAAATCAAAGTTTCTTCCAGGATCTCTCATCTAAATACTTCTAGAAAATCAGAGTAGTCTGGGTAAAAGAGATGCCAGGGCTGTGAATTAAATATATAGAGGACTGGAGATAACTTGCGTATAACAAGAAATGAAATTTTTTTCCAAGGGCCCCCCCACTGTCAGAATATTGCACAAATTCCACATTCATTTTCACTGTGAAGGTAATATTTCTTTGTCATAGCAGAAACATTTATGTGGAGACAGTGGGCAACAGTGGTTGGTGATCCTAGAGTGGATTTAGGGAGCCTGATGTAGACATCCCCTTGGAATGTACCGTTCTCCACGTGGAGATCACGTGGAAGTGTTTGAGGTGGACACACAGGCATTTCCTCTGGGTTCAGTCCCATCCCTGGCTCTATGATAAATATTGCAAGAAAGCACCAGGGTAATCTTGGGTCCTTGCTTAAAATAATGCTGTAAGCTTCCCACACAGGAGAGTGTTGGTTGTTGAAGGGGATTTTTATGGCTCACAGTGGGACTGACGTCAGGCTCGCCCACAGCCTGGGACTAGAGAAATTCTGAAGCTGTGCAGATGAGCAGTTCCTTCCTCTCGAGCAGAATAACCACAAGCAGGTTTGGCTCCCTGGATTTGATGCACTGGAGATTTTTGCAGGCAGAAGAGTAGCTCTTCTAACACCATTGTGTGAAAGTAAAAGCATTTCTAGTGGAAAATATAGCTCTTCCCTGTGCATGTCCTTTGTCCATGTTGGTCTTCTTTCTTTTTTTTTATGGTCTGTTTTTTGTTGTTTTGAGTTTGAGGTTTTTTTCCAATGTGTTTTGAAAGTGTGGTCTGTCCATTTTCCTCTTCCTTATTGCTTCTGGCCTGATGGTACTCCTAAATATGTATTTCCATGTGTGCTGTTAAGTATGTGCCCCAAACTGTGGTGATCTGTACTGCTCACTCCCTTATATTTCTTTGCTTTGATACACAAAGCAACTTGGCCAAAACCATGCCACAGGTCAGTGGGAAAACACAGATGAAATCTCCAGGTTATTTTTTTCTTCCGTGCCTGTTAAAAAATTGAAAGAGTTCCATCCCCTGACTCCTGCTCTAAAGCGTTCTTGAAATGAGAAGTTAAGAAACAGACTTATAAACAGGGAAGTTAAAAATGGAGAATATATTTTCTGGATCTTACTAGACAGCCTAAAGTCAAACCCTCTTAGCATTAATCCTGCTGGAAAGAGAAGTGTTTGCTTTAGAAATGCTGGTTTCATCTTGACAGTGAATGTGAAGTAAAGACGACAGGCAGCATCAAGCCCAGCCAGACATCCTCTCCTTCTCTGGAGCAGCATGGAGGAGGTGAGGACTACACTGAGGGCAAGCTTTCTTCTTTTCCTTCCTGAAGTGGAGAGGTCAGGTTTAGGTACACCATCTGCTCCTGCTTTTTGCATTAAAAATTTCTGTGTAGCACATAGCAAAAACTATCTATGAGGAGTTCTTAGAGTGAAACATTTGCATGGGTGGTGCCAGGAATTGTTCTCACTTGGGATGCGGAGTTGCTCACACAAGCAGCTTGATAAATTCAGTGTTGATACCTGTGTGGAATTCAGTCGTACTTGCTTTGTTCTTGCTGAGGTTCAAGTTCAGCTAAATGAGATTCAGATGGGAAGGACACCAACTAGCTGTCACCTCTCCATGTATCCTTCCAGATTCTACTTTTATCAAAAGTTTTCAATGGCTGAATGCACAGGGACCTCTGAAGTTCTATAGCTCAGAGCTGTAAAGAAGATTTTAGATTTTTACTTTTTTTCTTTGCTTTTCTGTGGATAGCACTGCTGTGTCTTGGTCTGCCAGAATCTCTTGATGGTGTTGCTCAGTCCCTATAAAAATAAGTTTTGAGCAAAACCAGTAGAATTTGAACCTGTTACAGTTTGATCAGGTGATGCTACAGGTTAACATCATAGCATATGACAAATAGTGTCTGAAGCAAAACTATTCTAAACTAACTCCGTGAAAGCACGTCAGGTAAATGCTCTGCACATTGCCTCCTGTATTTAAACAAAATACCTTCACTGTCCCCTAATTTGCTGCCTCTCTTCCCAGGCACGTTTAGTGTCGTAGATAACAAAGCTGGTCAATACTGATGGTGGAAATGTCAATATAAATAAGGAAAGACTTTCTCACTGCTGGTGCTTCCAAAGCTGCTCAGGTGAACATGGGGACACCTATGTGGTGTTTCCAAAGCAAAGCTCTTCTGTATGGTTTCTTTAAAACCATTCAGGTAAAATCCCCTTTAATAGGAAACAAGATGTAGGGCACTGAACAGAGGAGCTTTTTCAGGAGAAATTTTCTAAGTTGGCCATAGAAGAATAACATGCTGCAGGACAGACATGGGAAGAAACACTGCAGCAAGATCTGTATTATGTATTTTAGCACTCTTTATAGAGCTATTTTGTTGCCTCCCTAGCCCCCCTGATATACAAATAATTTCCTGTGGCTGACCAGGTCTGTGCAACTCTCCTATCACAAAAACAGGTACTGGGAAATGGATGCTTTGAAACTGCTTCCAACACCTTTTTCCCCCCCTTTTACAAACAATAGCAAAGCTATGAAGATTCTGTTGTCCATAGCATGCTTCATTTTTGTTGGAAACAATCTGAAAATGGTCAGCTTTACTCAGAAGCCTGAAAATAAAAGAACACTTACAAAGAGGGTTTTTATTATACTGTAGTTTGGTGTCATGTTATAAAATTAGTTCAAAATGCCAGGAGTGCTCTTGACAGCAGTGTTACAGTGTAAAAGGTGCATCATGATTTTACAACCTCTTTGCTATATTCAGCATGAAAAACCATTTATTTACTTGTATATGCACAGTAAGTCAGTAGGGATTTCTGCATCCAAGTGGTTAATCAGTTTTAGAAATCAGGGAATTCAGGGACAACTACGGTGTTAGTCAGCTGCTGGTTTTGCTCCATCTTGTGTGATGGATTTAAATCTGTGTTAGAGTTTTATTGCTTTTAGCATGAAGATAATAACACCTATCTCTGTAATGTGTTTAAAGATGTGCTCTGAAAAGGTGGACTCGTGAATATACGATGTTTAAAAAAACCCCAACCCAATAAGCACTAATCCTGAACATGAGTGAAATGAGAAAAATGAAGGTGAAATTTGAGATGAAACCTAGAGAGGGGAATGTCTAGTGTTTTAGGAGGTGTATTTTTAAGATAGTAGAAGGGAAAATATAAAGTAACAGTTACATGAGGAAAAAGTGGAAGTGACTTGTGAGATGTCCCGGTGTTGAAGTCAGTTTGCTGAAAAGCCGTCTGACAATCCTTCCTCTTTTCTGCCCCTCTCCCTGTTATTACTGATATTTAAACTGGAGGAAGACCTCTGTGGTTGAAGGCTTCCAGGAAGAATATGTAACCACAATCATGAAGACAATTATGGAGGAAGCAAAAGTCAGCAGCTTCTTTCTAGGAAGGTGAGGCTGTTTATCCTAGATGAGACAGGCTGTCAGGTACAGGTCCAAGTGCTAGGTAAGATGTAGAATAAAAAATGGAACTGAAGCCCTGTTGCAAAAGTGGTTGTTGGTTAAATGTGGCTGAAATTTCACTTGCAAGGTGCTATGGTTCAGAGGTCTCTTCAATGCCAGTGACTTACCTGCATTTTAAAGAATTTCTTTAGCTCTCTTTGTTTAGAATTTTTTTAGACTTTTTCTTCCTCCTATAACCAATTTTGAGCGTGTTCTGTACAGCTGTGGGCAGCTGAGCTGCCGTGGCTCTGCTTTCTGACTTGTGAAAAACCCTTGTTCACTATTCAGAGGGAGCTTCTTGATGAAGCCGTAAGTAGATACTCACAGGATTTAGACCCAGGGCCACTAATATTCTAAATGCAGGGTAAGTGAAATGAGATGCTGCATTACCATGGCAGTGTGAGATATGAGCCCGGTGTTTGTCTGTAGTGAACCATGTAAGAGGCAATGGGAACAGCTTGGAAAGGGAGATGGTGAGAGATGAATTTGTGGCAATGCAGCCACAAGCAGAGAGAGTAGGATGCATGGAGATGGTGTTAAGAAATTGGTGGAGCTGGTAGCTAAATATATGTTGTGAATGAAATGAGCAGTGCTGTGTAAGCCCATGGAAAGATGGGACATTTCCAAGAGAATGCAAATGAGTGTCGAAGAAAAAAGATGCATGAGTAAAAACCAAACTTGGGAGCTGAAGGAAGGATGTTATTGAAAGATAAGTAGCACACTTGGCTACACTGAAGATGGCTGACAGGTTGAGGAGAGGAACTGCAAAGTATTGATTCTGAATTGTGGATCAGAGTCTGCACTGATTCCAGGCTTGGTCCATGTGACAGAGAGTTCATTTTGCAATTCCCGTAGTGCACGAGGGCAAGAGTTGTTGGCAGTAAAAAATCTGTGAGCATTAAGGTGATAATAGTGGGTTAGGTCAGTATTTCTGACAGAACAGATTAAGACTTGGCTTAGCTTGGATCAGAGTCAAAAGACAAGATGAAGGAATAGAGTAGACAGAAAGGAAAGATAGTGGGCACTAGAAAGATACAGTGATCAAGTATTGCCATGGGGAAAACAGATGTATTGGAGGAAGAAAAAAAGTTGAATGTGTCCTTTATCTTTGGCAGAAAAAGAGGGTGATATTAGGCATGTGTCAAATTGAAAGGAAGGGAAAGATTGTTACGCTTGCCAGTGTTCTTTGAAGAAATCATTAAAATCCTGTGCAGAAAAACAATGGAGATGGACAGATAAGAGACAAATGCAGTTAAAAGACAGGCGTGATGGTGATGCAAGATTCAGTGAAATCAGAGAAAAAATTGTTTTGCAGGGAAGCTGGCCAAACAGAAGGAGTGTTTATACTGGAAGAGGTCAGCCTCTTTTTTTCTAATCATTCAGTTTGTGTTATGGTAGCAAAAGGGCATGGCGTGAAAGAGAGCAGGAGCCAGATCTGAGATTGAATCATCTCTGACTTTTCTGGTCTTGCATTGCAGTGACTCAGTGATATCAGTAAAAGTTAAGGAAAAATAGGAAAGGGAGCTCTACTACTACATCTACTCATTTGGCCTGTCACCATGACAAAAGTGTCATTGAAAAAGACAGGAAGGTGCAAACAAACCCAAAGAACATCTGTCATCTCTTTAAAAACAAACTGACAAAATCCCCCAAACAACACTCCCCTCCCTCCCCAAACAACAACAACAAAAAAACCAAAAGCAAAACACCCCAGCCTATAAACTGAAACCCTGGGCTCCGTGTGGTTGAGAGGTTGCTGTAGCCGTGATGGACACAAAGGAAGGGGGAAATGAGGGCTGGACCTTTGTTCCAGCAGTCCTGGCACCCACAGACTGCCTGAACACATAAACAATTTCTGAAGTTTTAAGGTTCTGATAGTTGGTTAGACGACAATGGTTTCTGTCCGTAGGTGTTAAGGGTTGGTGCAGATTTATCCCAAATTCTGTGAATTCCAACACCTCAGAGCCTGGCATACCACACATTTAGTGTAGAAATCGTTTCTAAATATCAAAACAGTCTCCCTTGACCTGACTGTTCCACAGAGATGTGGTCGACGTGCGGCTGATGGAACCAGTGACCAGCTGGCTTGTCATGTGTGAGAACAGTGACTGACTGAGGGGATCACTGCTGTCCTCACTTGAGCCCTTGCACCAGACACTTTCTGGAGCCAGCAGCTGTGGCTGCCAGCTGTGGTGGTCAGCATGTGCTTACCAGGTTGCTGTTGAGGTAATACCAAACATCCAATGGGAAAAACACAAGAATTTATTTCTAAAGCAATTTTTTTTGCTTTCCGTGGGTAGTTGAGTTTGGCCAAGCTTGGCTCTTTTAATTAAAAGCTCTCTTGTAACGAAGATGGAAAGGTGTAAAAGAAGTGCAAAAGGAAGTTGTATGTGTTCCTGTATGTATTCTTGGCTGGCTGTGAAGTGTTCAGAGCAAGCTTTTTCATATATGTCTGAAATAGCTGTCAGTTGATTCAGAAAATGTGGGAACTACCAAGCTAAGCCATCTCCTTACAGTAAATAATTCTTTCCCTGCCAGAAGCGGAATAGGATTTACAGGCTGAGCAGAGGTGGTTCTGAAACTCTATGAGACAAAGGCCTCTCCTGCTTGTCTTTTGGTTCCCCAGATGAGCACTTTGAACTGCAAGTAGAAGCAAGTTCATAGCTTAACAAATTTCCTCATGTGTTTGGGTCCTTAATGGGATGTTTCTTATAGAGGCCACCAGGTCACCTTGTCCTAAGTGATTTCTTTTCCCTGACAGCACAGCAAGTGGTCTGTCAGAGGCAGCAGCACACAGGAAGTATCTTTATTTGCCATTTTGAATGTTTAACTTGACTGCCTTGCAGCTGGCCTAAACTCAGAGCTCCAGAAGAACTAGGCCTTGGAGGGACATGTGAGTAAAGCGGCTCTCAAAAAGCTGAACAACATGTAAGATTTGTGAGACACCAACTCCTCATAAAACTTGTAGCCCTGGTTTTCATCCCTCTTCAGAGCATTCACTTTCCTGCTTCACAATGAGTGTGTTAGGCAAGCTCTCTTCCTTTACTGCCAAGCTACTACTGCCTTCTCAATATACTTCCTAGAGTCCAGATCCTCTAATAATACATGTATAAATTGGTGTAGCTCTGCTTGATCCAGGCCTGCTTTACAGTCCATAATGATTTGAGTCAGGGCTGGCTGTATTTACCTTTAGGATGCATGCAGGGCCCTCGTTTGAATATTAGCACTGACATGAGACTTGAGGTCTAGCATCTGGATGTGAATTTACATTTTATGAATATTTGCTTTTGCAATGAGTCAAACAAAAACCTCAACAGAGAGAACAACCAGCACTCCCAGGGTAAAAGCCTAGGATTGGTACCAGCTTTTTTTTTTCTTTTTCTTTCTTCCCTTTTTTTTTTCATTTCCCCCAGAGCCTCCTGATAGCCCAGATTACCATTTAGTTGTCATTTGCTGCTCTCTGGCTCCGTTGGTTTCTCAGCTTAGAAACAGCTGCCATGTGATGTGAATGATATTTTAAAGTCCTGTGTTTGAGTTCTTGTGATAGCAATGTGCAGGGAATTGGCAAGCTCTGGGAAACAAAATGGCATGCTTTATTTTGTCACTAGAAGTATGTTCAATCTGCTATTTGATTCTCTGTAGCATTTTGATTAAGAGCTCCAGTGAAGTTATGTGAAAAGTGAAAATCGTCTTTATTCTTTCTCTCCAAGAAAATGAGATGCACAGCATTGTCAAAATATTTGCCTAATCTTGCAGATTTGGATACTTGTCGTAGTTCTTCTGACAGACCAAAACAATGGTCATTAAATGAGAAGCAGATGCACTGAGTATGCAAGCAAGCTTACGGGGAGAAATGAGGGGAAGCTGCCAACAGAACTCACTGAGCACTGGAGAATAAAGAGAAACAAAAACTTTTCTTGCTATTGTACCCCATAAATAATCATTTTCCTCTAGTAATCTAGGCATTGTACTTTTCTGCATTGGTGTTTTCATATGTTCTGGTGCAATATTGACTTCAAATCCAGATGCTCCTTTTGGCTTACTTGAATATCTTTCTTGCCAGGAAGCAAAAATGCCAAAGAAATGCTTTAGCTTGGTTTTTTGTGCATTTTTGTTTGTTTGTTTTGAGGTTTCTTTACTGGGTTTTTCGGGTGTGTTTTTTATTTTTGTTGGTTGGTATTTTTTGTTGTTCTTGTTGGGGTTTTTTTTGTAGTTTTTGTTATTTCCCTTCTCTGTTTTCTCCTTTTCACTGCAGCACTGTTATTTTAGGACTAAAGGACATTGTCGAGGAAGAGTGTGGTTATGTTATGTTCACAGTTTTGTGTAATTGGGAAGACAGAAAGTGCCTGTGTGGTTGGGAAGACAGAAACAACCCTGAGTTATGACCTTGGGAGCTGATAAATTCTCTATCAAGATGCAGAGTATGTTTCTTGAGCAGGTAACTGTTAAGGTCTGTTTTGTGGTGGCAGAGCTGCGATGTGGACTCGTTGCATTGGTCCGAAATCTGCCTTAAATTATAGACAGAATTAAAGCTTTTCAGCTTTACTGTTGCTCCAGCTATTTACTCAAACCATAAGAATTCAATGTTGGCCTTTAAGAAAGGGAATTGAATTATTATTCAGGATCTCCATTCTGTGATCTGTATATATTCAAGCTCATTTATGTGATTGCTGTTAGTGTTGATGTATTCTAGTATGTCCTTAAAGCTATCTGTAAGTTACAGGTTTTAACTGGCATGTGATAATTTTTGATCCTTGAGTTAAAAATAAAACTAAACGTTGGCAATATGGTTGTGTAACACTATGCAACTGAAACTCTCCCTGCTGCCCCACCCTCCAAATCCTCACATCTCCCGTGGGAGTGTATAAACACGAGCATGCACACACACGCACACGTGTGCATGGACAGGTCCCTTTCAGTGAGAACATAAAGAAAATGCTGGTTCTGGTGCAGGTGGTGCACAGTGAGGATGGGGATATCAGTGTTTAACAATGTTTTGCTGGCAAATCAATGCAATGGGCTGCCTCTGAGGCAGAGCTAGAGCAGTGCAGTGTTGTGTTACACAGGTTCCTTATTCCTGGAGGAAGGACTGGGGTGTGCTGCCTTCACAGCAGCCCAGACTGACTTGCTTTGCACAAACCTGTTGTGTATCAGTTGTGTCCATTTCTACTCCAGTCCATCATAACTCAGATCAGATCGCTAAAAGGTCTGTCTGCAAAGACTGAGCATCTTTGGCATTGGGGTTTTATATATTTTTAGTGTACTCAGAGTACGCTCAGGGCTTTGATCTAAAAGGACTAAATGGAGGCTTTGCTTGCAGGCTCACATCACACTGACTGTGGCTTGGATTTATTTGTGTACAGTGGCTCGTCACTGGAACTCACCTGTAGGGCTTTGGAAATGCCCTTCCATGTGTCTTGTGTTGTATCCCTGTCTTGTCCCACAGTTCATTACAGCTGCTGGTAGAAAAGCTGTTGTGTTAGGCAAGGCCAGGCACTGCTGGAATTGTGTTTTCCCAGACTTTGAGTGCAGAGTGAGTCCCTTCATGGCTGGGTCCTCCTTGCAGATAGTGCCATAGGAGGCAGTGATTTTGCTTGGATATCAAGGGCATCGAGCTCTTTGAGAGAATGGGATCGTGTTAGTCCAAGGTTTATGAGATGCAGAGTGTTTTACATGCTTCTGGTGCCTATTCACAGATTCAGTGTTGCCATGCTGTAGATGAAGAAGAGATAAAAGTGTCTGCTGTTGTATTTGACTCTTGGGTGTTGCTATAGTGTTTCCTTTAGATTCTTTTTAGTTCCTTATTTTGGCTAGTTTATAAAGGGTTATGCATGATTTTTAAGATAGGAAGCATTGTAGATATCATTGTGTGGATTCTAGAATTAGAGCTATATATTTCCCTAATCACTTCTTTAATTAGTGTTTTGTCTAGGGTACGAGGTATTTGGAGTCTGAGAACCTGTAAGGTACCTGAAGCAATCTATTTTATCTCTCTTTCTGGGGGAAAAAAAGGTACGGGTAAAAAGAAAAATTTGGAAGCAGCTAGTCAGGTAATAATTCTCTTCCTGTAGTTCTGTGTCAATGCAGAAGTTTTTCTGGCCAAGGCTTAAAACCATTCAAATCAACCCAATACCCAGGTTTAAACATCTGGAAAAAATATTATCATTCTTGAGAGAGAGACAAAAATGTTGATCATTAGCAGTGGTTAGAGAGACTTTATTCACACATGTACAGCTCCAGTGTGCACAGATGATTCTTCAGTGGCTACGGCCCAGTGTAAATTTTGGATCTCTGTGAAGAGTTTGCATCTTTCACTCTGGCTCTGTTCCTGCTGATTAGCTGGGGCTGAAAGTACCATTCAGAAACCAGCTTCTGCCCAGATCTTTCTTACAGGTTCGTTTTTTCCTCCCCCCATGTGCTTTTAATGTAATATAATGTGTCTCATCCTTCTGCTGCCTGAAATGCAGAACTTGGGTTTATTTAAGGCCGCACCCCTGAAGCCCCTGGCACAGGTAACTCTGAGTCTTGAGGGACACTGACTGGGACGAGAGAGCTGTGGCCCAAAGCAGGGCACTGCTCACGAAGCCCTTCAAGCACAGGCTGGATGAAACAATGACCTTTGGGAAAGGTTGAGTACATTTGGTGGGAATGGAATTGCACCATTTCTCACCTATTGACGTTCTGATTTTGCATTTATTTATTTTATTTTATGACTGTTATTGGTCCTAGCATAAGAATGTTTCTTGTACGTAGTGTGATGCGTTTTGATACCTTCAGAATGTAGGGAGGAACAGCTGAAGCACCAAAAGTGATCTGAATTTTCCATTTGCTGAACATTTGGTTGTGTAGCTCAAGTTGACTGATGCTTCTGGAAATTAGACCACTGGTGTAAGTGCCTAAGCTTGAGCTCCTGACTAACTCTTGCTGGAGGGGTGACTTGTGGGAGTTTGTCTTGTCACAGCTGGGACTAGAAGCCTTAACTCTTCCAATGAGTGCTTCAACCACTAAAGCTTCCCATTCACTGTCTTCTGATTAGTTCCAAACTGGAGTTTAAAGCTAGTCATAAGTTAATATAAGAGATAACAGGAATAAGTGCTTCTCAGATGTTCAAAATGGGGTTTTTTCCAGCTTGTAGTTTCTCTGTACCAGCTTCAGCTGGCTTGTAAAGGGACTGTAGCAAAGCAAACTGACTTGAATTAATATTTTTTAATCAGTGAAATTAAGCTGAGGGCCAACTGGAAGACTTTGGTTCTACTGGAATAACATCTCTGATTAGCTTGGGGCTAAATTACTAATTCCAGTGAGGGATTTTGAATTTTTCATTGGGCTTAATGTGCAAATCCCTTAAATATTCTGTCATATTTAGTAATCTGAAATACCGGGACCCTGTGAATCTGTGTCTGAAAGGCTAAACCCTACAAAAATAACGCTAAGGTTTTTGCTTTAATATTCTAAACTAAACAGATGTTGCCTTTACTGACATTTTCAGAATCTTTATTGAGCAATAGTGTATTATTTGAATATTTTTAATGTGACAAGTTCTCCGGTGTTAAGATTTCAACGGAATTCAATACACACGAACTTAGAGCATTGACACCAATTAACTCTTAACCAAAAGCTTTAATGTTTTCTGAATATTGTACTCTAATGATGGCAGCTTGGTGAGATGCTATTTCATGTTTTCTGTTTCGATGTGTATCTACTGAAACGAATATAAATTGAGTTCTAGCTCTTGATTAGTAATATATACAGCTGTTAGCTTGAACTCTAAAATCTGGGGCTTTACAATTCAGGAGGGGGAAAAACGGACAATTTCAACAATGCTAAGAGGTGTTTTTGAGCTAAATTAAATGGCTGATGATAATTGTGATAGCTTACAAAGAATGATGCTATGTTATTTACAAAAGCTCCTTTTTGCATGGAATCGGATGTCTTCTCCCATGAGCTTGCTTATAATTCATATTCCACTTTAATATGCCTGCAAAATGTGCTTTCTTTCTGTATACGTATTATTTTTAGGATGTTATGTTTCCTTGGTGCATACACAATGAGCCTGAAATCCTGTAGGAATGTGTTTAATTTGAAAGTTTTATCCTCTGGGCCTGGTTAATTCAAATAGGAGGCTCAGAACAGTGCTGCAGTGCCGGCAAGAATGCGGGAATGGCAAATCATCTGCACAAAGGCAGCAGCGAGCCCGGGTGGCTGCGGTGCCTGCGCTGGAAGGTGCCACTGTCCTCAGGATCTGCTCTCTGAAGCTGCTCTGCTTCCTGCTTTCCTCTGTCAGTGCTGGGAAATGAGGGCTTGGCCAGCTTTGCTTTCCTTTATACCCTTTAGCGTCGTTCCTCGGCACCTCGTAATTCCAGCCTCCCCAGATCCGCTCTTATCCCGTGGCAGGGAGCTGCCTGCCGCCTTCCCTGCTGCTGATGCAATGCCTAGGCAGGATTTGGAGAGGGTTTGCTGGTATCTTTTAAAGCTGGAAAAAACCGGAACTGTGGCCAGCTCAGGCCTCCACCCTACATTTTTTTGGTGGATGGAAGGAATACACTTGCTGAGTCCATCCTACTCGGAGATCAGTAGGCTGTGTTTGTTCTGTAGGAATGTGAGTGCCCAGGAATTCCAGTGTGCAGCCTGCTGGAAAGCACTGCTGGCTCATGGGCAGCAGAGGGGAACGGGCCTTGCAACCATGGCTGGGGAGAGAAATGAAAGGCATTTTTTATAATACCCTGGGCAGCATACGCAGGATGTTATGTCTGGCTTGGACTGGGCTGACGTGGTGCATCGGATTTTTTTCATATAATGCTGGAAAAATAGCTATAAAGGAAATTCAGAGATAGAAATGGAACAAAATTAAAATGAAAAGCAAGCTTTATATTTCACAGTGAATAATTTGCAGCATCTTTCCTCAAAGAAATTGGGCTGCCACTAGAGATATGAAGCAAGCAGCATAAAATTTTCTGCAGATTTATAATCCACTTGGATATCCAAATTATGGCAGCTCCATTCTGTGACATGGGAAAAGGCACAGTTGTGGGCAGCTGTGGAGTGGGGTTGGGAGATGCCTCCAAGCAGCTCAGCTGAAGGAGAATGCCAGCTGTATGTTAGAAAAAGGAGACAGTAGGGTGGAGAAAAGGCATGAGAACTTCTGGCTTGTAGTTGGCCAAGGTTGGTACATGCTGATGAAGGAAGGGAGGGTATTAGCTCCTTCCTTAAAAGGGGATATGCATTTACTGGAGTCATGTGTCCTTTGCTCCAAGTACCTCTGGAGAGTGGAGTGGGTCTTACTACTTTTCCGTTACTGCTCACGAGCAACTGGAATTGAACCTTGCTCCCTTTCAGGAAAGGGGTTGCAGTTACATTTTGGTCTGGTCTCTGATGGTAGCCCTGTCTTCAATTGGAGACAGCACTCACCTGTACCCTTCTTGAAATACCTCTGTCTTCACTGGCTTTCATTTTCATGTGGTGCAGGTTGGGTTTCCATTCTCTTTGAAATCCTTGTGTAGTCCTTGCCCTCCATGGAATTCACCGGTCACACCCCAAAAAGTACCCTCTCTTTTTAGGAACAGAAGTGTTGAAAAGCCAAGAAGTGTGTATGTGTGGGGGAAACCCCAGTCAGTGCTATACACCTGATCAGTGGCTGTCAACTGCTTCGTTTATTTCAGTGTATTAATAATGCAAGTCCCTGAGGCTGATTGTTGTCTCTGGAGTTTGCTGTGTGCAAATGCTTTTCTATTCAAATGAATTCAGTAATCAAAGGCCCACTGGCAGGACCAGTGCTGAGCAGCCCTTGGCTTAGACAAAATAAACTGTGGTTTTCTGGGTTTTGTTTTCCTTTACTTAGGCTGAGCCTTACATTGCCCAGCAATTTTTGTGTCCCTACCCCTGATTTTCATATGCGGTGTAGATAAAAAATGAAGGCTTTATTTAATCATTTTAAATACTAGGAGATAGAAGGGAATGAAAAAGCCATACCATTATATCTGCATCTTGCTTAGAAAGAAAATGCTTTGTCTGAAGAAAAAAGAGCCAAATTGTTCATTTGAGTTCATTGCCTTCTTCAGCTTTCAGAAGTCGCAGGGAAAGAGTTACTCCCCTTGCTTCCCCAGGAGCGTACACTGGGATTTCTAGCTCACATTTATTTTGCTGAGACTTTGGAGTCAAGTTTTTATATGTAGTTTTTGATGTAGGACCTAATTAGGCCCTACACATCTTAATACTTTTTGCTACATCTGCATTAAAGATGGCATTGCATATATTTGCATACAATTTACATTTAAAAGTTGGCCATGCTGTGTGCAATAATCATTTTAACAAAGTACCATTGACAGTCAATATACATATCCATGCAAAATGTGTGGGGGCTATGGGAATAAGCACACAAAAACACATGGGTGCACACTGCCGTCGTCGTCAAGCAGTTTGGAGAAATAAGGGGTTCTTTTTCAACACAAGTTTGTTGGGGTATTTCCCACACAAAACCAAGAGGAGCTTAAAGATTAGAGCTCCTGCTTTAACTACACCTTACGTGTGCAAGACTGTGAACCTGTTCCAGTATTCCAAAACAGAGCCCAAAGTCTGAGCCCAGACAAAGTGGTACAAGTGGCATCGCCAGGGTGCCCAGATGTGATGTTCATTTCTGGCACTTCAGCTGTGCCCAATCTGAATTTAAATGGCAGCTAAAAACCAGATGCCTGGGAAGGTTTGAGGTTATTGTATTTTTGTTTGGGCATGTAAAAGCTAGTTTGTTTACTAATTGGTTTTCAGAAGTACTGCCAATGGTCAATGGTGGAAAATCCTGAGGGCTTTTTGGTGTTTTCCTGTGGAAGCATACTGGGTTGTTAAATTTTTCACTTAAATCAGAAAAGGAATCTACTAGTGGCAGAAAGTCAGAAAAAAAAAAACCAAAACCAAAAATGAGTTACCTTGCAGGGCAAAGAATCTGTGTGTGTTGACACTTAGGCCAAACATTTGGTCCATGAGATGCAGATTTACATCTTGAATAGTCAATTTAAAAAACATGCCAGTATGTCTCTGTTTTACTTGGCACAACTCTGCTTGTTTTTTTGTTTTGGGGGGATCAACATTTCTCGTTTCACGATTGTGATGATGTCAAAACTTTTTTTAAAAAAGCATGAGAAGAGCTTGAAGTCAGCCGGTGCTTAGGCAAGTAAAGATCAGACAGAGGCACATTCTTTTCAGACAGACTTCAGAGCTGATCTCTGGGGTGGAAACTGGGAGTTGGACTTTCATGCTACAGATGAGTTGCACGAAGCAGCAGAGTCAAATGTTAATTTATGTCTCGGTGGTTAAGTAATAGGAAAAATCAAGAAGGATGAATAAAACCTTCTACAATCTCTCATCTACAGGCAAATAGTTTCACTTCTTTGCATTTACTTATCTGTCTGCTTTCATCTGTGGAGACATCACAGGCTGCTGAGGTTTGGTAAGTTGGCAAGCTGATGAATTAAGGATTTGATTTTGCAATATTGACGTTAACTGGCCTTTATCCGTTGTCTTGGTCAGATGCTGTGGAAACCTGTGTTCCTCTGTTAGGTGGGGAACAGAATGAGTGCTCCCTTCTGCAGTACTCCCAGATAAATGGAAAGGGTTCCTAAACCATGCACCCTCTTAAACTTGGTGTCACGAGTTGCTCCAGTCTGTTTCCTCTACAGATTGGGCACAGTTGAACCTCCTGTGAGGAGCTCTGAGCTGACCTACTGTTCCTGTAGCAGTGTGAAATTGGCTGAGCCAGTTGAGCACCGTATCTGCCCTTATCAAGCTGGGTTGTTAACACTGAGTTAACCACTGTGATCCTGCTGTGACTAACTGGGGGTGACAATTGCCATGTGCAGTTTAATCAACTGTGATTCTGTCTGTGCAGTGCCTTTATGAAATCACATACATTTCATGTTAATAGTCATGATAATGCTGACAGTAAGTACTTTGGATTGTCAGTGATGTGAATGTTTACATGTTAAAAACTGTGTGGGAGTGAAGATTGGCAGCGAGGTAAATACTTCAGAAATCCTCAAGTGAAGGTAAGGATTTTGGCCTGTTTAGACCTTGGTGATTTCCTGCTCCCTTCTCTGTGCTGGGCTTCAGTTTCCCTGCAGATCAGACAGCACCTGCATGAGGTGTGTGATACCTGCTTTGCCCTTGCAAGTGTAGGGCAGCACCAAGTTGTGAGTCTTGATTCAGCTCCTCGATCTCTAGTCTCTTGTGGCTGTGGGAAAGCTGATCTGAACAGAGCTTAGTTTACTCTCTGCAAAAAATCCTACATTGTGTTTAAGTAATTTAATTATAAATTAACTTTGTGCTCCCTGACATTCCCAATTTTTTTTTTAATAACATCACCTCATCTAAAGGAATCAAAGAGCTTTTTCCAAAGGGGCCCTTTTCAGACAAAAGGCGTTCAGAGCAGCTTTACTGTAAGTGCATTCTACACCATATGAATTCTATAAAAATAAGTTCTGAAAATGATTTTCATATCTGCTTAGTAAAATATGAGCTCAGTTTCAAATCCCATGAACTCTGAAGTTTCCCCTCCTTAGAGAGTGCTCTTCTGAGGTAACATTTCTGCTTTTGTGTTTACAGACAGACATTCTAATTATCTGGATGATGATAATGAATGTGTTGCTTATAACCTATTCTGTGAGGGTTGAAAAAGCTGGGGGGTGATTGTAGATACTGCTCTTGTCTTAAATGATGAGAAAGTAAAACATGAGAGAAGAATGCAGAAAATGGAATATAAAAAATTCATGTTTTACTAATGAAAATCTTCCAGATTAAGCACAAAAAGGAGAGGGAAAAGCAAAAGTAACTCCCACAGTAAACAAGTGAGAGGTTTGAATCCAATGCAGAATGCTCTATGTATAATTGATGATTAGAATTTATTTTGATTGTGCTGCTCTTTTTCGTTTGTAGTACCAAAGCTTAACTGCACTGTAAAATTTGTCAGGAAGGAAATGAGTGGCTTTTAGGTTTCTGTTTTTCAGTACACATAAATACCAAATCTTTGTGGTTTTTGTCACCTGGAGAGTGTTTTTGGAGGATTAGTTAACATGACTCTGCTATAGCTGTTGATATCAGCTATAAATAATTAGTTACACTGGTATTTAAAGTGCCATCCTTACAGATCAATTTTAGCCAACCCCTGAAGTCAATTAGCCCCTTCATGGTATGCAAATGCTGTTTCAGACTGTCAGCACACAGCAGGTGACGTGTATGTGCTGATACTTCGTGCACGTTTTTCTGTCCTGCACATTTCTTGGTGCTGCCATGTGCCTGGGAGGAGTGGAACTGTAAATTCAGACTTTGGGGTAGAATTTAAGAACTAATAGTGAATTCCCCCAAAGAGAGGAGGGGGTGATTCCCAGATGCTTCCTGAAGACTTGGAAATTTTCACCATTGTATAATGGTCAAAATTAAGATGTTTGAAAGTCTTTGAAAAAGATTTATGGGAAAGGAGGAGAGATCCCTCCCAGCTTCTGTTACTGGGGGATTCTGTGGCCATTGCAGTGGTTGGGGGCTGTACACTGGTGCACAGGAGAGGCCCAGTGAGCTGGGTGTGCTCAGCCTGCTCAGGGAGAAGGGAGTTTGTACTACAGGGTGGGACCTCAGTGCATCCTTTAACTTCCTTATGGAGAGCTGTAGAGGAAAGGGGTGACCTTTCCCAGGTGTGTGCACAGCAAGAGGACAAGGGCAGCAGGTGCACACCTGCAGCAAGGGTGAGCCCTGCTCGGGGTGGGAGGGCTCAGGGACCTCACTGGGCTTTCCAGGGAGGGTGTTGTGTCTCCAACCCTGAAGACTTTCAAATCCAATTGGCTGTGACCCTGAGCAAGCTGAGCTGGCTTTGAATTTAGCCCAGTCATTACTGGGCTATAGTGAAATAAAATTTTCTTCTTGCAGTGTTTATAAATGACATGTAACATTTTTCAATGTCACATGGCTCTTTTTGAATGAAAACCACTGCAAATTACTGGGGATTTTTTTTTTTTTTGATTTATCACCAAACAGCCTTTGGCATTTAATAGCAAAGGAATGTTGTTGTTGTTGTAGCACATGCGCTCCCAAATGTTGGAAATATGGTGGCATATGTTCTTTTAGTGCATGTTTTAAGAGTTGCTATTAACTTTTAAAAGGCAATATTTTGAAATTGTGAGAAATTAAGCACAAAATCTCATGAATCTTTTGTACCCATTGCATGTACAGTATAGAGTTCCTTTGGGAATGCTGCCATTATTTCATAATTGCATTGCTTGGCTGTTACTCATTTAAACAGAGAGCCACATTTTTCCAAAATAGTCACTCTGACCTTTGGGCAATTAGCATATGGCTCGTCAAACAGGTGTTCAGCATTCCTTAGTGTACTGCCTGTGATGCTGTCTGATGTCCTCCTAATACTGGAGTAAAAATGAAGTTTGTAATGTGTTCAGTCAGTCTGTGCAGCATGCAGATCTCCAGGAGCTGTGGATAAACATGTCTGAGAAGGGGGACTGCAAGGCTGCATCTAGTAGAGCTGTAATGGAAAGTTAGAGAAAGCTCTACAGTGATTTGTGCTTAAATTTATGCTCTGAAACGACAGAAGCACAGGCTAAGCTGGGAATTTGTAAAATACTTGACAGCCTGTGCATTACCAACTGGGAAGTATTTTAGATAGTCAGTTGAAATAGGGAGGTTTTGCATAGTTGTTTCCTACTTTTAGCTGTTTAATGCTCAAAATTGTTCCATGTTTAATTATGTAGATTTGGGTTCAAAACCAAATAATTTGAAAATTTAACATGGAGAGGAAATTACTTAGGAAATGGTGCTCAGGAAATGAGAGGACTGTCAGTTTATTGCATCTGTTGGTCACTCAGGTAAAGCTTCTGAACATTTTTTGGGTTGCAGATAGACACGTTGTTCCTAAAAAGTCCTAAGGGAGACAAGCTAGACTGAACTTGAGACAAGTTCAAGGGAGACGAGACACTCCGTTTGCCCTTCCTGTGTTGATTAATCTGCCTACTTTTATTTCTTTTCCATTCAGTTGTGAAAATTAATAAGCTGGTAAACGTTCATCATGGTCTGAGCTGCTGTAGCTGTATCTTTCAAAGCACTTCAGCAAATAATTCAAAATGCCAAGCAACACTGGCAAAAGAGGCCTTGTGAACAGATCCTGCCCTTGCAGAATACTGCTGTCCTCAGGACAGATGGATGCTTTGGATCTTTGAAATGTACTTCTGTTCACAGTGTCTTGGTATTTTGCATGTAGTTGTATGGTTCTTTTACAGACTTTGAGCTTTGAAAAAGGCCTTGTATTAATTGTGACATAAATTTTAGCCTATGACCTAAAAAAAGAGAAACTGTGGCCAAGGGAATGCATATAGTGTTGTTCAGAATTCAACAGCACGAGGCTCTTTGCACCACAGTTAATTTACTTGTGCTTTTTACCCATGTTTTTGTTATGTGCCTCGGTTTTATGAAGATCACCCTGGAGCTGGCTTGAAAGAACTTTGCTTGATCCTTGCACCTTCCGTTGTTGGCCTGGGGCCTTTTCCAAACAAATGTCCTGACTGATACTTGTTGAGGCATTTGGAGGTATCCAGGATTATTCAGAAACGTAATTAGCCTTGAGGAGGAGAAAAGGTCACAAGCTCACTCTGCAAAACAAGAAGAAAAAAAATTGTATTTTTGTGTGTTAAAACAGTGGGAACTCTTCTTCGCTTTCATATTTTCTTTGTTAATGGATGCTATATCGTCAGTGTTTAACAGCAAATTAATCTTTCCTCTGTCAAGAAACACTGTCAATACAAGTATGAATATAATAGGTCATTTACCTAACAGAAGAAAATAATGGAAATAGAGAAGAAAAAAAGGTGGTTTTGTTGTGTGTTATGAGGTGAGTGCCTGTGAGACATTCCGAAGTGTTGAAAAATGCCCACGTTTTGTGCTGTGACCTCCTGCAGGTGCAGGGTTGTGCAGGCCCTGGGCCATGGCCTGCCCACAGGGTCTGCAGTGGGCTGCACTGCGAGAAAGCAGCACACAGAGTGAACTCCCTGTCAGTGCAGGTGGGACACTGCGAGTGCCAGAGGCACAGCGGGATAAACCAGCACCAGCCAGTAAACATCGGGTGGTGGGGGAAACAGCAGAGGGAAATTCTGGTCAAAAGGAGGAAAATGCACTTGTCTTGTTTCCCTGACGGATCGTGCGGCGTTCCCTGCCTTGGTCAGCGGGGTGTGATGGAAATGCATCAGATCAGCTCTCTGGTTCATGTGTTTGTCTGTGACAGCACCACTTCAGGAAAAGATACAAAAACCCTGCCTAGCCCATCATCTCACCCTGCCATCAGGGGCTTCATTAATTGTCTGGGCAGTGTCCCAGGGCTTCTCCTGATCTCCTGGCCTTTGGGATGACCTGTGGCACTGAGTTCTGCCAGTTGTTCTGTGAGTTCGTCTGGGTCTCCTCCTGGTCTTTCCTGTGTAAAAGCATAAACAGTTATATATTCTGTACTTTCCATAAACTGCCAGTGTTTCATAAATATTTATATCCTATTGGGTGATTTCTTTCCACATTTCAGGTGCCCAGATTTCTTAGGCATATGCGGTTTCCTGCAGTGAGGTTTTGTACTGCAACTGTCATGAATTTTGGGGTTTGCTCCTGCTGCAGGTAGAAACAACCCTTGGTAAACTGTTTTTTCTGTGTGACAAGCCTTAGAATGAGGGAATGTGTTCTTTATAAGTGGTGTCATGATACTTGGAGGTTTTTAGCGTTAAAACCAAAACATATAAAGACAACAGTCAGTACAAAGCTCATTCCACTAGAGACTGGGGGTGTGCCTCTGGTTTCACTTCTGTCCTACTGTCAGTGTTCTTCCTCCCTGCTCTCCTCTTCCTACCTTTTTTCCCTGCCCTCCCTCAACCCCCCTGTACGCAGTATGCCAGTCACTTCATTCTGGTCAGCTTTTCTTCATCTTTCTGTGCTTCTGGAGTGAAAGAACAAGGCTGGCTGTACCTGGAGGCCACCATAGGTGAGGCCCATCTCTAGTTCAAAGGAAAATCCTGCTTCTTAATGTCTCTTTTTTTTTTTTTTTTTTTTGTACTCAACAGCACCTTCTCAAACATGTCTTCCACACAAAATTAGAAGCTAAGAGGAATGGTGTGCCATGCCAAGGAAGCAGGGGATAAAAGGACTCAGAAATCCAGGCATCTGTTAATAGCTCTGCAACCAGATTGTTACATGACTTTGTTGAAAGGCTTATAACCTGTCTCTGTCTCCCTTTCTGCTACTGGAAAATGTGTAAATAATACTTTTCTCACCAGCTTAATTAGTAGATGCCCACAATGCAAGAGAAAGAAAATTGCTGTGTTTTTCAGAGTTAATTGCAGCGATGTGCCAGAAACCCATAAGCTCACCCTTCTGAGAACTGTCTGTACTGACTGCTGCCAAGTGTTTTCTTCAGGTCACAAATTTATGAAAACTCACAGCTGAATTCCTTATGCTGAATATTGCAGAAGATTTAAACAAACTACTTACCATGTCTGTATACCTCAGGAGATTAATGGTTAATCCAGGATCTAGCAAAGGTAGTCTCTTTTCTTCCATCTGGTATTATCCATTATCAAAGTTCGCTTGAATTTCATTCCAAAAGGACAACTGATCAGATCACCACCTTACATGTAACTCCTTTTGGTGGTGTTAGGTTGTTGCAGATAACATAACTGCAATTTCTTATGCAGTTAAGCATTTTTGTTCATTAGATTTCCAGTTTGAAAGTATCATTTGGGGTGGACCTGTCAGTTGTTAGCAACCTGCCAGAACTGTGATCCTCACTGGTCTATAAATGTGTCTTTGACTCATCTACATTACATCCTTCACCAAAAGCTCCAGAGGTCTGGACTGTCCCCTGGCAGTGGGACAGCAGGCAGGTGGAGGCTGTTGGTGGCTGTGGCTGATACAAGTGTCATTGGTGGCACTGACTTGTGCTCCTGTGTTAGGGCAAGAAATGTGCCTTTTTCTGACTTTTGCTGTTTTTGCGTGGTGCTTCTCATCACAAAGCACCGTCCCACCTTGGCACACCCTCCCTTGCACACCACTCTCTGTTGCTGCCTTGGGAGTGCAAGTCCAAGTGTTTGGATCCCCACAGGTATTCAGGGCTCAGCAGTTACCACCTGTATGAAGCAGAGGAAGTACCTGTGTGAGTAATAATTATGGGTGTTTACTCTGTGTTTCCAAGAGTCTCTTTTTGGATCTGCTTGCAGAGAGCTTTGCTAATGCATCGAGGTAGGGCTCTTTCCCTTGTTGCTGCTACAGCTGCCTTCAGGGAGCGGCTGGTTTCTTACAAGGTGAATAAAATAGAAAGAGGTGGAGGAGGGATTGTCAGATGCTCCAGGGTGCTCTTCCAATACAAAAGTCAAGAAAGACACAAATTAATACAGTGGAGAAACCAGTGGAGATGACTCTCAAATTACTTCACACGGATTACAGCAATGTTTTGAGTTTCAGGCCAAAGACTTGGTCACTGGTGATGGAGGAGGAGACCAGAGTGATGATCTAATAGCTCCTGTCTGAGCTGGAGACAGTTCTTGCTTTGCATGTTCAGAGGAGGAGGAAGAATGGCATTGCTGGTATTACCTAGGGGCTAACCAGGGGTAGAAGTGGTGTCTTTTTATGGCAACCACTATATAGGATTTCTCTATACTAAAAAAAATGTAGCAAGGGCTGTACTAGGTCAAATCAATCCCAGTATCCTGTCTCAAACAGGAACCATATGTCTAAGCCACTTAATATCAAATCAGACATGGTAGTTTTAAATTCAGTATGAGCTTTCAGAGGAAATGGAAGCTTCCTTCCTTTTTATGAAACCGTTGCTCTATTTCCTTCTCTGTGTATTCTTTTAGCACACTCAGAAACTCTCTGATGTTCAAGATGAAATTAACAGGATTCCCCCTGCTGTTCCTATTGAATTCAGTTAATGTAATGAGTTTATAGTTAAATTAAACAAAAATAAAGCCTGCCATGTCACAGAAATACCACTGAGATCCCATAATTTCCACCTAATAACCAATGTCTGTCCTGTGGAGTTATAACTTAAATGGTGGAGAGTATGTGTCTGTCAGACAATGTTAAGTATTTTTCATAAAAACTTTGAAAACATAATCAGTCAGAAAAACAACGTGCCTGTGACATAAAAGTCAATAATTTTATTTCTGGTACAGTAAATTAATTTCCATGGGGCTTTCTTACTTTGTGTGCTTAAAAATTCTCAAGGTGTTTCCATGACTCAGATAATGTGCATTGTCTTACTGCTTGCTGAACCCAAATACTTTGGAAGAGCTATAGCTCAGACTGCTGGCTCAGTGGAACAGTCCCTGTGATGTTTATGGTAACACAGGAGGGTTCTGGAAGGGGTTGGGCCACACCTTCTGGCAGCACCATCCATTGCTGTCCCTACTTGTTCAGCATCTCTATTTTTGAATTCTTTTCTACACCTCTGCAGTTCTGTCATATCATAAGGAAGTTTTGTCTTTTTAAAATGAGATTGTTTTGTTCTACCATCTGTTACTTCTCTGCCCACAATGTTCATTATCCATAAGTTCTCTTACAGTTTTTATTTTGCGTGTGCATGTCTCGTTTTGTGGCCAAATGCACAAGCCAGCTACAAACAAAATGTTTGTGTGTTCTCATGTTGATTCAAGTATCCCGAGCCCCGAGTGTCTGAGCCCTGATATCCATCAGTGACTGCTGGATTTGCACCAAGTGACACACACTGCTCAACATTGTATTTGGTTGTTTCTTAATGTAATTTTACACACTTGTGTTCTTTTTTTCTTTCTTCTTTTTTTTTTTTTTTTTTTTTTTTTTCCCCCCCCTCCTGNTCTCCCCCCTCTGCTGTTTTCTGTGATATGCCTGTGAGAACTGCAAAGATTTTTGGCCTTGGGACTTGTTCAGACCTGGAAAAAATGCAAGATTTAGTTTTGCTGTTTGTTGTACTTGGTTCTGATCTCAAAATGAGACGGGCCTAGTTGTGGGTTTGTAGGCTTGTTTACATTTTTAGAGGATTGTAGGGCTTGGATTTTGGTCCATCACTAATTGAAATCCCATTAAACGTAATGCCTGCTTTTGATGATTTAAACTGTTGTTTGGTTGGTAACTTAACTCTGAGACATGGGGCTTTGGCACCAGAACCTGAGGTGATTGCATAAGCCCCTCTGAAATGAAACTGCTGAGTTACTGCTGATGCTTGCTCTTCCATGGGAGTTTATTTAATGTTTGGAGACTAATGTGTAGCTAATGTCATTACCATTCATTCAGGCTTTATTTTTATAAAAGACTTCAAAAACACCCCACTCAAACACTACTTATGGGAAGTTATTTTTCTTTCCTGTAAAAGACCTCTGCAGGTTTCATGTGTTTTACCCACCAATCAAGTGACACAAATATATTAACTCTTAACACTAGAGGGTTTCTATTCCAGCTGAAAAATAGTTTGAGACATTAACTGCGATACAGCAAGTTGCTTTTCCAGTTTAAGTGTTTCTCAATCCTAGATAGATTTTTATTTTTTAAAAATTCTTACCTCTCTTGCCCTCTCCAAAAATCCATCTGCAGCTCAGCTGCTTGCAATGGTCTTTGCAATCAAGGCCTGTTTAGATTTTGCTCATAAAACCAAGTGTGAAATCTATGGCCACAAGCCAATCCCTGTCCCATAAGGCTGAGACTGCTGAAGTCTTCTCAGAAGCTCAGAGAAAATGCAAGAGGAGAACAAGCCTGTATATTTATAAAAGTAAATCTCTGAACGGATTACTTTTGTTTAAGAATGGATTGTTTGCAGGTCATCTCCAAGCGATTTAAATCTTGCCTGTAAGGTTCCCTTCTCCCCTTGACAGGTTCAGGGCTGCTGAGAGCAGAGTGTGCAGAGTCAGGAACCTGGGGCTTCTCTTGCCCACTGATGTGCTGAGTGGCCGTGGGTGAGCCATCTGACCTGTGTGTATCTCAGTCCCCACGTGTAGCTGGGGTGGTGTTTTGTAATACGTGAAGATCGCTTGTTGGCAGTAGAAGTTGGCTTACCCCGTGGAGATTTGGAGTGTAAGGTTAAAATCACAAGTGCATGACAAATTGCAGTCACTCACAGAAATTTATGCGGCGTCCCCAAAGGAGCTTGGACTCCATTTGGAATACTAAATGTTTTGTCTGAAAAGTAGTATTGTAAATTCTCTGAGGCAGACATTCACTTACACTGATACAGTGATTATCTCCAGTGCAGCCTTGGCATGTTACCATTAGTAAATAAGTCTTTTAGGGGCAAATCTCCACATAAGAGGGTCCTGAGCATTCAGGTCAACAGGAAAAGTGATATGGAGAATTTTACAGTATCTTAGTGGTGAGAGATTCAATTATGTCTTATTTTTCCTCAAAAAATTTCTCACCAGACCAAGTCTATCAAACAGCCTTGCCAAATTCCTTGCTATTGCCATGGAAATCATACTGTTTTATTGCTTGAAAATAGCATGCTCCCTTACATGTGATGAAACGAGTGTTTACAGAGGAAACCACAGTGCAGTCTGAAAACAGAAGGAAGTTTTGAGTAGGGAATGTTTTACAAGAAGCCTCAGAGCGTGGATGCTGGCCCGCTGACCTACCTAGGCCTGTCCTTCTGTACATGCAGCTCCTTTGCTCTTAGCGAGGTTGGGCCCTTGAAAGAAACTTCCTTGGCCCTGTGTGGTTGTTCAGAAGTAGTCAGCAGGCCCCAGGCTCTGTTTCCTCTTTGAGCAGAAATGTCAGGTCCTTTCTCTCTGGATTTAAGGAGTTTTATGCTTTTTTTTTGTCCTCAGTCCTCCTCAATTTCGTCTATATTTTTTTTCTTTCAAGCTTTCTTCTTCAGCACTTGACAAAGATTGCTCTGTGTGACTCCTTTTACTGTGGAATTAGGAAATTAGCCAAAAACGATGATTTTTTTCATAATACTTGGAGGCAAAGGTGGGTGAACAGTACTACTATGGTGGTGGTTTTTATTTTCGCATTCTTTGTGGGTGTCACATGTTTGTTTTTCTTCCTCGGAGGATAAAAAGTAGTAGGTGAAGCAGGTGAAATATTTGAGGGAGAAAACTGCCTCAGTGAATGTGCTGCCTGGAAGGGAAGCAGGCCCAGGGACAGGCGTGGACTGTTCTCCACACGCTGTTCCCTCCCAGGAGGCCCTTAGCTCAACTGAGGAGAGACAGACGAGAGCTCTGGAGCCAAACTGGGACTCCTGGCAAACATGGGAGCAGGCTGAAAATACCACGTCGAGTTAGACACAGTGATACAGTTGGAGGTGTGACAACCCACACAGATCAGTTTGAGCAACTGTGCTGGGGAGAAGTGTTGGGTTTATCTGCTGTTAAATAAGACAACATGTCTAGCTCTGAGACAGGAAGGAAGGATGGAATTGGCATGGGGAGCAGAGGGCATGAAGAAAAAGCAAATCTCCAAGGTCACCTTCTACCACAGGGATGGGAGATTGAAGAGGACTTTCTTGCTGCTCTTGATGTCTAAAAGCTGCTGCAACCCTGGCAAATCTCTCAGGAATGGTTCAGGAAGATCTGCTGCCATACCTGAGGCAGACAGTCATTTATCTGAGATGCAGTGCTCTGACTGCTAACAACCAGCTCAAATTGGCTTATTTTTTCACAATTGTCACAGAGCCAGCCACATTGTCTCAGCTGTGTGCCTCTGAACAGGGAAGTACAGACCCAGAAAAAGTTTTGGAGTCATTATTCTTACGTGTTTCTTCTCCTCTCATCTTGTCCTTTTTTCTTTCTTTTTTTTTTTCTTTTTTTTCCTTCAGCTATGTTTGTAACCCTCCTTTCCTTTGTTATTTTGACAACTTGGACTTTTTCCAGTCTTTTCTCCTACAGGGAGATGTTCTGTCCTAACAGTATCATGTTATAATATCCATTGATAAAGACCTGAACTTACCTAACTCTTACATTCCCTAAATCCCAGTGGAGCCCTTGCTAAAGTTTAATATCTTTATGGCAGCAGGAGGGTTTTCTGCTGGAGTTGGAGGGGAGGATGAGTTAAAAGTGGCTGATGAAACACTCCCTGTTGGGGTGGTGATGGTTGAGTTATAACTCTCACAAGCTCCTAGTCTTCCTTCTTCCCACAAAGGTGTTTCTGTCAGGTCTACACAAGGAAGAATCCTACCAAGAACATCAGTGAACTTCTGCTTGAGCCACGTGGGATGTTATCAGTAAGGACCAACACTGCAGCTGTGCTCTGACACCTTCACCTGCCAAGCACCCTGTTGTCCCCTAGGTCTGGGATTGACAGCAGCTGGCCTCCGGTTTGTACCCAAAGAGTTAAGTCTGTCACTGGAAGGCTGTGTATCCCATATCCACCACATGATACCACCAGGGGGGCAGTTGCAGGTATTTGCACATTACCTGATGATGGGTACAGGTGTTTTCAAAGATCTCTTCAAGCTAGGTGACTTGTCCCAGGTCAACCAGCAGGTTAGAGACAAAGCCAGGAATGCTTTAGAAACCTTCTTGGGCCCCAGACCAAATGCTTCTGGGCATGATCTAAAGATTAGAATATGCCAAGTCTCCTTTACAGCTCACTTTGCAGGGATCAGCAGGGATGCCCTTTCCCTCCCCTCTCCCCAGGTTTGCATCAGTTGCTCAGAAATGGGAAACTAACTGTTTGGGGGTTGATGGTAAAGGAGAAAGTTCCTTCTCTGTGACTGCAGTCAGACCCTTCTGACAGAGCTCTTGGAAAGTAATGTTATCCTGTGTCAAGGCAGTAACATCTTCTGTGCTGTAATAGCTGGTGAGTGAGGTAGTGGTAGACCTGACAGGGTGATGATACTGGTGGTGTCTGGAGACAGCAGCTGTACAGCTGGCAGAGTCACTAAAACAACAACTGAACTAAATTGTTGGGAGAAGCAACCCCAGTCTCGTGCTTGGGAGCGTTTACCACGGCAGGTTCATGCTGTGGGACTCGGCTCCAGGTGCTGTGGCTCAGCTGTCACTCAGTCATGTGTCAAACCCCAGTTTTGACATCACATTGAATGATCTTCAGGAAGCTGTGTTATAATGACAGTGGAGAACAGAAGGTCCTCCATGTGGAAAGCACTGTCAATGCAGGTAACTGAAGCTTGAGATTTATTGGTAAAGTGAGTCTTAACTATAGGGGAACTGTAAAAAGAGATGGTAACGTGTTTCTTCTCAAATTGTTTCCGCTACAGTTGTCCCTCAGCAGCACTGATGTGCCACTCTGCTGGCCTTGAAAGCACCACTTTTTCTTTACATTTCCTAGTGCCTATTTTGGTTTCTTGCTCTCACACTCCTACAGGCCTTTTATAATTCGTACAAATAAACTCAGACCAAGCACAAGGGGAATCTGTCATTGTTAAAAATAAAAAATACCAATTAGGTAACTTTAGGATGTACATGCACACACTCACTGTGTCTTTTAGACAAAAAGCATTTATTGTCACATTTTATTCTGATTCAGTAGATAGGTGAAGGGATGGCTCCCAGGTGAGGTTTCCAGTGACAAAAGTCCTACAGTCATAATATTTTGATCCAAATGACTTATGAGTTGTGAAATTCAGCTCAGTATTGTTGGATGCACTCAACAGCCAACAGATTTCTTGTAAAGACCTCTGTTAAGTAGCAGGATTTTTTATGATTTTGGTTTTGTGTGGGAAGGAGTTAATGAGATGATCCTTCTAGGACTTTTCATATTTACAGCTAAAAATGAACTGTTCTACTCAAAGTCGGTAATGAATGCTTACATTTAAAGAGAAAAAAACCATTTTGGTTTCCTCAGTAAAGTGAAATTCTTATTTGAGAGATTGTATTTTAATCCATCTTCCTTTCTAATTAAGGTGATTCTGAAAGCTGTTCAATTTCTGAATAGGCATGTATTAGTCAGTAAGGATCTCATTATGGAGTTACTCCCACTCCTAAATACATGCTTGGCAGTCTACTTTGCATTTCAGCTTCTTAGGTATTTTTATAACTTATTGCTAGAGTGTTGCAGTGGTGGAAAATTACTCATTTACTGGCTACTACTGATTAAATTATTAGCCAGCCAGAACACACAATGAATATAATATGGCCTGAGAGCAATTGTTAACAGAAATGTTGAAACATGGGCTGTTAACTGAAAGATTGGTGGTTCAAGCACACCCAGGGACAGGTTTCTCTTTCCCTGCTCATGGCAGGGGGGTTGCAACTAGATGGTCTTTAAGGTCCCTTCCAACTCAATGATTTGATGTTTCTATATTGTTAATACCAAGGTAATAAAGGAACCTGTTGTCTCACATAAGTAAATGAAAGTTGACTCGAAATGCACCTGAGCACTGGTTTGGGATGTGTGTGGGAGAACATGTGCTTCTGGAGGGTTTATGTCCAAGGCAAGATCTTGGCAGTGGAGTTGCAGTGATCTGTGGGGGTATCTCATGGGCACCCTTCAGTTGCTTATGGGATCTGGCTGGGCAGGGGAGTGGGACCAGGCAAATAAAAATACCTTGGTCAGGTCCTTGGACAGAGCAAAGGGATGTGCACAGCCAGGTTTGGCTCAGGACTCCTGAAGACAGGTGTTTTCCTCTTTCTGACAGCACCTTCAAGAGAACAGGTTGCTCTTACTTAAGAGCCCTAATTATTGGCAAGGATTTGTAGTAGATGCCAACAGAATTGCTTGTCTAAATCCCTTGAAAAGTCAATTTAAATCTGTTCACAGTAACATCTGATTTTGTTGTTGTCCCTGTTATGATTTCTGGTGAAGGAAATCAGTGTGATTTAAGATTCAGTGCAAAGGAGTGACAGAGATGAAAAAGGTGTAACACAGTGATGTGGAGATGTGGAACAAGTCTGTGCAGTGAACAGCACAGGCAAACCCTGCATACGAACAATACACACATGGTAAGGAGCAGAACTCTGTGGAAAGGGAACTTGGGAACTCTTTGCCCATTGACTCATTTCCAAACCCTTAATAAGGTTTTAATAGGTTCTGGTCAAGCTGACTTCTTGAGGGATTGATAGAGAAAAGCATAATTACCACAAATCCGCAATGGTTCTGCGTGTTGTGGGCTTCTGAATAGGGGTGACACAAGGGTGACCCTCGTCTTAACTGCTGTTCAGCAGGACATGGCACCTCTCTGAGAGATCATTTCTGGCTCTGCACGTGCACCTGGGAACAGGTGGGGTCAGTTGAGTGTTGCAGGACATAACCAAAACCCAGGGCTCACAGTGCAGGGGTGTGTGCAGGGGTGGAGAGCTTCTGCTCACCGTGAGGACTCTGACTCCAAGGGGGCGAATAACATTTTTCATATTATTTTGATCACTTCAGGCATAGTGACATCTGATAGCATCTTAGGATGCTAATGATGGAATCCACTTTGTTTTTCCACTTACTTGTTCTGTGTCCCGATGCACAGGGTTCCCATCGTTGAGAAATTACTTTTTTTTTTTTGTAAGAAATGGCTGTAGTGGAAGTTACCATAGAGTAGCACTTATTATGCTGCAAGACCTTTAAAAATAACTCCTGTGCAAACTCAGACCAATCACACAAAAGGAATTATTTCTAATGTATATGCTTTAAGTGGCAGCTAGTGTTTTATGTATTAAGAAAGCATAAGACTTGCTTCTATTTATAGTGTCATTTAAACTTGCCTGGATGTAATGAAGGTGTTTGATCCCAGGCTAGAAGAGTGTGCTAGCTGGAACAGTCTTTCCTATCTTCTTAAACATGTACAATCTGGAGGAAAATCTTGAAGCACTTCAGTTGAGTCATCTGACACAGGAATAGGCTAAAGACTTTTGGAAGTCTGGCTGTAAATAGGATTATTTACCCTTTCCTACCTCAGAGGATAGAGTTCTTTTCAGAGCCTTTGAGTGTGTCAGATCTTAGATACAGACTGAATTGTTGTGTTAAATAATATGAAACTATATGACAGTAAATACAATATAAGAAATGTGACCTTGAACTGCCTTTGAGGATGCAGTGTTCTCTGAGAAAAGCTTTTTCTTTTTCTTCTGATATTAAAAATAATTTCTGTAGTGGAGCTATGCTGTAGAATTGTTTATGTGCATATTCCAGCGTGTAGATTGTTTAATCACATGCTTTCACCAAACACATGGGAAATGAGCGTTTACAGAAGAAAGTGAGCATAATGAATGTTTTTTCCTGCCCATTCTCTTTCGGTAAGTGGATTCTGCCAAAGAGCATACATACAGTTCTGTATAATCCCCCTGTTCTGGGCTCAGGTTGTCACCTGGAACCAGTGGTAGCAGGGGAACTTTGCGTGTTCTTTACTGTATTTGCTGAAAAGTCTTTTTGGAAGATTATTTTGATGTTATTTTGCTCATGCGTTGGGTTTGAGTGGCAAGGTTTCGGTGGTGGGAGAAGGTGCCAGAAGCTTCCTGTGTGTCCGATAGAGCCAATGCCAGCTGGCTCTGGGATGGATGGAGCTGCTGCTGGCCAGGGCTGAGCCCATCCGCCACCGTGGCCGTGCCTCTGGGATAACAGATCCACGAAGAGGAAAAACCCTTCACAACAGCAATTGCAAACGGGGAAGGGAGTGAGAATATCTGAGAGAAACAGCTCTGCACACACAAAGGACTGAGGGTGAGTCTGTTTGGCCTGGGTGGTAAGTGGTGAGGGATCTCTCCCTGTCCTTATCTCAACCCAGGAGACTTCCACTGTTGCACATTTGGACCAGTGTGATATGTACTGTCCACTGGAATCTGAATGTTGTTCTTTGCACATTTTGATTCTTCATTTCTTAAATATACATAGAGTAACCCAATTCTTTTGCTTTTAAAAACACCAGTGAAATAATCATTTCAATACACAAAGTCTTTAGGCAAGTATAATACAGTTCAACATCTTGACATTCAGATAAAGATTGTAACAGCTTCCAGAAACTTTTCCTTTATCTTTTCACATCTTGGAAAGCAGTGATACTTTACAGTCCAGTAAATTCAAATGAGATGTTTCCAAATGACCAGTGTCAGCAGTATGACCAAACAAAGAGAATTCTGTGTGACCTCTCTTAAAACTAGTTGGTGTTTTATAATTCAATACTCTTAATACAGTAAGGAAGAAAAGTAATTACTGAATTCCAGATGCAAAAGTACGTCATTTTTCTGAATATCTCATAATTTAGAAGTTTTCTTCTGTGTAGTCTGTGGTCTGTAAATATGTGAAAGATGCTTTGAGAGGAACATATGGTATCTAGCAAAATATTTGCAAAATTTGCTCCAGATACTTCCTGCCTCATGGGTTCTATCTCTGATCATTTTGGTGTGTTTAAGTTATGGAGGAACTGCTTTACCATAGCTGAATTCTGATTGCCAGGACTGGGGAATTCTTCCATATGGAAAACGCTGAATTTCAGTCAATGCCAAAATATTTGGCTATTTGGAATCAGCTGGGCAGTTAAAAGACCTTCAGCTTTTTCAGATCTAGAACCCAGTGCTGTGTAAATACACAGCTTTTCCTAAGCTGACATCAAGATGTTTTAGTAGCAGTATGTGTTAGTTGTGCATTTCAACCCTGATCTGACATTGCAGATGCTATTGTGGAGGAACAGGCAAACTCTTGACCCCCTCTGCAGTTTAAGATTGTTTTTTTCATGTACCTGCTTCAAAATGTATTTGAATTGAACCTTGATTTAGGTGATTGCTCAGGACGCCTTTAAAACTCAGCTTTGGCCTTGGTAAGGAAGGGTGGAGGAAATAATCCTCTTCAAAAGGGAAGAACCTTCTACTCTGTTTCTAAAAATCAGAATGTTTTAGCAAATCCAAGCCTGATTTGTGTTGGTGGTGGATACTGGGGAGATCCCCAAGAAGTTTCTATAATACAAAAAGAACTAAAGTGGCATGGATTTTATACAGAGGGGGAAAAAAGGTGCATATAATTCCTGCCTTGATGATAATCTGCATCTGTTAAATGTCAGTCCCATGATTTTCATCCCATGTAAAATCAGAGCAGACTAAAGGGGCTTTATAGCTGGAAGAGATGGGCTGTAAGGAGTCAGGGGAACCAGGATTACAACAGGAGGAGCAGGAAAAGGGAAGATGCAGAACATCGTAGTGTCCCCATGTGCTGGTGGCCTGTAGAGCTCCTGAATATCATGGGCTTTTTCGTTTTGTTTGTTCAGGCAATCCATGGGCTTCAGAATGGAAGATATTCTCATTGTGAATGACAAAGCTAGTTTAGATCAGATGCAGAGATTTCTGAAGTGGATTTCTCTCTCTCTTTATGCAGAACTGTTGGTAATTAACGTGTATTTTCCAACTGAGAGGAAATGTGGTTACTAATCAGGCTTCATTATTATACCATATTTATTAAGCAAAATATTTGTTTTTATTCCTTATTTTACTCATTTAATAGCATTAAATGACCAAAGTACATCTTAACATGGCTGTTTATGGCAATAATAATTTATCCTTATGTGACTGCCTAAGCAGCTACTTGCTTTTCCCCTCTTGGACATGAGGATGAAGACATTTAATGCTGCTGCATTGAATCTGTAGTGTGACCATTTCTCTTGTTTGTGACAGCAGGATGATCACCTGTGACTGAATCCAGTTGTAATCTGAATGTTTATTAGGGATATTAAGTCATTAGCAAGCTGATTCTTTTCTAATTACCAGTCAGGGATGAAAGACTTTGTTTACATCTTGGTTTACATTTATTTGACGTCGCTACATTTGCAACATGTAAAACTACCGTGCTGATTTTATTTTTCCATTGTCCCCTTTTTGGTTACTGATGGTGAAAGGCCTGTTTATCTATGGGAGAGCAGGACCCGGCTTCCTGTGTCAGTTGGCTCATGTGCACTTGTTAAGGTGGGTGTGAGTGAGTGTGCAGCTCTGAATGGCTGGGAGCCGACGAGGCTCCCTCCCTCCTCCTGCCAGCCCTGCCCGGTGCTGTGCCTGTAGCCATCCCTCCATCCTTCCATCCTCCCATCCCTCCGTCCGTCCATCCGTCCTGCAGCTGCAGCAGGAGGGGTGGCCATCAGCCCGCAGCCGCCCCGCCTTGCTCCCTCCCCGGTTAATCCCACCATGTGCCTGCATGCTCAGCAAGGGGGATTACTTTAAGTCTGCATATTTTCATCTTTCCTGGGTCCGGGTCAATTTACTGGCTGGGCACAGCGAGCCAGGAGCAGATTGGTGTGCTGCAGCAGCAGCCAGCTGAACTTTGATGAAAGGCAACGCATCAATTGGAGATGTTACGACGTTTACAGGTTCTGCTGGATAAATCACACACAATCCAGGCAAAATAAACAGCCAGTTTTTCTTCTTCTCCTGCTTTGTGATTATATTTAAGAGAAGTGTAGGAATTTCCATCTTTCCAGTGACACCATATGAGAACCTGCTTAGCACTGAATAGTGACAGCAAATGCTGAAGTGGAAAAAATATTTTCATCCATCTGCGCTAATCTTCTTTTACTCCAAGATTTAACGGGGCGGGGGGTGGGGGAGAATGAGAGAGAGGAATCAGAAAAATCTTAAAAGCTTGGCTTAAGCTTTTAGCTTTGCCAGCTCATTCTTTAGTCAATGAAGAAAGTGCCAGACTTCTGCATTTGTGGTGGGGATATTGGGATTTTATTTGAACAGTGATGCCTGCAGAGTTTATTACCAAAATTAAATAACTAAATAACGGTCCCTAAAGGTGAAGGGAGGAAGGAAAAAGCCGGAGCTGAGCAGAACTGATTGTTTTTTTTTTAAAAAACAGACTGGAATACACAGTGTACAACTGGAAAAAGTATTGTAGAAAAACTGTGGAAGTCTCCTGGTTATTTCTATAGCTATGTAATTTCGATTCCCCTATGCCATCAAATCTGTGATCACCCATGTTACTGTGAACTGCACAGATCTGTGCGCTGCTGATCAGAAAACAAACACTGAAGGATTTAAATCTTGCAACTTGTGCTGTCTTTGCTTTTACCTTGTTAGGCATCACATTCCCAAGGAGTTTTTCAACTAGGAAAACCTAGAGTATTTTGCTCCTTTTTCAGCATTGGATCAGATCTGAGTCTCACCCTGCTTACTCAGTAACAATCTTTCCTACCCAGCTGCCAGGCCCTCCTTGCAGCCATAGGGAAGTGCTACATTTTATAGTGGTGTGGGCAAATCTTTGCAGAATTCTTGGAAAATCAGCCGATAGCTAAGAAAGGTTTTGTTGCTGTATGATACAATGAATTCCTTAAAAAATTGCTGGAAAAAGGAAAAAAAAATTGAGAATGGGCAACTTTTCAGAAGTCAGTCTCTCTTCTCCCTCGGGGTGGGTCAGCTAAAAATATGTCCATGTTTTTCTACTTAAAGGAAGGCCCAGGCAAAGAACCAGAGGTAGGACAACAGGAACAGAAACATCTGCTTGAATTAATCTTTGGCAAAATAAGTCACCACTCCATATAATATATTTTAAATGCTGTTTTAGTTTGGATGTTTTCATCTTTCCACATCTCTGCTCTTTTCCTAATGTTAGCTGGGGGGGATTTTTCTGCATTCTGTTTGACTGTGTGTATTTCTTTGGATATTTCTGCTTCCTCTTTCCTTCTAGCAAGGAACACAAGAAGACTTACCTTGAAATTCAGCTTTGAGGCCCCCAGGCAGTTGTGTTGTTTCTTTGGGAGTTGTTTGGGTTTTTTGGTTTTTTTATTAAGTAGGTTTTTTCCCTCCCCACAAATGAAGAAGTGAAATAATGGCTCAGGTTTAATGGGAAAAAAAGCACAATAGTTACATCAGTGTTGCACATTTAGAGGTAATAAAGCAGCAAGGCACTGTAATAGCTGTGTTTCAGATAGGCTTGAAACTTGAAATCATGCATGTGCAATTGGTCCTGATGAGTTTTGTGATGGTTTGTTTTTCAAGTGATTGTCAAGTAGTTGTGAAACAAAGCTGGATTTTCCCATGTGCAGTAAATATTTGAGCTTGAGGATTTTGGCATCCTAAACTGCTGTAGATTGCACGTGTAGACTGAGAGGTTATTTTTGAAAACATCTCTTATTTCATGTTATTCAGTTAAGTTGCAATTTTCATCAACATCATTAATATGTTTTAACTTGGGTAGCTTTGGTACAACCAAAATAATTTCAATTAAGTTATGTACTAGCAAAGTGGGCTGATCTTAGCTCAGTCTGAACTCCCAGGAGTGTGAGACTTTGTGATATGGTGACAACCCCATTACAAAGGGGTACTGCTCTGCTGCAGTGCCTGTTTGCAAAATAGAGCCCTGGGACCTGGTTGAGTTTACTACACTGGTTTGAGAATTTGCCTTGCACCACTACTCAGATATACAGTTTCAGGGCACAAAGGGAAGTTCTTTGGTTCTTCCTGTGCAATTGGAGACACAGAGGGAAACATTTCTCTTCTCGCTTCCATGCAGTAATACCTGCTGTTTAATTTACCTTGGCTTTAGGAGTGTCAATATTTAAAGTGCTGTTAGCATTGTGACCCACAGTTGGTGGGCCACATTTTCTGCTGTGTGTTTTCATCTTTGGGAGTTGTGTAAAGATCATATCTAATACAGGATATGGAATTACTCAGTGCTGCCCTTCAATTCACTGCTTAGTCGATCAGCTGGGCCCACCTGACTGTTGTTTTCTAAGAAAGTTAGAATTAAAATGTTTTCCTTTCAATGTTTGAAGGTGTAATTTTTTATTTATTGCTGTTCCTCTCTGAAGAGGAACACCAAGAAAATTGTCTCAAAATCAAGTTGTGAGGTTCCTGTAGTTCACTACTAAGAATAGGATCACTCACATCACTTCAGTGCAGGAAAGGAGTCTGATTCTACACCAGAAGGTGAAGCCTTCTGCTTTTCTTTTTCCTTCTTCTTCTTCCCTTGCCCTGGAAGGCTTTTGGCTCCTTGGGACTGAGGTGTTGATTGTTTTCTGCTCATTTTTCTTGCCCAGAGAACTGGGGTTGCCATCCTGACAACACTAAGACACTCCTGCAATGCAAACACCTACAGGAGAACTTCACTTGGTCATTTAGAAACATCTTACTGTCACTTCAGTCGTGATTTCAGACATCACTTGTGCCATCCCCCAGCCTACCATCACCTCCTTCCCCTCCTTTGGATGATACTCAGAAGAAAAGCATTGTCATACATTCAGGACATCAAGGTCCAACTTGACAATAAAAAGTGTAATTGCATTTGAAAGAATTTGTATTCAGGACATAAACAAAGGGGGAAATGTGTGTGTGGGTTTTGCTTTTATTCCAAACTTAACAGCGGGTGTGAAGGATTTCTTTGTTCGATTGATTTTTGGGGGTTTTTTTATTTCTTTGTTTTTCAGTGGGGTTTTTTTTTTTGGGTTTTGGGGGTGCGATATCAACCCAGGAAAGCAATCTAGCTAGTAATTGCCATGTTGTCTTTGATTCAAGTACTGTTTTCAATATTTGTTTGCTTTTGCTAAGAGCTTTGTGAACCTCTATTCTCATTCTTTTGCTTCTAATCTGAGTCTTTGTGCTTTTGGGACAAATAGTCTGAAGGTTGATGTTTTGCCAAAATGAACACTAGAGCACTTGCAAAACGAATTAAAAAGAGAACTAACGAAAGCCACTTTGCTTCTGAATGAGGAGTCTTTCAAAGAATTCAATGATCTTTAATACATAGTAATTTTCACTTTAGTTAATTTGATTTAACTTGAATTGAATGAGGCTGTGCAAACAAGCCCCAAGTCCCATTGATTTTCTGTGGGACTCAAGCTCTTAAAGTACCTGCAAAAATGATAAGGGTGCATTTGACTGCTCTTGTCCTTGGCTTAAGAAGCACTTCAAAAATATCATGTTTAGCTTTTATAGTACCTTCGACAGTTACCCACTTCCATTTTATGATTTCTTTCTCATCATTATGAGATCCATCATGGCCACTCAGAAGCTGATGATGCCACCGGCTTGGAATTCAGCTCCAGAAGCTGCAGCCCCCACATATCAAAGGAAGTTATCCTCATGTGCATAACATAATTAAGCTGCTGGAAGAAAGAGTGTGGGAGAGGCTTAGTACAACATTTTCATCCCTCGTTCCTGTAGAAATTAGCTGGGTTCTTGTTTGTTTATTTACACCACCGATGGAGACACTTTTCAGATGAAAAAATGAATTGCACACCTACTACATAGATATGTCTGCATCCTGTCTGCTTTCTGTTTGTTTGTAGGTGTATGGGAACTTCAGCCATTGTCCTGTTACTATTAGCAATGATTTTAGTGTTGATAATAGTCTTTGTGATGGATTGCACTGGAGTGGAGATGTACAGAGCTACAACTGCACGATGACATGAGGAGGAACGAAGGAAGGAGTGTTGCAGCAAAGGGAGTTTGTGGTTCTGTGTGTAATAAGGCAGGAAATCCATGTACTGTTAGCTAACAGTTGGCCATGGGTAATTGAATAATTGGTCCTGCACATGGCTGGAAGGCCATGCTGTTAATTACTAATTTCTTTGCAAGATATAGAGCATCTGCTTGCTTTGTTTAGTTTTAATAGGCGGTGGTTGACAGAACACCTTCTGGGTTGTTTGTTTAGATCCCTGAGATACTTATCAAAGCCATTTCTGTTCTCATAAGCCATGTATCTGGATGCAGTGATCTGAGGATCATTTGTAGGTTATCACTCTCCCCAGTGTTGTTTGCCATGGCAAACACAAAAGGTGAGAGTGAGTACACTCCGGAGGCACCTTGAGAGGTCACCTTAGCCATCCCAGGGCCTGAACGGAGCAACTTCATCTGAGGATCATTCCTGACTAGTGGATGTGTGCCCACCTGAACTCCAGAGATGGATGTTCTGTAGCTGTTCAGGTAATCCATGCCAGATACTTCTGACATCTGATCAAAATTTGCTCTGTTGAAGTTCAAGCTCAGCACCTGCAGTGCTGTGCTCAGGTGTCAAGGAGCAAAAGGTGACCCCTCTTTGGTGAGCTCTCGGTCATTCAGAGGCTCATGTAATATTTATGCAGCCTTGTGGTATCTAGACCATGAATCAAATAATTTTTTCAGTGTTTCCTTATGTCCATATTTCCTGCTCCTCCGAGATCTTTCCAGCCAAGCAGCACCTTTCAGATGCTTTTAGAAGCAGAGCCTCCCCAAAGAGTCCCTCTGCAGCTGCTTACACCACCTAAGCTGAGCATTTTGCCTTCGTCCTTCCTGAATTACCAGTCATTTCATACCACTCTCCAATTTGTGATCACTTGAATTCTCCTCTTTATTCAGGCTGCTTGTGACCCCTTCCACCTTTAGACTGTTGACACAATAAAATTATTGTGTAATACTGCTCCTAAGTGACTGTTTCCTAAACAATACCCAGAGAAGACAGTCCCACTGGTGAAAACACATCCTCCTAGCATGCCAGCATTTCTTTCTTCCCCAGACAGTTGTTATCTTCCTAAAAAGTTCATGCTTAGATAGTTTGACTCTGGCCCTTCCAACCTTTCCATAGTTTCAGTGGTCTAATTGGAAGCAGTGTAGGACTGGTGCATAATTCATGTGCAAGGGGCTGTATGTCTGGGTTTGGTGTATATTTCCTGTTTCCTGCTGATAATGCTGGGTTTGATCAGTTATAGGGATCTGTCCAGTGCTAAGCCAGGAGGCCTTAGGGTAACAGACCTGTGTGTTGCTTCTCAAGACTCATCTTTTCAATATGTTTCTTTTCTCCCTTTTTTTTGCTTCTGCTTGGTGCCTTAGATGTCATTTAGGAAAAAAATACCTCTTTTTCCTGCATTGACAGTGTAGGGAAAAAAGTCATCCTTAGGAAATCGCTTTCAAGACATTGTTTGAGCAGAGGAGCCTTTCACAGATGATTACTCATTAAAGGAATTTGGCAGTTAGTTGTAATATTGGCATCGACATTCATGAGTCAGAAAAACTGAAAAACACATGATGTATGTTAGCTTGAAGGATCTTGCCCTCGATGAGAATTGAGATGGGCTTTGTAACTGTAAAACACAGAGGAGAGGGAGATCGTAAGGGCTTTAATACCACACTTTTACACGTGCTTGTACGTCCCTTGTACGCTTTTACTGTGTAACATTGGTAAATGCCACATTCGTAAATGAATATGAGTCTCCATAGTTTCAATTTCTGACTAATTGTCTTTTCTAGATAATGATGGGGGGAAAAACGTAGAGAGCAGACCTCTGTGGCCATAAGCATTGTTCCCTGCCAGCAGAGCTCTCCCTGCATCAGTTCCAATGAGCTGAGACAAGCAAACAGTGCCAGGGAGCAGGTACTCCCCCAGCTCCCCACAAGGCACCACTGGGGGTGGGAAAAGAGAAGACTTGGGTGGCTCCAGTTAACCATGGACTGATGAGGTGGCTGGAAGAAAGCAAGAGACCATGACCTGATTCTGTGCTTCATAACAGAGGTGGATTTGTAAATAAAATACCTGAGGTTGGGCTTTGATTATTATCAGGGGAGAGAGAGAAGGGCAAAAACCCCAAAACCCAACCTGGAGCTGAAGCATTCATTTAGACACTCTTAAAAGCAAAACAAAATCGCTCCTTGACATGGTTGTGAGATAAGACTAAGTTAGTATTTGGGAAAAGCAGGTTTAATAGATGTTAAATGAGGCAATAAAATAATTTAAACCACTCCTCATAAACTTAATTTCTTAATTTAAAATTACATAAATTGCGTATATAAAAAGTATAAGAAAATTATTGAAATCCTAGTCATTAAAAATGTAAATGTAATTAAGAAAGTAAAAATGCCAAGGCTTTTTCTGAGGCTTCAGAAGAACTGGTTCTGCAATGTTTAGTATTTTTTAGAGCCTCTAGAGCAGTATTCATTTGCCTGAGCACTTCAGTTATAGCAGAAGCTTGTAGATTGCAGACCTTCTTATGTTGGATTTTTTTTTCAAATGGTAGTAAACAAGGAGTTATGATTAGCAAGTGGCTTGTTGGAATCACTGCACAGCTTTCTGGAGAGGCTGTAATTTGTGAACATGGGAATGGACCCAGTCTCAACTGTGCTGCTGAATTCGTGTGCAGCAGTGCACGCTGTGGTGCAGCTCAGCCCAAATCAGTGTGGTTTGCCTGCCTTGCTTTCTTGTGTCTTCCTGGTGATGGGAAGAGGCCCAGGTAAAGCCTACCTTGATGGCAGGGCACAGAGTATCTTACTTCATTACTGGCAGCTTATAATTGTGCAGAAGCACAATTCTTTCTTTCTCCCCTGAAGGTGGGTGATGTATTTGGGGGAAAAAAAGCTACGTTAGAAACTTGCAGCTGAAAGTGCCTACATTCAAGAAGTAATTATTGCAGCAGGTGATTCTGGCTCAGTTTGTGTACAGGTTACTGACCACAGAGGCCTGGCTCTTGATGGCAAGATTAATGGATCCTGTCTGTCATCAAACCTTGGATGGGGTTAATACTATCAAAAAAAGAAAAAACAGCACATTCCAATATACTGGTTCTGTTAGCAATTGGATAGGAATTAAGCCGTTAAACAGTTACTAAAATTTGTAGGAATATCTGGCAGCTCTGCTAGCAGATATGGATGGGGAATCAGGCCTCCAGTACTGTAAGGAAAAATTTGTGATCTTCTGCATATAGATCATCTCAGTCTCAATTTAGCAGCTTCCCCTACTCAATTTAGTAAGCTCCCTCACAGCACTACAAACGAGTTTAGTGTTCTCTGGAGGCCTTTCTGGATATGACAGCCATACAAAAAGCAGGCTCTGACAACAGAGAGGGTTTCCTTCCTGCTCGGAGGAAGCACTGCCTTCTTCACACTGCACAAAGCAGAGCTAGGAGTGGGAATGCACGAGAGGAAATCCATAGGGCAGTTTAATGGTAACTGCTGACTTGAAGCAGCATCAACAAAAGCACTTAGAACTGAAGGATGGTCTCCAGAAAATGTTCCATCCTGCTGTTATAAATTCACCTTAATGAGCAGCAAACAAAGGGTTGCCAAGGATGGTTGTGACTGATTGCTGACAAAGTTGTGGCTGCTGCAGCTAGCCAGGCTCGTGCTGGCAAAAGACATAATGTGTGTTGCTGCAGGTCACAGAATGGTAAATGAACACTTACTGCCTCCGTGGCAAGTGGATTGATTGTTGTGTCCACCTCCAAGCAGGTCTGCCTTTGTTTTACAAGTGAATGTATTTGTCCTGCTGTGCTGAAGTGGGAAGATGAGTTCAGATACACAGAGCTCAAAGCAGTAGTGATGTGTACAGGAGCTTGTTTCAACTTTTACAAAATGGCCTGTCATGTGCATGTATAGAAACAAATAACTGTGTGTAAATGTACATTATTTTTTCCTGCAAGTGTGATTTTATTTTTCATGGGTCAGTGTACCTAGAATGGTGATCTGAGATAACAGATAATATTTGATTGCTAGGCACTGACTTTACATCAAAACCTGTCGCTGATAAAAATGTCTCTATTGATAAATGCTATTTAATGCATTTTTGCTTTCTTAGTATCCTTGGAAAAAGTACAAGTGCAAAAAAATCTACTTTAAAAAATTTCAGTTTAGAGGTCAGGGTGTGCAGCTCTTATTTTAACTGAAATGCAGCATCCATTGCCTAAAATGGGAATTTGAGTACTTCCACAAGGACTAGTCACTGCTGTGCAACCAGAAAGGAAGGAAGGGTGCTGTCCCCTGAGGAGCATGGCCAGTGAGATTTCTGGGGTGTGGGGAGACAGGCGGGCTTAAATCAGCACAAACTGGTACTGCCCAGTCTGGTTTGGGGAATGAACCACTTGAAATAATGATTAATCCTTCACTGGGTTAAATCCATGTGGTGACTGACTCTCTAGCTGTAGCCAGATTAGGAGTGGGCTGGTGAAGTTCAAGGCACAGTTTTGTTTGCTTTGGCACCTTTGTCTCAGGTACCTGCTCGGGCTACCGGGCTGTCAGCTGTTCTATGAAAGCACTGCTGCAACATTCTTGAGGCTTTCGTCTTTCTTCCAACACAGAATGGAAAGTATTTTCCAACTCTTAAATGAAATACAGTTCTTGTTTTTGTGCCAGCCACAAGCGTAACTTCTGGCAAGAGTCAGTTTGGACTCCAGTCAGCACCAGGATCAGGGAGAAGAGAGAAGTGGCCTAGAGCTTGATCTGCCACCCACCTCCGGAGCTGTGTCAGGGCACCTAAGCCCTGCATGTGTTGTGCATGTGCTCCCCTTAATTAAGTCTGACAGGGGGCTGAGAGATAACATGCTCTGATGAAAAGATTTTCTTAGAACACGGTGGGGCTTTTGTTTCCAGTTAAAGGCATTAGTACATTTCCTTCACATGTTTATCCCTATGCATGTTTACGTGCACCTAATATGTATCCTGCAAGTCCAAATATTTTTGCAGATTGTGTCTTTGAGCTGTTTGCAATCAGGCACTTTTTGGAGGGTTTTTTTTTTGGCTCTGTCTAGAAATCCTTGCTCAGGATCCTACATGTTCTCATATGCTAACATGGAGCATGTTTGTCGTGCAAAATTGGACTGAGGTGCTTCTACTGCAGTGAAAACGGCCTAGCACTGAATTATCAGAGGTGTATAAGGAACTGATGCTCTTGCTATGTCACTGGAAAGCAATTTTTCTCCAAAAATTGTCTGCCAAATGATTTTTAAATTGTGTTAGGTAAGAACCGGGAGCTATATCCAACATCTTCGATTTAATTGCTTTTAGAAGTATTTCTAATGTGGAACAACTCTGTCTTGTAGGAAACTGGTAGTAAATTATGTGAGGGAGTGGAGACTCAAACAAACCAGGGCAACCTTTAGAACAAAGCCAAATAAATGCTTGCCTGGATCTGTGTCAGTGGGAGGCCACTGTGACCCCACAGCAGTTAATTTGTTTAGCATGTTGCTGCTGTTATGCTAATTAGGTATTTCTTGAACCAAGAGGCTGTCAGTTTCAAGTTTCAAAACTTCTTTCTTTCTCTTAAGGAAAAAAAAAAAAAAAGGAAAAGGCAGATGAAAGTTTCTTGCAAGTATGGAATTCTAGGCTGTCCGTGCCTTTCTCTGTGCTTGGTTTTTGCAGCCACTACAAAGCTCATTTTCTTTTTTTAATAAAAACCCTGTGGTAGCACTAGGTCAATCTCAAAAGTACAAAATTAACAGAACTGTATTAAATTATGAGGGTTTCAATGCTTAAAAGAAATGGACAGTTTTGCTGAGGAAGAGCCTCTGCTTGCAAGCTGCGTGTTCTTCAGAGAGGTGGGGGAGCCACTGACTTTTCAAACCTGTAGGATAACAGGTTAGGAGTTTGACATTTACTGTCAAAACATTATTTGGTCAGTCCAAAGATCAAGGAGTAAAATGCTTTGGTCTTGATTTCTTTTTTCCCCCCAGCAAATATTTCTATCATATCCAGGTAGTTTGGGGGGATTTTTTTATATTCTACTGTTGAGCTTTCTGCTTCTCCTTCTGTATCACACTTAAAAGACTGCTAAGCACGTATCACTCCAGTATGACAGTTTGGAGGGTTTTTTGTATTAGCACTCTAAAAAGGAATTACTTTCAAGTTACCTTCAGTCTCAGCGCTGGTAGAATTGTGCCAGTTTGCATTCAGAATGTCAAACTCTAGTTGTTGGCAATGATAAATCTTCATGCCTGGTTCAGACTGTAACAGGCAGTGTGCCTTCTTGCAGACGTCAAATTCAGGTGCAGCTGAATTTGCCCTCGTTCTTGCATGCTGAAAATTCCAGTTTGGATCTACGAGTCTGCTTTTGAGGCCACATTCAGTAAAAGTTGCATTCTGTGCTCACAAGGAAGACACAAATCTGCAGTTGGGTTTTGAAGTGTAATGCCACAGTGGTGTAAATCTGGAGCAGTGAGGCTGGTTTAGCTTTTTACCCTTGCACAGGGGTAAAGCCAACTCTCTGCTTTCTAAATCTTGTTTGAGAGCCTCTCCTCTGCCTCAGGTGTCCAGAATGCCTTTCCTAGCTTCATATCCAGTTGGACCTTGTAAGAACCACCTTTGAGCTGATGAATTTTAATTTATGTGAAGGGCTTGGTCATGAGAAAAATTCTCCTCCATAAAATGCACTGGCAGGCATCAATTGCCCTTCCTATTGGAGGCAAGTGTGAGACAAAAGTGAAGCTAAGTAAGACTGCAGTAGTAGTAATTACCTAGGTGCTTGTTTAACCAGGCAGCAAGTAATGAAGTCAGGAACTGTAATGTCACATCAACTCCATTACCTCATTTTCTTCTCTTGCAGACACAGGGAGGTTAAAAATAATGAGCCTGTCTGCCTCTCCCCATACCCCTGAGCACATTGAATCACAAGCACCTTCTTTCTAAAACAAATTTATTTCTTGCCTGCCTCCTTCCCAACAAAGACTTGCCTGTGATGAATACCAGACTTCACAGCATATTTGTCAAAGTGGTACACCTGTGAGGGTTCCAGCACAAGATAAATTTTGGCAGGCCAAGGGAGTAGAGGGAGGTACCAGGCGAGGAATAAATCTTTGTGTGTTACACCAGACTGTGAATGAGCGTTCTCCTCCGAAGAATCGCTCCTCTGACAAGTTATGATAAATTACACTCTTTGTTGACACCTTCATCGTGTTATTTATGGCTCGTTAATTGAACCAAAAAGGAGACTTGTAGCACAGCAGGGGGATCGTACAATGCTTTTCCAGTAGGCTGGAACCTGAACAAAAAAAGGGAGGAAAAAGGTAAAGTAATATATGCATGTGTGTACTCTGCACTGAAAAGAACTGGCTGCTCTGAGAAACCAGTCCAGAACTGCAGCAACTGCTCTCAGTCCTCTCAGAAACATCCCCTTTCAGTCCTCCTGGATCTTCCACTTAAGAGCCTGGATGTTTGTCTTGTGTTTCCACCTTTAGTCCTTGTACCTCTGCTGCTCTGGGCATTGCTGAAGCGTGGGTTATCAATCCCATGTGAAGGCAAGCATCCTGCCTTGTGTTTCTGAACTTGACCATCCCTCGCTTCCCTAACAGCAGTTTTCCCTGCTTTTTCACAGAGCTCTCTTGCCTGCAGTGACATTCTGATAACAGTGGGTGAAAAAGAAGGCTGCTGATGTGACACCACAAAAATATCGCATTTGTACAGCAACACAAGATTCTGTTCTTTTGGGGCAATATATGCCTAATTCAGAAACACTCTCATTTGGGGAACCTTCCAGCTCTCTGCCAGTGCTAGGGGCAAGGTCTTTTTACCAAACACCCTATTTTGGCAGCATAGGCAGGCATTTTCTCTGAGAAGGAGTGGTGTAAACAGGAAAGGGAGAGGTACAGGATCTGAGCGGGTGGCTCTCTACACTTGTTGTGCAAGAGTTGTCTGCAGGAAATATAGCTGTAAGTCATTGTGGGGGATGATAAAAGAGAGAACAAAATCTTCAGCGGATAAATACTGAGGCAGACAGGCTTGTTTCTGTGAAGAATTATAGATTTGATGCCGAGTCTGAAATGGTTCTAACAAGCTCTGTCCTGAAAGAAAATTAAGTGAACTGACGCCTGAGAGTATTTATCATGCATGAGTATTTTGAGAAAAAACAGAATGCTCCAAGAAAGGAGCATGTTTTCCTATCAGAGGGTTCTGAGATAATCATTCAGCTCTTTGCTGGAGAATGCCATCCGAAATTCTCACATTTCCATGGCAGTATGAGCAGCATCATTTATGGATTTGCTCTTCAGGCTCCTCTCAAAGGAGCCAGGTCCTTCTGTAGTGGCAAGGTTGAGAGTTAAAATAGCGAGTGACAGGTCCCTTGTTAGCAGGGTCTAGAAGAGGGAGTAGTTGGGCTGGGTGTCAGGAGATCTGAGATTCACTCTGGCATAGTTCCTTAATCGGCTTTGTAGGTACAGTCAGACTTCTTGAACCTCATGACTTTGGTGTGTGTGTCTTCTTTTCAGGTGTGAAATAAAGCTTTACTTTTGCCTTAGCTAGAGATTGAGCAGCTGGTTTGGCAGGGATCGAATTTAACCAGGTAATGAAGATTAATTCCTCTTCTGATACCTGTCCAGCCTCCCAAGTGAAATCCAGGTGCAGTGTCTTTATGTTCCCCTTCAAGGATTTCCTGGTGCAGGGACAGCCTCTCCCGTGTGCCATTCTGTCCGTGGGGATGACGCTGTATCTTGCCAAGCTCTGGGTAAGTGCTGCCCAGTTCCTACGTGCGCAGCTCCCCACTGCTGCCCTTTGGAAGGCCCGAGTGGAAAAGTGTCCTCTGTGGCTGGGATACCCCCGTGCCGTGTGTGCAGCCTGTGGGCAGCGCTGTTTGCTGAGCGCTGGCCCCGCTGCGAGGCTCTGCTGTGCCGGGGACGGAGCTGGAACTGCTCAGGAGCTGGGCTGTGGCTCACGGGAGGGTGCCAGAGCTTTGCAGTGAGTATGGAAGCGTGAGGGCAGCTTGTGCCTCCCCGCCCGCTGGCCCTTCTGCTCCCGGCAGAGCCCTTCACGCTTCTCTCCGGGGCTGGCGATGAGAGCAGCATCAGCACTGCCCGCGGGGTTTGCTTCCCCTGCGCCGTTGGTGCGGTGTTGATACAAGAGTTCAAGCAGTGTTGTAGTGGCGCTGTGCGTGTGGAGGCGCTGGGAACAGTCTATTTATAGCGCTGCTCGCCCTTAGCTCCAGGGAATTGTCGCCTGCGTGCTGCAGAAGCTCAGAGCGCACTCCAGGTGCGGGTGGGTACAGCAGCCACGACTGCCGCCCATCCCGGGCTGTGTCCTGGTGTCCTGTGGGGCAGGAGCCTCCTGGGCAGCGGCGTCTCTTAAGGAAGCACGGCCGGGGTGGGCACGGCCGGGCCCGCGGGGCAGCCGCTGCCAGGGGCTCGCTCCTGTCTGCAGCTCTGCCCAGGAACAGATGCTGCTCTTTCGTTTCCCTGGGGGTCTTCAATGCCTTCTCTTCGAGTCGATGTAAAAGCAATACGATTTGGCTTGTAACCATAACAAAGATGGAGTTGTAAGCGGTTTGTTGCTGTTGTTTGGAGCTAGAGAATGGGGTCATTAAGAGCAAGGGAGCGTCAGACCCAAAATACAAGGTCGTTTGCTGCTTCCAGTGGTAGCCCAGCCCCATGGTAAGTGGCAGCAGTCTCTGTTGGTCACATTCCTGGGCCTAATTCCTCAGTTAGGACAGTCACTGCTGCCAATATGGATGTGATATCTCCATAGATCTTGGTCTGAAAGGCTTTCAGTTTAACACTTGGCGTGTTACCGAGGTCCTTCCCCTGCCCCATTCCCCAAAGCACCCCACAGCAAGGAAAAACCCTGAGGGAAAACCTGCACACACCGATTTGCTTGGGTTTGCCACCTTCTAGAGCAGGAGTTCCACACTGGATAGGTTTCATGTTTAAATATTGAAAAATGTTTTTACATTCTGTCCCAGGCTGCAATGTAATCTAGAGGCCTGATAAACTGGTTTCTTAGGGATCTGTCCAGTGCTGGAAAGCATCCTGCTGCCTTCTCGCTCACCCTGCCTCTTCTCTTCCTTTCTGTAGTAATTTAAATGTAAATGTTGCCTACAGGCCTTTTTCTGTGCCTCACACCTGAGGCTGTATTGCCACAATATTAGCAGCTACTTCTGGAGCTAGGAAATGGAACCTTGCAGGTTGAGTGGGAGCAAGGAGAAGGAAACCACATGGACAGGAAAAGTCTGAGAGGAATAAAGCAAGTAGGAAAAAAGTTTGCTGCAGGCTACTTTCAACCATCACATCTGAAAACAGCTGTAACTAACATCCAGTTCTACTGAAGGTAGGGCAGAACATCCCCCAGCACAGCATCCTGCTCTCTCTTCTCCATCTTTTGGTTGGGAGCTTGGTGCTTAGAAAGATCTTGTTTTTTCATTTTCTAGTTGTGCCCTTGCTATAGCATTTTCTCCCCAACCAGCTGGCTTTTGTTTTCAGTTACAACAGTGTGTGATTTATTTTTTTTTTTAACAGTATCAAACAAATTGAGCATTACGATATTTCTTTAAAGTATTCACTGACAGATCATCTTTCCCACTTCTTAATTTTTGATTAAAAACTACTTGTAATAACATACAATAATGTAATAACATGTTACTAGCACAATAAACAGGTTCATGAGTGAGGGACTCTCACTTAAATAGCCTTGTGGAGCTGCTGCTTCCTCACCACTCCTTCAGTCTTCCCTGGCTGTCAGTTTTCCAGGATTTTGACTGAGTACACTCATTTTGGCTCGCTGCTGCAACCATTGGTACACATTTTGCAGCATGTCATGGTGAGTGTGGTAGGATATCTGTATGAGATGAGCTGTAGTGAAACGATTCTACTTGAATACTGCACTCAAGTTAATGTATGCCAGCTATTTTTCCATCCTTGCTGATGAGACTCAAAGTTCACGTGTGACCTTGTCTTTGTCCATAACAGGCAGACTTTGAAAATACTTTTTGTGTTGTTTGTTATGAATTTTCATGTTCAATCTTTGACTGCTCTGAGATGGTTGTGAATTTTCCAATTTTTAGCTTTTATTTTTATTGATCATGTTATTGGCAGGCTTGAATTGATATTCTGCATATTTGCATGTGCCCAGTGCTGCATTTCCAGGTGTTCATACAAAGGCCCAACCATCTCAGCATGCGAAGACAGCACCATCTCTTGGGCTTCAAATACTCTGACACTGGGAGAGGCTCCCCTGAATCAGCTCTCTCAGATGACAGCATGAACTGCAAACTGAAGATATCTCGGGAGAAACAGTTTGCAGACTTTATGTAGCCTGATGGGCCCTTTAATTCCTGGACCACTTGTGCAGAAATTAGGCAGATACAGCAGTGACATGTTTGTGTCTCAGGTATTGAAGCCACTGTTTTCCTCTGCTGCCTCTGTGTTCTTGTGTCTGTGTCACAAGTAGAACCAAGTACTGTGTGGCAATGATGATACCAGAAAGAAGGGTGCTAGCACTGGTGTCTGTCTTCAAATTCAGCAATTAAAGTCTGAAATGAAAAGTATTTTTCTCTTTATCCACTAAAATTCTTCAGTGGAGGGGTGACATTTGGACAATTGTGTCATCCTTGATAACAAATGTGAGCAGAATCAGCAACTGTAATCAGCTCACGGGAGGTAAGTGCCACCCACACCACAAAACATTGGCTTCGGTCTCTGGCACTCTGCACTGTTGTTCTTTGTTGATTACAGAGCTAAAGGAGGTGGGAAAAACAACCTCCAAGTCACCCTTACATAATACTTTGTTTTGCGAGGGTTCTACTAATCATGTCAATCCTGAGCCTCTAGTTTTTCATAATTACATTGGAAATGCCCAGTTTGTACATAGTAATTCCAGCTATAATTACCATGAAATTATATAACTACAAATTACCCTGTCATGTGGATGGACTAAATAAGCATGTACAGTACCTGCTCTGTGATAACAAATTAGAATTACATGGTTGGTTAACTAGCAGTAATATGAGATTTTTGAAGTGGCCAACCAAGCTGCCTAGTTATGTGAGGAGAAAGTGCTGGATTTTCTTTGCGATGCTTAGTTAGATTTCAAAATAGTAGATTATTTATTTCCTGATATTTCTTTATATGAAAAAAACCAAAACAACTGTTTTTGTTTATTTACGGTTTGGGGTTTGTTTTTACTGGACATTTATATATTGTACTGAATTGTTTGCTTGGTCACTGCCAGCTGCTGTGTTTGTTCTCCTGGGTGCCCACTGCTGCTTGTGGGACATTGTCTGTTGCATTTAGGGTCTTTTTTAGGGATTGCTAACTTAATGTGTTAGAAAAAGATTGCTTTGCCTTTTCTTTTTTTATCAAAGAGCTTTTTTTTCGTTTGCAGCAAAAAACTCCGTTGATGGATAAAAGAGCTGTAGAGATTATATACAGGTGCAGCCTTTTCCTTTCATTAGCTTTCATTTGAGGAAGGGGGAAATCGTGTCTGAAACTCAAACCCATGACAAAACAGGCTCTTCGTTCTGTCAGAACCCTCTCTCAAAACATCCGCACTAGTTCTTTCTTACGGGCAAAATAAAAATAGCAGCGGTCTTTCCTAGCTGCTCTTAACCTCTGACATGACGTGGTGGGGAAGGAAGGCACGACTGGAGTGCAGAGATGGCAGCGGCGGCCACTTCCAAGCCCTGCCGGTCCCGCACTCCAGGGCCAGCTGCCCGTGCGGGGGGACTCGTGCGGGGTGAAGGCTGGCGCTGCTGTCCCTGCGAGCACGGGGCGCGCACTCGTGCGCTCCGGGCGGGCCGGTGTGCTTTTGTAAGCACCCAGAAACAGAGACACGGTCCAGAATGGCTTCTGCGTTGCGGAGCGGCCGGTCCGGAGGAGGGGGCGAGGCGCGCAGCCCCGGCGCCGGGAGCGCTCCGCGGCCGGGCCCGCCCGCGCTGCCGGCAGCGGCCGCCAGGGGGCAGCGCGGAGAAGGCGCCGGCAGCGCCGCTGTCCCGGGGCTGCGTTTGGGGCGGTTTTGGGAAAATCCATCGCCGCAGCCCGGACCTGCGGGGTTCGTCTGCTCAACGGGGCTGTCCCGGAGCCGCTCTGCCACAGCACCGCAGCCGTCGCTCCAATACGCTCGTCTCGTTTTTATTTAGTTGTTTTTAATCTTAGAATATAAGTGGTCTGGCCAAGGACAAGACTGTATCTGTCTCTGAGGACCTGAAGTTCATTTATTGAAACTTAGATCTTCTTCCTCTTTCAGTGGTAGCTGAAGCTTCATGCAAAGATCTGGGTAACTGTGCCTTTAATCTGCAGGAGTTGCTACAGAGAAATGTGTAACTGAGAACAAAATGTTTGTCACTTTTTGCCCTAAGCCATACTATTGCAAGAGCTGAGCTTTCTCCAGCTGGCTTTAAATTAATTTTCATGCCTTGATTTCTGGTTTCTTTGGTCTATTCTTAAATAAATTAAGTAGCCACCTACATGAGGGGGGAAATTGTCAAGGAGGTTTACAACCTCCGTTCTTTGTTCTTATATAAGTTTGCTTTTTTCTATATTTCTTGCTGAATCTTTTCCTTATCTGGCATCACCTCTTCTGAGGGATATGCTTTTATAGGGACAAGTAGTTCCAGCTGAAGCTCGCCTTGTTTACATGCAATTGCATCTCCAAATGCATGGCTTCAGTTCACAATAGTTTATTTCTGACAGCCCCTTAGCTAGTAGCAGTGGGAGATGAAAAGTGATAGTAACAGGTTTAAGCAGTGGCAGCAGCCCAGAGATTCATAGTGAGCTCCGGCGTAATCTCTGGAAATGGTCATCCTTGCTGTCCAAATCCAGGATTTGCAGACATCCCTTTCAGTTGGTGTATTAATTACTTAGGCACTGTTCTTTTTGTTTCGAGCAGATGTGAATGGTTCCGTATGCAGATATTTATCTATGTCTGGAAAAAACCCAAAACATAGGAATTCTTACCCTAGAAATTATTTAGGGTTGTGGTTTTTTTAGCTTGTTGTCTGTCTTCTCCTTTTCTCACAGCTGGGTCCACCACGTCTCTTTTGTCTGTCGTTCAATGAAATACTGTGCAAACCTGTTGGAAGTGTTCAGAGATTCGTGCTGGGAACATATTTTAAACAAATATTCTGTAAGGTATGAATAAACATAAGGTGTATTTCAAATTGCACAGGGACTCTGGCTAGCATGCAGTGTTTATGAACGTGAATAATTATAATTAAATGTTTTCTGTTCTCAGATTCTTTTCTTTGTGTAATCTCTAAACAATCCATCTTTCAGAAGGTGCTGACTGGGAACTTAGCAGCAGAGCAGTTTCTCATGACCGTTGTTTGGTAATTGGAACATCTCAGAAAGCTTCTGTGAGAGTTTGTGGTAATTTTGGTTGCACTGAATGAGATAATTCAGCAATCAGACAGTTTTTTTAGCTGGCTCAGTGCTCAAACTCTCAATAAGGTCAAGGATTGAATTTGGGTAGTTTCAACTTTTAGAAAAAGCGTAATTATTTAGATTATTTGAAGTATTGGAAAAATGTATTTATACAATCAGTTTCATTGCACAGAACTTACTTGATTACCCGAGCTGTTTGATTTGTTTGGTTAGCTCAGAGCTGTTAAGAGATGTGGTGAAAAGGTAACTGATTGGTGGGGTTTTAATCTGGAAGAGGGGATATGCTTTCATCACTAATTTTGATTTTTTGGTACGAAAGTGACTGTTAACTCAGATATCTGCTGATGGGACGTTTATGTAAATAGCACAAGAAGTTTTCTTCCACAAAACCCATTGTGTTTTCTTTACAAGTGGAAGATTCCTGTGCAGCACATCTCCGTTCACTGACGTGTTTGTAGGACATGTGCTCTTGGTCACTTTTGCTCAAACACAAAGACTTCCCTATTAGTGCTCCTGAAATCAAGAAAAAGTCCTCTGAAAGAACTGAGTTACTGGTTTAAGAGGACAGGGTTTGGTACCACCATTATCTGAAGGAGGTTTCTGAACTCCCTGTGCAGCCCTCAGCAGGTTTTCAGACTGGTAGCACAGAGCTTCCCTCCACAAAGGGAATGTTCCGGTATCTGGGGGGTGTTACTTAACTTGGCTATCGGAAACATTCCCCATTCAGATTTAATAGAAAGCTTCTTACATCATGGGACTGTGTAAATAACTGTACAAAGCATCCATGGTTTAGTAATCCCAAAGTAAGCCAAGGCCATAAAACGTGTTTCTCACTGGTGCAGCACTTTCCCATCCCAGGTGTGTTTGGTGTGGTGTAGTTCTTTCCATAACTTCAGTTCATCAGCAGCCCTATTAATGCAAATGATTTTATTCTTATTTAACTTCCCTCCTTATTTTGAGCCAAAATATCACCAAAATTAAACAGTTACCTGGCCCATTTGAAATTCAGTAAACCGAAATTAAAAAATGGTAGATGAAATATGAACAGGGAGCTTAGTAAATGATAACAGAAATAGAAACCATGATCCTTCACAACACTTGCAGTTGGTGTGTATCAGAGGATGGATGATGTTCAGCCTTTTGTGGAATGGGATGGTTTGTTTGATACAAGTATTTATGTCCCTTGACTGTTTTGCTCTCTATACCTTGCCAAACCCGTGAATGATTGTGCTGAATTACAGAACTATAGTAAGGCAGCAGGAAATTGTTTGCAAATTGGTCTGGAGTCTGAAGGTTACTGTCTGACAGAACTCTTGTAAACAGCTTGAAAGAGATCCAAGTGCCTGTAACTGTCACAGGAAGAAAACTGGTATCTGCCAATCCCTGCATTGCTTCTACAGTACTGATACTTTTCGTTTTCATCTTTCATTGCTCTTTTAGACCAACAAAGATATTCTGAATTTCTTCTTGTAATAGTTAAGTTTTTCAGCTTGTGACTTTGTAATTTTGATATTCCACTGTGTTTTGTACGGCTGGTGCCAGAGGTCAGAGTGTCTGTAAATGCCAGCTATGTGCTGTTGCTCTCGCTGAGTGTGTCTGTGGTGTGAAGGCTGGCATGCCTTGGTTCATAGCTTTGTTACATAACAAGTCGTGCTTTTCCCACCTGAGAAGCTTTATAAATGCACTTCACACTTTCTTGCCCAGTACATAACCTTGTTGCTTCAGAACTCACTAATGATCAGAATTTATTCAAAGATTTTATTGAGGTTTTCCTCAATAAGGGAGATGAGGATTCATATGAGACTCATCTGTTCAATTTCTTGAAATTACTTGAAATTCTTAGTTTCTTGTTATGGCTCCACTTTGAATTTTTCTGCATTCTTATTTGCATTCTTTTCTATGCACCTGGTTCTCTGTGCTGAACGCTGCTTGCAGCCAGATCGAGCTGAGCTCAGGCAGGAGCTCCACTTGCACTCTGACAGTAACCAGAACGCTGCCCAAGGAGGGCACAGCCTACGCTGCAGCAGCGCATTGCCTGAGCTGTGGGAAGGCGCCGGAATGGTCTCAGCGCCCTGGAACACTGGGGTGTGCTCCTGCAACTCAGAGCACGGCAAAAGGCGCCGCAGTGGGAGAGGTACAGGGACCTGAGTGAGTTTCCTGAGGTGGCTGCTGTACCTGATCCAGTTGAGGGAGAGAGGTGCTCATCATCTGAGCAGAGTCTGTAACGAAAGCACGGTTCAGAGAGGCTGGGAACTGAAGAGCTGCCCGCTGATGCAAACAGGGTGGTTCACGTTCGAAGCCTGGCTGTGCTGCACTAACTCACTGCCTATCACAAGATGTTTCATTTAGAATCTGGGACAGTGGGGTTTTTCTCTTGAAGTCTGTCTTAGGGAAGCCATAATTATTAATGCTTCAGAAAATTATTTATCAAATGTTTTGAGATGTATGTTAACTTAGTGATGAATCAGAAAAATATCTGAAGTTTGTGATTTATTCTGCAGACGTAGGACTTACAGCTTGTGGACTCACACAAGAATTCTCTGTTGATTTCTTGTTTTTAAGGTAGAATAACCAAGGAATGGTCACTGTTTTGAGGTATGTTGATGACTCTTTTGCTGTTCAGATAAGTCAAGCAAGCAGTGGCTTTTAGGAATGTGTGTTGCCTTGGTAAGGGTGCAAAGTGAGGTTTTTAAGTCGATATTATGAAGTGTCATGTCAAGGAAACAGGTCCTTCAGTAGAACTCTTAACTGTTGAATCTAAGGTTAGGCCACTCATATGATTTCTCAATAAAACTTTTTATTGTAAAGACAAAATGTCCGAACAGTTTGAACTTGGAACTTCTAACTGGCCAAAATTTACACTGTTGACATCTTTAACCAGTGATGTTGTAAGCACTTTAACTTGATTCCCCTTAGGGGTGCTTGAAGAAAAGCACATCTTAGTACGGAGTAACACGTGTGGTGTGAATGGAAGTAGGGAATTAGATAAGGAATGTGCTTTGCTTTTATAGGGTCCCTTTGAGGCTTGGCATTCAGAGGTACAATTAGAACAAACCTGTAATGTTGTAGCTGACAGTTTTGCATTCATGTTGAGGAGGCCTGTAACTCATCAGCTTAGAATTCACTAGCTCATTTAGTTGCGTCTAGTGGAAGATTCTCATGAAGTTTAAGGATTACAGCTGTAGAATTTAGGCTGGAAAAAACCTAGTCTGTCACAGTATATATTGCTTAGTTTTTATATTTGATTTATATTTTTATTTGATTTATTATTGGAAAATACATCATAAAAATTATAGAAGATTATATATGAATGGAACAGCTCCTGTAAATTCTTTGCAATTTGTATTAGAATAAGTGCTTAGGCAGTGCTGCAAAGAGTTCTTTAATATGTGTGGTTTAAGGCAGTACCTTGTGCAAATTCTTCAGATTTCTGGTTTTTCCAGTAGGTGTTCAAGCGTATGGATTGGTGGAACAGCCAAGATCCTGAAGAGATGTCTGTTCCCATTTTAGAGATTCTATAAAAGTGTTGCAAGTGTTAGTGCTCCTCTTAGCTGCCTTAGGCTGGATGTTTGTTCTCTGTCAGGCAGGAGGGATGGGTTTATGTGTATGACGTCTGTCTGTCTGTCTGTCACACCTCTGTGAGAGTGGCACTGGCCTCTGGGACACTTGTTCTCTTGTCAGTCAGTAGCCAGTTGAGCTTGTCTTTCTGAGATCTTCAGAAGCAGGTTTTTTTCAAGGAAAAACATTTATGTTTCATATTTAAGATGTTGAAAACTGGAGGCCACGAGGCTTAAAGTTTTGAGTTTGGTTTTTCCTATTAGCGAGGTTTTAGTGTTGTATGCCATCAATATTTGCATCAGAAGGATTTGTATATGATTAAAGAGTGTCTTTTATATGATTCATCTGTTCCAGAATTGCTAAGTGAGCCAAATAATCACCAGTGCTGAACTTGGTGACCTGTTCATGATCGGCCCATAGACATTCTTTTTAATAACAAAAAGAAACAGCAATAAGTTACTGTTGATAAATTGGTTATATTTATAAGTTTTTATTTCTATATTGAACTTTACATTGGAAAGACTCTGCATTGCAGATTGGACTCTCTCGAGCATTTTGAGATAGTGATGATTAAAGTACATTGCATGAGACGTTTAGAGGAAAAAACCAGCAGAAACTTAACGTGGGGATCATGAATTCAGGCAGTTAATATATTGCACCCTTGGTCTGCTTGATATGATGAGCCAGGCTGTGATAACATCTGCAAGTTTATGGTTTTCACAAGGAGCTGAAGATTGGTACAGAAGCAGCGGACAATGGAAGCCGTTGTGTGGGTACTCGATGTGGCACTCTGCTCTCCCGGTGGCACTGCAGCCGTGCTCGGGGGGCTGCAGGGCACGGAGCCTCTCCACGGGCACTCGCTGCTTTCAAGAGCAGATTTCCCTTTCTGCATAGCAAATACTGCCAGTGCTGTGAGAAAGAAAAAGGCTCCATTTCAGTGAACAGACACCTCTTTTTTTTTTCCTTAATGGCCCACTTGTGGCATAGAAACAAAACCCTTGTTTGCTTCTAGGTTACACTTCTAGGTTACACCAACTATTGATTAATAGTTGTGGTGGTATATCATTTGCCAACCTAAGGCTTTTATATACATATATATATAAATTTTTTTTATTTTTTTTTCCTGGAAAGGAATTGCTGTGTTGGAAAGAAAATTGAGTGCTGGAAACTGTTTGGACAGTATTTGAAAAGCATAACATTGGCAAAGAAGGGGATCTGTTCATAAGCTAAGCATGGCAGTGATTTTCTGTCCCACTGTTGATTAGTGCTCAGGGCACACAGTCCAGGCAAGCTTGGTAAACTCCAGTCAGAAAAGCATTTGGGAAAAGCACACTCATTGTTCCAGTCCAGGAGGTGAATGTGGCTGTGCAGGTGCTGGCACACGCTGGTCAATTCACTGTGGAGGGACAACTCCTGTGTTGCTCCTGGAGCCTGTCTGTGGCACTTATTTACTTCCCAGTAGCTCAGAGTGAGACAGCTGCTGCGTTCTCTTAGTGATGTAAGCTCAAGTGACAAGTCAAAATAAAAGACTTGTCCAAATTACTTGAAGACAATAAACATGATGGCTCCTCATTGACAGGATGTTAAATATTAATTTCTCAAACTGTGAGTTTGAAAGGCTTTGACATGTGTCAGGATTCTGATATTTAAAACCAATCTTCCACGAGAATTTCTTACAGATTGAAAGAGCAAATGTTGACTTGTGTGACTAGCAAAGACAACTCTCTACTCTCTCTGCATTAAAAAATTAAATAACACTGTGTATTCCCTAGACATGATATGGGCTATTATTTGAAAATATGTAGCTAGCTCAAATGTTGTTAATTGCCTTTTGTTGATGCTAGGCAAATGTTCCTAAAGGTACTGTCCTAGCCAATAATAATACCAGTGAAATGAGGAATGAATCAGTGTTGTTGCTGTAGTAGTTGCTAAATGCTGTATTTGCTGTGAGAAGTAGAGCTTGTATGAAAACAAAAGGGAAGAAATAGAGTCTGTGCTTCTGAAGAAGGCAGCACTGTTCAGATACCCCTTCTGAGAGCAGGAAAGGGTGTTTTCTAAGATCTGATACTAAAGCCCTTTTACTGCTGTTGAGAGGAAAATATCTCTCATAGAGGATTTAGCTTTTGCTAATCCTCAAGGGACTTGTTTTGACAGACTCTTTATGGAAGATTTTCTCAGTAACTTCTGATTTGTTATAAAAGAGCAATTACTGATTTGTCCTCAAGCACCTTTTTGATGCATGTTTGTTAATGAAGTTCATGTACAGACAGGAATGAGGAGGAAAAGCCAGTTTGAATTGTTTACTGTGAAAAAAGCAGGAAGATTTGGATTTTCCTGGATCTCCACTTCACTGTCTAGCCCACAGGCTACTTAGGGTCTGGATTGCATTGAGTGTGTTATGTGGCCTGTTCAGCAGTGGAAGTGCATCTTGTTTTCTTGCCAAGTGAAGGAGTGTGAATTTTTTGTTACCCTTTCTAAGCATGAAGGCTTTTCCTTGTGTTCAGAGTAATGCCCACTATTAGATTTCAATCCACATTATCATATTTTGCTCAGGTAACCAGAAAGTCCTGGTTTTGTGGTGGTTGTGTTAGCTAGATGGAATAAACCACCTTTCTTGTAATACCTCTGTGTTGTTTGTTCCTTTTTCATGAAGAACTCAAACATCCAACTACATATCCCTTTTCAAAATCAAAGACAGTACAGAGAATCCTCAGAGAACAGCTCAGCCATGCCCGTTTCCCCAGATTTTATCTGTGGCTCTGCACACGTGCTCATCTTGCACAATAATGCAGGATAACAGGGCTGCATTACCAATATTGTCTAATGAAAAGGTGTCGTGCAGTTCAGCTGAAAAGATCTTGGATCACATTTCCATGATTTCTCATCGTTCCCCTGCCAAACTGTCTTGTCCCTGATCTACAGGCACTGTCTATGTAGCTGACACTGTGCTTGATTCATCTGCTGGCTTTGCTTCAGAAGACAACTGTTAACCAGTGTTAATATTAATACAGTGGGGCTTTTTTCTCTTCTAATCTTAATAAACCCAAAAATTATAGAGCATACTGGGATGATACGAAAATGATGTTTCAAAGGCAAGTCTGGCCTCTAAGCTTCTTCAGTTCATTTCAACAATTAGCCTTTAAATGTTTTCCTTAATTGTATTGAATGCACTTGGTGTAAATCAACGCAGTTTGCTGCACGGTCTGTTCAAACTGTTTTAGTGGCAAATGACATGAACTTCTATCAAACATAATAATGTAATGTTTGTGTCTGGGAGAGCACTGTAGTTTTTGCTGTAGTGCTGGAGACATGCTGAAGAAGTGCACATCTCTCTACAGTTAAAAGTCCACAAAAATTTAAGAAAAAAATTCTCAGTTCAGGGACAATTCAAGTGACTGCCATGAAATATCCCAAATCTCATTCACTACTTGTTTTTGTCAGTGACCCAACAGATGAACACTGTGACAGATACCATCCTGTTTAAATTTCAGGTCTGAAGAGTAAATAGCTGTTTCTTTCAGCAAAGAACATGGGTTAAATTTAAAAAATGAATCATTATTTATTTATAGTAAATGATAATTTCTGTGATAAAAATTTTGTGTCACAGCTATCTAACACCAAAGAGGCAAGTGAGGAACTAGTCTGCCTTTGTTACCATTATTTTTATTCTGCCCTGACTTTCTGCTTTTGGAGAAATAGTAGTTTTTGTTAGAGTAAAAAACCTTACAAGAGACAGCTTGCAGAGCTTATTCTGATAAAGTTGTCTAGAAATCTCTTGAGGGAATGAGCTTCTGGTAAAATACCAGGTATTTTTCACTTCTGGCAGTTCTGGAAATGTTCTGAAAAAAGCTGTTCCTGAACTATTATGGAAATTACTGTGGTGGAGCTGGAACACAGATATGCAAATACCTCTGGTTGAGTAGAAAAGTAACTATGAAGGAAAACTGGCATTTTAGAATCTTCAGGGAGGATTCTCTAATTCTTATGAGGAAGTTAATAATGTCAGGGGAAGGGTGAGAAGTAGCCTTTCTTTTTCCTTCCAGAGGTGTTTGCTTCTCAAATGAAGAAAGCTGCCCTCACACAGGGGTCTGTTCCAAGTGCCCCCAGCAGGTTTAGTGGAGGAAAGCTGTGTGTGCACACTGCACTTCATACAGGCTGGCTCTGTTAGCAGTGCTTCCCACAGCTGCCATTGGAAAAAAAGCAACTGCTGCATGGAGAAGATGTGAGGAAATACGTACCCTGCCCCTACTAGATGAAATTCATTATTTTAATAATAAAACAGGGCCCCAGTTCCACCAGGTATAGCCCACACTGAGGTGTGAATAATGTAGTAGACTCCAGCTTAGTCATGGTGGCTTCCAGTGTCACTAATTAATCGTGACCCATTTGTTTTGATTTGACCCAAAAGTCACACAGTTCTCTAATATCTTTAAAAAGGAAGACATGAAGAGGATGAGGCCTACATTTGTACTTACATTGGTAAGATGTGGCATCACAGTTTTAAATAAGGGGAAAGAGGTGGAAGTTCATGAGGGACAGCTCTCTGGCGTGTGTTACGGCTTCTCAAGCAAAGCTGTGTGGAAGGGCAGTGAGCTGGCTGCAGCATCAGAGCTGGAATAGCTCCGTTCCTGGGGCGGCCCTGACAGAGCAGGAAACGCTGTAAATGCACAGTGGCCACGAGCATTGGCTCTGCTCCTCACGGAGTCCCTCAGCAGAAACGGTGCAATGTGTTCGTGCTCCGTGTTGCTCCAAATCCTGACTCTCGGCGGTCTCGGTGTCTGACTTAGTCCGACTGGGGATTGCACCCTTCACATTCCTTTTGCTGCACTCACATAGGCTGTGAAGATGTACAGCAGAGACCTGTGCTAGTTTAGTTTGTCGTGGGAGCTTTAGTGGTTTTGCACTAATCCACAGATTGGTCTCCATTCCCTGTTTGGCCTTCTGAGAGTCAGGTGATCCTCAGGAGTTGAGGAAGGCATGTGCAACCTGTCCTTGCCTTCTCCTGGCCATGAGAGCCACTTTCCAGGGTTTCCAGCTGTCTGCTCCCTCTGTCTTCTCCCGGGGCTGGGCTTCTCTAGTGCCTCGATGTGGTCCAACTTTTCATCCTGAACTGCATAAAAAGAAACCTGGAAGAGAAAAAGAACTTTTGATCCATGTTTTTTAGAATTTTAACAATGTTAATTTTACTTCAACGCACAAAGCCTTTTTTTCTGTTCTTTCTTAGTGCCTTTGCTTTTCATGTCTGAGGTGTTCATCAGTCTGTTACCAAGTGCAGTTGATGAGGGCCTTGCTCCTTCTTGCAGTTGTTATTCATGAAGGTGTGTCCTGAGAGAGCTGGGATGCAGAGTTCAGTTTGAACTTGCAGGTCTCCTGCACTGCAAATAAATGAGTTGTCACCAAGTCACAGGTGCTCACAGCATGATGGTGAAAAATAATGCAAGTCTTGAGCCTTCTCCTGACATTTCTAGTACCGTAATTGATTCAAAGAGATTTTTGCTCAATTACTTCATGAATATTCTTCAGACAGAGCCACTGTAGGATACCAGTATGTTGAGGGCGGATCTTTTTTCATTCATTTGAGAATAAGCATTTGATTGTCTCCTGTTTTGAGAAGGCCTCAAATGTCCTGTCATCAAATGTAAAATGTTGATGTTTGTCTTTTGAATTAAAACAATTAAAGGAGAAATGTGATTTATCTAATTACTTTATGCCATGCATAGCTTTGGTTTGAAATGACAAAATCTATCATTAGTCTCTAACAGAATTCATTTTGTAAATATAAGGTTACATGGCATCAAGACAAAAGCACTGGAAACAAACTGTAGTGTTACATTTGTTTAGAGATTGTCCCTCAGTTTATGAGCAATTAATTTCCAATTCACTGAGTCAGTGAAATATTTATTAATGAATTATTAATAATAGAAGGCACAGGAGGGCTGATAATGTTGGACAGGGGTTGTAAATGGGAGTTAAAGGGAAAGTGTTCAATGACAGAAAATAGTGTAGGTTTGTATCTCGCACAACATTTTCATTTTTTTACCATGTTCTGCCTAAGAATTGTATCTAGGTGAAAAAGAGGTGGAGGACTTGAAAAATGTCTTTGTGAGGTGTAGTTGATAAGTGGTGTTGTGCATAGTTTGGATGTCTGTGCTCTCCCACAGACAGTAGTGTTTGAGAAGTATTTAATACATCATGTAGATCAAGCCTTCAGGTGCTGTGGACTTTGTATTGTGAAGTGAAGAATAGCTACAGCTTGCTGGGGCAGCAGTTCAGTGCAGGTCATGTATTTAGAGCACATTGCACTTGAGAGCTGAGCTCAAAAGCTTAGCAGCAGACTTCCAGAAATCTGCTTGAGTGGCCTTGAACAATATTGAATCAAAACCCACAGCCCTTAGTTTCAAAAAAAACTTTTTTACCTTACGTGAGCGCTATGCTTCTAAAAATAGAATGGAGCCAAAATCGCCAAGATTTTTATTGAATTGTCAGGCATCCCAAATTGTTCCATCCCTACAAATTCCTGCTCCTGGGAGTATCATTAGAAGGATAGTCGGTATCCTGACAGGTAAACGTTGTACCTGATGTCTTCTGGAGAAGTCCTTCAAAACCTACAACTGCACAGGAATAGCTGCTCTTGTAGATAAATTGATGTAAATCCTGCCCATGGAGCGTTAGCGGTCTGGAGCTGCCCGTGGTTCTTAATTTGTTTTATCTCTGAAGTATCAGTTTGTGGCAGTGTCCAAGTCATTCTGGCTTTGTCTTGCCTAACAGAACTTGAATTGCAGGAAACAACTGCTTCTACAGAGTTAACTTGACAGAAACTGTCTAGACTTGTATTTTTTTTTATAATAGTTTGAAGATTAAAATGAGTGACTACATGCTTATTTCCCTTGTCTGATCACATAATTACCTTGGTCTAATTTTGAAGGTGTCCAAGAGTATGGGAGAAAAGAAAATTTCAGAGTGCATATCTGAGGACAGCGCTGATGTTTTGATTTTAAAGACTAAAATACAAAGCATTTGCTCCCTGATCTCTGTGACTGCATTTTGTTTTTATAATGTAAAATGATTTGGCAGCAATGCAGGTCGCCTAGTGAAGGTACTGAATTATGAGAGAAGTTAACAGAAATGCTGTGTCCTGGTCACAGAGCTGTGCTTTCCTTTTTGTGACAGTAGCCCCAAATATTGGAAGCAAAACCTAAACAAAACCTAATAATAGTCAAGCTTGCTCTGTCAGTATCCTATGATTTACATACTTTAAGTAGGGATAACAAATCCATTACCTTGATAATTAGTTTTTCTCTTAGTGTTTTATTAAACTTTATCATTTCTGAGGGCTGAAGGCTCCATCTGGATAGATTTTATGAGAAAAGATGATTTCATTCTAGCTCAGAATAAAGACTTGCTTCTCCCTGCATAAAGAAAAACTAATTTTCTGAAGTATAAAATTAATTCAATTACTTGAAAAAGTTATGAACCAGAAAGGGAATAAGTTCATGTTTGCTGAGCATTTGAAATGTATTTTGGAAATGAGTATGAGAAGCGTTCTTGAGTAATCACCCAAGTACCAAGTTTGGACAAACAAGTGACAACTTACTGCAAATGGGGTGTAGCTTGATCCTTGTTGCACGAGAAGATCATTTGCAGCACGGATAAATGTTGATGTCCTTTTTCTGCAAATGCTGCATTGTAATGGGTGCCACACCTGCCGTGGTACAAATGTGCAAATCTCTGTTGCCAGCAGGGGCTCGTGTGGCAGTGGGTGTGGTGTTACGTGGTGCTCCAGGTGGGATTCTCCCTGCCTGGGTAAGGAAGGCTGTGTTTGCATAGCTGCGATTCTTTCATCCAAGGAATACAGCATGGCTGTAGATTTCAGCTGAAGGTATTAAAAATATAATGATCAGTTATGCCTCACAATGCATTTTCATTTATTTATATGTGTTAGAGAGATGCTGCACATTGCAGCACGGTGAGGTGCAGCCTGGTAGCTGAAATTTGCACGTGGCATTTGGACTTTTCAGACATTCTGTTTCTGTTTTAATATTTTTTTTCCAGTTTAAAGCATGCTATGAGCACTGCTCATCTCAGTGCATTTTTTCCAACCTGCATGTTTCTACAGAGGGTCTGCATAACTCATGTTTGGAGTATTCAAATAGCAACAGTGCCTTTGGGGATGCTTTGCTTGAATGGTCCAGGTAGTAATAACTGGGCTTGAGAGGGAGAAGGATTATGCATGAGGCTCGTATAGTAGACAATTTCCTTGTGTGGGTATGGTGCAATAAATTGAACAACCCAAAAGCAGGAAATTCTCTGGAACTTGCTCTGTTTCTTTGTCTTGTCACTAACAGTTGATTATAATTACTGTTGTTAGCGAGTTACCTGCTGAGAATCAAACCAAATGAGAGTTTTCTACCATAATAATTTGTAGAGCAAAGTTCTGATGCTGCCTTTGGTTGTGTCTAGACAGACTGCCTCAATCCTTCTCAGCCCCCAGTCTCCAGCCTGAGCTCAACTGCAGAGTGCTGTCTGGATGCTTTTGAAATGTGCTCTTCCAAAAGGCTGAATTTCATTAAATGGTAATAAAACTTGGCCTACTTAAATTAAAGGCATATCTCCTTTTTTCTTTAAGCAAACACCTGCTTTCAGGAGGATGTCTGATGAATATAAAACCGTTGCAAAGCTCAAATGTGACTTTAGCCTCTCTTTTATTTTTGTCATCTTACCTGCTGTGACTGAGGGAATACCAGCTGTTGTTCCAGTTGACTCAATAGTCAGCAGGTCCAATACAGCTGCAGAACATAAGTTTGCTGTATGGAAGGTAAAAAGCATAAGTATTCATCTTAAAACCAGCTGATTTTGTTAAAACAGGATATTTCTATAAAGGCCATGGGTAGAGAGCATTGAATGCTGCTCATTAAGTCAGACCTAGCTTGGGAGAGTTGCTTCGTTTGGCAGATCGGTCCCAGCAGCACAGGTTACAGGTTTGGCTGCTGAGGATGGCAGTGCAAAGGAGGTGCCAAAGGATCTCTCATTACCGAGGAGCAGAGGGCTGCTGCTGCTGGGCTGCCTGGCTCTTGCACTGCAAGCAGCAAGGAGGAGATGAGCCATCAGAAGTCTTGCTCAGTTGTAATGTGAAGTGATTAAATATTCCCCGCTGGTTGTTAAGTTTCCTGCCTAAGTAAGTGTGCTGGGCTCATTTCTTATTTCTTCTCAACTAGCCGTGCATCCATTCCCACCTTCCCGAAACCTTTTACAGGTCCAGAGACAAATAAATCACTTCTAGTGTATTCCCAGGATAGTCTCAACTAAAAAAAGGATATCAACATGAAGGACAATTGCAGTGTTGAGCTGTCATCCAGTCCCCACAGGTACCATGAAAAATTACAGCCAATAAAATAACATTTTTCAAAATGTGACACTACTCTTAAATTTTTCTTCTGCAATAAATGGGTTGAGGAGAGAATTTCTGTCCACTTGAGTGCAAACTATTCTTCAAGCGCTCAATAATAGATTATAGATGAGTTGTATTATTAATTTCTAATAGAATAAATGTTTGGCTTCAGCAGTCACTTTCAGTTCAGACAGTAATTTTCTATGCTTTTCTATCATTTTAAAGATATTTCTTATAATTAAAAAAACAAACAACCAAAAAAAGAGTTCAGGCTTGAGCCAGAGCTGTCCAAAGCCATGAAACCTTATGTTACAATAGAAATAGAAGTCATAATTCAGCCTGTTATGCTTTAATGGTAAATGCTCAATGTGTGCAAATTTCCCATTGTTTTCAATGTTTCTTAGAGGACCATAGCAGTTAAAAAGCTTACTGTGATTTTGAGTGCCAGCCTAATGATTAAGAGGTAAGTTTGTCCTTATCCCAATTTTCTAGCTCTTGAGCACAATATTAGCATAGATTTAGTATGAGTTTTCTGTGATGTTGCTTAAAACTGGTTCAAAAAAATGCAAACAAAGTGTATATCTGCAGTTCCTAGAATCTGAACATGACTGTTATTTATACACTATTTATGCATATGTATCCCCTGACAGTTGGTACCAAGAGCATCATTAAATTTAAGGGATTTGTATTCCCACATAGAGAGGTGAAAAGACAATTCTGTGAGCATCTGCTGTATAAATATTTCGACAGCAACTGGGTGAGAATTTTCTGTCCTACTATATATTCTATTTTTCTCAATAGACTCCAACAGGCAGATTGTCGGTCATTTTTATATTTGTATTTTGGACGTAGTTGCATTTTTGTGCATAAGTCAGATGCTAAAGACTTTGCTGGAAAGGTTTTTGAAAAGACACTGATGACTCCTGTGAGGGTGGTACAGCCCTTCATGTGGAGGATATTCCACCCTTGTTACCATCATTAGCAGAGCCTGTGAGTGTGGCTCTGAATGCATTACTGTGCCAGGCTTGCTGCTGCACAAATGCACAATTCTTAATATCAGAAATCAACAGAGAGAAGAAAATTCTGAATTCTTAGTGTGTGGCTTAAGGTCTAAGTGTAATGGAGTAGCTTGTTCTGTATCCAGGATAAGATGTCCGAGTTAAGTGGAAACACGTTGGGGTCACTGGTGTGCTGCAAAGCTCAAAAACAAACTGCTGTACTTCAGATATGAAATTAGAACTGCTGAATACATGCTGCTGGTAACCTTTTACAGCTCCTCTCTCCTTCACTGGAGAGACAACCAAACCAAGAGTAGAAGGAGAGCAAAGCCTGAAAGGATGAGGTGAGATGTTGAGCAGAGCACTGGAATGAATTGTAGTGTTCAGCAAAATGGGAATGTACCTTGCAATGGTTAATGTCTCCAAACTAAGCAGTTTGAGCTCCTGTACATACAAAAAGCAGTTACAGCATTTTAGAAGCATATTTACATATAAACAGCTTTTCTCAGTTGTTTTAAGGAACCCAGAAATATTTTCTGTCTCTTTCCTCCACTCCCATCTTTAGTCTGCAGTTCTTTTTTTCTGAGATTTTTTTTTTTTTTTTTTTTTTTTTTTACTCAGAGCAGAAAATGCAATGGTTGGGGTTTTTATTTTATAGCCATTTTCATTATTTTAGCCTTATAAATGTGTTATGCTGCTGTTTTTAAGGAAATGGGATATGTCACTAAACAAGATTTTGGGATTTGTCTGTGTGTGGTACTGCAGAATACTCACCCATTTATAAAGGTGAGTAATATAAGAGGGTCTTACGATGATGGATTTCAGTTCTGGTTTCAGGCAGAAACAGTAACACAGTTCTGTGTTGGCTTCAGCTTCCTCTTGTCTCTGACAAGTTGAGCCATTAAATTAAAATTCACGGAGTTTGGAGCTCTCAAATAGGATATGTTTGAAGCTGTTGAGGCCTCTTGTGTTCTGTTTCGTATGAGTTTGGCTCAATGCTGTGAAGAGACAGCAACACATGTGTACACCTGTGCATGTGCCAGAGGAGTCCAGGAAATAAATGTGGTTTGCAACATCTTTGGATTAAAGGCAGTTTAAGAATTTGTGCTGCCAGAGTTTATTTAGTGCAAGTTTTATTTAGTTCTTTGTAAATGCTTACAAAGAATGGCTGTGAAAGCAAATTGGTGCAAAATATGGTGACTTTTGGCAGGCTTCTTGTGTCATGGCCCTTGGAATTCTCACTTGGTAGTTTGTGTGTAGCATCATTTCTTCACACAACATAACTTACATGGGCAAGCATAGGAGTTCATGTTTTAACAAATCTTGGACCATTTTGAAGGCAACATAATGGCACTGAAGCAAGTCATCCCAGTGTGGTGGATTATAAAACTATAAGTAGCATGGAAACCAAAAGAAAGTTTTGGTTGGTAGAAAGAAGTGAAAAAGATATCCCAGAGGTTATTTAGTGCCAGGAGTCTGTTGTATGTTAGAGTGTGTTTCAAACCTGTCCTCGTATGCATGAGAGCAATTCCTTTTGAAATTGCTTCACCATTAACTTGGGACTAAGTCGTCTCCCTCTTGTTCTTGGAGTGCAGGTCACTCGTACTGTAAATGTCATCCCACCTCAGCCCATTGCTGCTGCTGTGAGTGGTTTCTGGGCTGGGTCACTTGTTTGCTGTGCCCCAAGCTGTGCTCAGAGGGCAGTGTCTGTTGGCTCCTTGGCTGAACTGCCGGGTATTTTCCTGCTGAAGTAATGCCCCTGTTTCTATTAGAAGTAAATAGCATTAGTACAAAGCAAATACCCTCCTGCATGTCAGTGCTGAGACCGACTAAATGCTTGTCAGAACTGAAAGTCAGGCGTCTCTCCTTGCCTTTGAAAGTTCTGTAGCACCCTCTTGACCAACGTGTGCTACGGATGCGAGGTGACACAGTTCTAGTAAAGGCCCATTTGTTTTCCCTGGCACCCATTTTGCTGAATGGACATGGTTTCACTCTAACATTGCTACCATGTGTGCAGGATTTAGAAGGAATGCTGGTCTTTTGTTCACACCTGTGCTGGATTAAGGCTGCAGTATGGGCAAACCGTCCTCTCAGTGTTTTAGTCGAGAAATCAGCTACAGGCAGAAACTGATCAGAAGTTATGTGGCCTTCAGTTAATTCTTTATAGGTATGTGCCTCAGTAGGAAGAAAAACAAAGATTTGCCTTAGTCTTTTGTATTAAAAATCTCTTAAACACATTTGCAAGAGATTGTGAAGCACACTCAGAGACACTTTCCCCAGGTAAGCTGATGTGCAGGGATGGCCCTGGGTTCCCACTACCATCAACAAGTTCATTGGTGGAGAGATCTTCATTCCCGTGGACGGGTGAAAGGTGGGACAGAAAATGAAACCTAGTTGAGGATCCTGCAGTTAAAGACATGGGAATGAAAGCCAAAGCATGCTGTGCATTTCTTATAACATTATAAACAATCTGAATGTGATGTTATCAGCACTCGTTTCAGGCAGTGTTATTTTGTGTGTGATGAAAATATTTTGGAGGACTCTGATTAAGGAACAAGAGGCATGCTGAGTTTACAAGGCAAGTGTATGAAAATGGATACACTGTGAGGGAGCCCAGGTTATTATTGGATAGAACAGATTACTTTGGCAGCTGTGGAAATGCTTTCATAAAAATTGCTCCTGTTGAGTGTGTGAGTTGGAAGTGTGTTGGGTCGTGTGGTTGAAGGCTCTTTGTAAGGGTTTCAAGTTATGCTGCAGCCAAGTCTTCAGAAGAGCAGAGAATGCCAACTGAACTTGATTGCAGTTGTAGCACCCCTTTTTTTTTTTTTTTTTAATTTTTGGCCATGAAAAAGCTTGACACTGTTTCAACAAAGGGTCATCTCCATAAAGGGTTTGTTACTGTATTGGAAATAGAGAGTGAGGGAAAGCGAATGAAGTACCACCAAGGACTGGTGACTGTCCTTGTGCCTGTACCCTGAGCACAAGTCATTCCACTCCAGTGAGAAGCACTATCAGTGTCTGCACGCTGGGAAACAAGACAGTGAGACTTGCAATGCATTAGTTCAAGTGGGCGGCTCTCGTGAGCGTAGTTCAGACAGATGTGAGGAATCACAGTGGCTTTTCTTAATTTTTTTAACTGCCTCTGTTTGTTTACAAAATTAAACCAAATCATTAAGTAATTAGGTAATGAAGACACACTTGTCTGATTATTAAATCGTAAATACCCTGGTAAATTGTTTTATATAAGTAGGTTGATACAGTCACCTTGAGTATGAAAATGCTTTTTCTTGATAGTTGGTGTTTTTCTGAGCCACACTTTCCATCACATATCTTGGGAAGTGAAAAGAACATACTGCCTGTGCACATGATGCATTTGGCAACCTGTTCCTGTTTACCAGTGCAGTAACTTAATGGAAAGTCAGTGAAAGTCTCGTTAAAATAATGCTGAGTGACCTTTGAGAATTGGCACATCTTACTTTATATGCTTATCTTGGTAAGATATTCATAGATGGCATAGATTCATCTAAAATGTATCACTATGCATATATTTAAGTGCTCAGATTATTGGAGTAGAATATTTTGAATAGCTGAAAAATTTTGTAAAAACCCAGGGTTTTAATTCGTATTTTCTATTGGGTGGGGGGAAAGGGTAAACATATAAAAGAATCCATTTGGGTTTATTTTCCTATAGCATGGTTGCAAAATTTTCTGGTAACAGTCTGCAGGTAAGGTAAGTGTTCTGAATTTTCATTTGTAGCTGTTCTGGGATACAAATATATATATATTTGTGTATATATATATATATATGTATATATGTCTTAAATACAGTTACTGTGCTTGTGCAATAACCACTGGCTTTAGGGAACTGCTGTTTATCTTCTCAGAAAACATGAAAGGAGAAAGAGGAGTTCATAAAGCATTGTTGTTTTCTTTTGATACAACTTGCTCCAGGGAGTAGAGAGGAATGTGGAAAACAGGTGTCTCCCAGATTTCAGCAGACATTCTCGTTATATTCTCTTGGCTCAACAGATGAGTTCCAGATATCCATAAAGCTTAAATCTGTGATCTAGCTCAGAAAGGCCATTGCACTGAATATTCTATGCAGATGGAGTCTGAACATAACAGTGTGAGAAGTTTAGAAATACTGGGGTTTTGCTTGTATTGGAAGGGTTAAATATTCCAGTCCTGAGTAGTTCCTTAAATAAAGTCTTCTGCAGGTTTTTCATGCATGATATAGTGGGAATGGGAGTAGTGGAGGAGGAGATGGACTCCTTTGAAAGAAACAGAGAATTTCTCTGAAAATTGCCTTCTATATGGACCTTAGAGTTCCTTCCATCTTTTTATTATGCCATAGAGTAAACTGACTCTGTACAAAGCTTTCAATCCATGTACCCCATAGGGAGAGACAGGACTGGAAGTAAATCAGCAGCAGAAATGTCAGTTCATTGACAGCCCATCAGTAAAATACGTGGTGTGAGTTCTGGTTTAGATGGAAAAAATTGGTTTAATTCCTCAGATAGGAGACCAAAATTTGTATCTCCAGTCCACACTGAGCAACGTAGCGTACAACCGTGCTTGTGTTTATTGTGTTATACTGCAAGTATGGAATGCATTGGGATCTCCCAGGAATGTTGGTGCAGCACAGGTGCAGTCCTGGCCAAGCACCAGGTAAAAATGAACCGTGTACACAAGCCCTGTGGATATCCTGAGTCACAGGGCAAGGAGCCTCCTTCCAGCAGTTCTCTCCCCATAAAACTGTGGCCCCTCGAGGGCTGCAGCTGGGAGCACTGTGAGCTGCTTATTGCCAGGCTCTGCAGGGGGGGAGGGATCTGTTTTACACTTCCAGCCTGTCCTGATGCAACACTTGTTCCCCACGTCCTTGGGCATGCCCGGTGTTGAGGGTTATAAGCTCAAGGGCTGTGAGGAACTGCCACACTTCCCGAAAGTTCTACCACTTCAAATTGCTGTGTAAGACACCAGTGTTCAGCAACAGGCTGTTGAATAATGTGCTGCCACATGCAGCGGAGAAAACAACAAATCAGTGCTTTGCAAATCCCATATATCTTCAGGATTTGATTTTGTCCAAAATTACAGTGTATTTTTAGTTTGTTTAGGCAAAAGAGTTTATTGGGCTGCACTTCTGGTTAGTCTGATGTCTCACTTCAAAAGTTAAGTGCTCCCCACCTCACCAATTTTGGGCTATGCATTTAATGATTAAACATTTATTTAATAATATTGTTATATGTTCCATGAATTGCTTTTGGGAGAAAGTGTTTGTGGGTGTGAGAAGTATGTGGGTGCTTCTGTGTGTGAGGTCAAGATTGCTACTGAGATTACTTGCATCAATTGCATATGGATGTCGTGCATGCAAAGCTAAAATGTGGGGGTGTGTGACAGTTAAAAATCTGTCTGCTTTCGGAGGCTGATCGCTGCATTCAGCAAAAACCACTGGTTTCTGGTCCTCTGGGCAGTGTGGAAATTGCATCTGAGCTTAGTTTTTCCATGGGTTTTTCTTTATTTGGGACTTGGATTCCAGAATTTTAGCATACTCCAAGAGAGCCACAGTTTTGTTCGTGCAAACCAAATAAAGGTTTGCATGATTCTGTAAATCAGCTGAAAGCTGACCCAAAACCAAAAGCTTGACACAGTTCAGGTTGTGGCGAATATCTGGGACTTGAGCTTTATCATGATGCCTACAAGCAAGGAAAGTAGCACGGTTACGGGTGTCAGAGTTTCACTAAATTCCAGGTTTGAGTTCATTTAAATGGATTGCTGCTCTCTGCTTGTAACACAGCCTTGTCCTGTCCATTGTGTGCTTGAGTCTCATTAGACCTCATTGAAGGGGGACCTTTGAATCTTGCTGTAGTTAAAGAACCAGAGTCCAACAGATTGGTTCACATTAAGAAATAGATTTTCATCTCCTGAAACTGAAATGCTGCAGAGGCACCAGCAGATTTCAGCACATTGCCACCAAAATGCCAGCTCAACACTCACAGTCAAGGAAATGAATGGTTAATGGCCTTAAATATTTTACGTAATTCTCCTTTTTTCCTGCTAGTTACTTCAAACATGATCATAATTTTATTTTTATTCATTATTACTGAGCACCTGGTGTAAATTTTACAGGGAAATTGTTGTAGCTGGTTGTAACTCATCCAGTTAGAATCGTAGGCTGTTGTAGAGTGTGGACATGTCTCATATTTTGTGACCTTGCTTTATGGAAACTAAAGAAACCCAAGTGAAAAGGCTGAAGTTGTGCCATACTGAAGATTATTGGAGTTAATGTTGAATGTGCCGAGAGTACTTTTGGTGCCAGACCTGCCGTGTGTTCTGAGCCAGGCTGAGAGCACCTAAACTTCAGAGCTGAAACTGGTGGCCAGGGTTGTGGTATAATGACCTTTTGGTCTAACCTAGGACTGAGATGTTGGTTCTGGGTGATTTAATTTGGGGATTTTGTTCTTTGTGATGTTTGTTGTTTTGGGGTTGAGATTTTTTAAATGGCAGGAGTAATTTTGGGGATCCCTTTCATTCCCCCCTGCAGTCAGGTGTGAGTAATGTGATAATGTCAGCAAGCATTGATATTACAAGTGAGCTTGTTGCCAAGACGGTTGTAGAGATTTGTATCTGTCCTTGCTGCAGATGTATGGAAATATAAATACTTGGTTTAATCATCCGCAGTTACTTTAACGAATGAGCCTCATTGTCGTGAGATCTTACACGTGTCTCAGATGTGAGCTCTAATGATTTTCTTCTTAGATATGTTGTCTATTCAGATGATCTTTTGTCCTTTTGAGGTTTTTAGTCTTCTCTGCTGTTTTTGGATTTCGTTGTACTTAGAATTTTTAAACCCACAGATTATCCGGTGCTTATCAACCCTTGTTGTTTCGCTGCAGCTCCCTGCTCTGCCCTCCCCCTGTCCCAAGCAGGGGAGGGGGACGGAAATACCATTTTTGTTCTGGTGATTAGCTTCAGACTTATGGATAAATATTTGTAGTGAAAAAAATGAGTAAGAGGTTGCTGATGATGCAGCTTCTGTCAGTTCCCTGAATACAGTAAGGAGCAGAAGCAGAAACCCTCACGGTGGTGTAACTGCCTCTGTGCTACAGTTTCTGATGGTATGGTATCGTTGATAAATGAAAAGAAAGAAGAATCACACCTCTAACCAGCAATGCTCTATGGGCAAAAGCTACTCAAGTAAGGCTGGACTCATTCGGGAATAGGTGTAGTAGAAATCTTGCAGTATTAGTCATTCTTCGGGTCTTTCAACCTAAATTGAATAACATGAAAGTAGCAGAGCGTTTCCCCTTACTCATGGTGTAAATCTCGATGGAACAGCTTATGAGAATTTTACATCATATATGCAGAGCACTTTGGTCAAATCAAAACATAAATCTTTTTCCTCATTTCCAAACTAATCTATGCCTTGGGATAGCTATGATTTCTTCAGCTCTCTTGCAAACCTCTTTCAGTTCAGAGCTGTTTGTCTGTAAGGACATCAGAGGGCTGCACATGAACTGCTTAACCCCTGACTGTTTGCTTGACCTGGTACAGGTTGCTAACAGCCCTTCCAATATTGCTTTGCTACTGCCCAGCTCAGGGTAGTTGTGGGTGACAATTTTTATCGTAGAACCCCATAATAATAAAATCTGGGGGGATTTTGTTTTGTGGTTGTGGGAAGAAAATTATTGGAAAGGATGAGTGTTTCAAAACCGCTGTGATTGATTAATATTTTCACCCATTTATCTGTTCTGTTGTCACTGCAAACTGGTTCATAAAAGACAGGAACTCAGACACTGACAAAGAACAGATCCCATCTGGATTTTCTGAAGTGCTTTGCAGTCAGGAGGTGGCACAGGCACAAGACTGGGTATATTTTCAACAGTACATGAGTAGATCACATTGAAGTTCTTGCTTCCAAAATGTGGCCTTTTACTTGAAGCCGAGAATTGGGATATTTAAAGGCACTACAGACTGAAGGCAAATACTGATCTAAAATCACACATCTGACATTGACAAATTGTTACTTAACTACTTAACCAAAATTTCCTACTGTTTTGTTTCAGCTGATTCTCGCTGCCCATACATGATTATAGTAAAAAAGGTCTTCTGCTGTTTTCTGAGCCTGCCTGGTTCCTGCAATACTTAATAATTGTAGGGAAAGAAAACCCAAACAAAACGCAAAAGAAACAAAAAACCCTACCCTATCTGGCCAGCTTTTCAGCCACAAACAGTTCAATATAATTTTACCTCCATGGTACGTGCAGTATACTAATGTATCCTTCATGAGTGACAGTCATGCTCTCTCTAAATGTCAATCTCTAACTACATGGGAATTTTAACTACACCAGAAACAAAGTTGAAGCAACCTTATTTTGGCATGTCAAATGAATAGAATGTATGTGTGGCTAAGTTTAAAATCAGTTTTTCAGGTTGCCTGCTTTTTTTCCACATTATGCCAAGATGCAGATGCAGCTCATCAGTCTTACCAGCATTGCAGAGTCCTGCAGTCAGTCGTGCAGCCCCGCAGAACAGCATTAAACTCTTATTTCGTTTGTGTGGGAAGACACTTTTGGGGTGCAGGGCATAGAACCCTTCATTTTTCCCATTACTTAGATGCCAGTATCACTGTGCTGGAAATCTGGTAGAAACAGCTAAGCTTTCACAAAATGCTTCTCAAAAAGCTGTTAATCTGACCATGTTGTTACCAGTTTTATTATGACATTTGGTTTGTGGTTTTAGGGTCTCATACCCAACAGCAAATATAGGAGCTTTGCATACTTTTTCTATATTCAAATGCAGTACCTGCTAAATCTGTTGTCACACTTAGAAATTTCTTCAAAGGCAAAATAGTAATAATAATTAAAAAATTAAAGCTCATATTCCTCACAAATCGTTTATGCAACAATAATTTTAAACTCAGTCTGAAATATTGCTTTGTTTGGGTTTTTTTCAAAGGAATGCCTCTCCTAGTAATCTGATAGGTAGAGTTGGGAAGTGCCTTGTGCATTATGGCATTTCAGTGGAAGCACAGAGAAATGTAAACCTAAACCCCTCCTTTAAGTGCAGTTTACATGGGGGAGATGATGCTGGTATCTAATCGCTGCTTGCTTAGGAAATAACGGCGATTAAATGGTGGCAACATGCAAAAGCTCGGAGAATTCCGAAGGCTTGTGCAGGAAGCAGGAATGCTGCTGGTTTTCCTGCTGTTTTTTCAGGTAATCCCTGCAATCCCGAGGCTGCAGCCTTTGGGGTAGCAGTTGGAGGGAGCTCTGTGCTGTTCCCCTCAGCCTCGCCCCGCCCGGGGCCGCGGAAGCCGCGTTACCGCAGGTCTGCAAAAATCGCTTCGTGCCTTTCCAGAGCCCTCCTGGGGCTCCTGCTCATCCTTACGGTACCACCAGGAGGTTTTGTGAGGTGACGATTTAACACTTGAAGCAAATAAAACGGGCTCATACAGCGCTTTGCCTCCCCCCACACGTGAAGTCAGTAGAAAAGCAAGGTTTAAATCCCTCCGGTTCACAAACACACTCCACCTCTGCTTTGCTGCTCCCCCCCACCCCAGCTATTGTCTTACAGAAAGAATTTCACCTGCATTCTTCCTCAGGTAATGAAGTCAGCAGTAGTTGAATTGCTTACCAAGCCTTAAAAATTTCCTCGGAACATGAAATGTTTCACAAAAGCTGTTCGTTTCTGAGGGGTAATTTTGCTTTCATCTAATGTATTCAGCTTTTTTTGTCTATCAAGACCAAGCTTGTAGTGTGGCAAGCACTAGAGACATACAAAAAAAAAAAGTTTCTTTTTTATAAAATGAGTATTAAATATGCTGGGCATCTTGGAAAAGGCAGTGATTTTGTCCCAACTTGAGGGAAATAGCAGGAGCAAGTGCTTGTATTCACATACTGACTAGTGCATAGTGGATGGTGATATCTGTGTGATGATTGCGTTGATGTTCATGTATTTGACCCATTGAATCATACATGAAAAATAACTATCTGATCTATGCTCTATAAATTACAGCCTGTTTTAGAGTTAGTGAAACGTGCATTGAAAGGCAGCTGATTTATGCACATGGGGGAAAACAAATTTTCTGGGCCGTGGGTTTAGCTTTTTGGTTTTGGTTTAGGTTTTTTGGTTAGGATTTAATCTTTTTCACATTATTAACAGCAGTTGAACCCAGACTTTTTGTAGTAATGGTCACTTAAGTGATAGTGAAAGTTTCCCATTCTGTTTGAGACTGTGGTGCTTGGCTCTTTGCTTTTGTTGGTGAAGATAAAAGCATTAAAGAAGCTGTGACATTTAGTCTCTCTCTTGAACAGATGAGTATCCTAGCAAATCTCAGTACACTCACAACACAAGAAAAAATGTTAACGAACTGAAATTTCCATGCCATTAGTGTTATTTAATTCCACTTTTAGAGTCAAATTGAGGATAACAGGATTTTGGCAGCTTGGTTGTCTGTTTTCAGTCAAAAGTAGTTAAAAGGAACTCAGTTGTATACTTCTGGTTTTTTCTTCTACTGCAGTGTAAAAACCAAAAGATGCAGCAATTCTCAAGTGTTCTGATCAGCAAATAATTGCACAATTACACTGGAAGTAATTTGTCTTATGGCTTTCCACTGTTTCTTCTTGGTAGGAAAATTGGGAAAGCAGGCACGTAGCTGAAAGTGAGTAAGAGTGTACCATTGCATTTAAGTTTTGAAAGATTTTTTTTCTATTTTAAATTTACTTGTAGAGCTGAATGAAGTCTGTGTCAATTCTCATTTTACCGGAACGTGTTTTTCACCCTGCTTGTCACAGTGAAAACTGAAAGTTAATGTTTCTTTTCCAAGATGGGCACTCTCACAAAGGCTGCGGCTGGGGTCTGTTGACTAAGATGAAGTGAAGGAGCTAACCCGTAAATTCAGTGCTCATACCACTCTGGCCAGAAGTATTTTTGATTGTCAGGATGACAAGCAAAGGATCTGAGTTCAGGTAAAACTCAGATGCTCAAAGGTCACATTGGAGCGTAGTCTCAAGTATCCATTTTTATTAGCCTTTGATTCCATGGAGAGTTTTGATGACTGTCCTGTACAATGTTCAAAAACTTTTTAAGGGCAACACGAAAGACTAAAACTGAAATACTCATGTGTTTAAAATATTAGGATTTCTAATATGTTTAAGGTTTTGAAGCTTTAGATTTAGATTTTCAGATATTTTTATGTAACGAGGTAAGAATATGAAACTTAGTATATGCTAAGGTAGCATAGAAATTTCATTAGCAGTCCTAAACCATATCTGGTTTTCCCACTGTAAGTAGCAGTGCCAACCTTCTTCATTTCTTGGCAGCAAGTATCTAAAGGTAGTATCAGAATGGAGGAGTTTTTTCTCCATGTCTCCCTGCCAGAGAAGAAACAAAAATGCTTTTCACCTGTTTCCTGGTGTTCCTTAAACTGCCAACAGCTCTGAAAGTTTCTTTAAGGCAGAAGCCAAGCCATAAAAGCTGCTGGGTGTTTTTCATTATGCATATCAGATAGATGTGAGTGGATAAGTTTCATTTCTGTCTCTCCAGAGTTTTGGCTTGTGATCCCAGACTGCTTTTCAAACACAAAAACAGCAGCAGTAGGTTGATAGGTCTGTTAGCAGTGTAGTACAGCCTAGGAACCAAACTCAAATACCTGTGCAAGGTGGGGAAATGTGTAAACTCTGTCAAAGCTTGAAATGGGCTTTGCAGTGCCCTAGAGAGACACAAATTAGCTGTTTTTGTCCTTTGTTATCTGCAAAGCCTAAGATCAGTAACACATCAGTTGCCATTTGGTAAGCTTCTTGCCTCTCTATTATTTTTGGGTATTAATCCTTCTTTGTTTTTCTTTGGATTTTTGCCGCTGTTGAAAGTTCTCGTTGGGTGGGTTCAGGTTTTGGGGGAGGGAGGAGTTTGAATTGGATGATTCCATAAAGGTGTTTTTCTTTGGGCTTAGAAAATGTAACAAAATAAAAATGAACTTAAGAATAGCACCTCTCCTTCCCCCTTTGAAGATGGGGTTTAGTTACATTTACTGGTCAGGTTGGGCAATTTTCTGCAGTAGGCAAACTTGCATTCTACAGTTTCTGCTTAAATGATGGACTGCATGTTTTGCTTTGTTTGTTTGCTGCCTGGCACTATGGATACAAACAGTAATCAGATGAAAGCAATTTTAAAATGGAACAATGTCACACATTTAAGGAAGTGTCAGAAAGGGAGGAAAGACAACCTGCTTTTGATTCAGTACAGTCAAGAACCTTCTGAAATCTCTGTCTGGATGCTGTACAGTAGCCCACTCTGAAGAGGGAGTCTGTCATGGTTAACCCTGCCAGAACTGTGGGCTGCTGACAAGGAGAACATGTTGCAGTGGCAACTCTGGCATCCAGCAGGAATCAAATATGCTCAGTTTCCGTCCCCACGGTTGGCTTTATGCCTGTGCCTTGGACAGCTTTTCAAAATCTGTGGAGAAGTCCTGTTGCTTATTCAGAATTTCTGTTGAACATTTGTGACTGGTTTCACTGGGGTAAGTAGATTGTGGAAGGGAACAAGGATTCCTTGGACCTGTTCATTAAGATATTGAGAAGTCCCTAAAATTCTAAAGCACTCCAGTTGACTGAGCTCTGGCCCTAGGCACTGTGCTTCCAGACACACTATTTCTGTGTAGGATCCAGCACACACTGAGAAAGGGGGAAGCTACTTGTACTCACCTTCTGTCCCCCTTGTTCTTAAGCATTTTGGCTGTAAATCCACAAGAAACTTATTAATTAAATTGTAACTGCAGGATTCGCTTCTGTGCATTTGAAAGCCTGCGCTTGCTTCTCAAGGTGTTAATGCGAATTGAGAACTCTTCCATAAACTGAAAGATTCATAGTCTGAAAAGTCTGGGATGCAAAACTCCTGAATTTGACCTCCACATGGTTATTTAGTAACTCTTTCTTTAACCTAGGCTTCCTAGAAATATTCTATGTTCTTGATGCATTTTGACACCTAGAACAGTTATTCATCTAGTGGAACAATTGACCCCTTAGCACAGCTGAAATCCCCAAGTCAATATATTCAAAATCAAATGTGCTGTGCTTCTGTGGCTGAGATTGATTAGCTGGCACCTGGAGATACAGAAAGGCCATTGCAGTTGTAGCTTCTGTACATCATCTTTGGGTTTTTTAGCTCATTTGTGGTTTTGTAATTTGAGTTTATAAATTGAGGATTGTGAGGTGGCTTGTAGGGTCAATGAAGCAGTGTTATTCCATCTTCAGCTCTTAAAACTGAGTGTGTGACTAGTTCCTTGAATTCAGTGGGGCTGTTTGTTACTCTTTTGCATGGAGACTTCAGTAGTTGAGGCCAGCTAGCCCAGCTCTCGTAGAAACCAGCTCCTAGGATCTGGGGTTTCCAGCCTGGGCTTGGTTCTGTTTGCATTCGCACTGGCATGACTCCGGTGAAACAATCAGAGTTGGATAGGAATCAAACAAACCTCTCCCCTTGCCCCCAGCTTTCATTTCAACTACCTCTAATCTGTACTCCTAATAAGAAGTCACTATTATTCTTTTTGTAATGCGTGAGTGACTCAGTTGTATTAAATCACTGTGGACTGAAAAATCCACATGCAGAATCTAATTAAATATTTTGTGTCTGGTTCTGATTGTACTTATACGATGTGGATCTGACTCCATGGAGATGCATTAGCTTATTCTGGTTTTATGAGGCCAGAGACTGTGGCCTATTGTCTGAGAGAGGGGAGTGCTGGTGAGAGAGCCTGTACTTCCAGATTCCTGGGTGTTGGTCCTGGATAGGCCACTGGCCTGGAATTGGGGAGTCCACTCATTGCTTCCCCACTCTGAAGTAAGGATGATCACATAGTAAAACCTGAGTGACATGTGGGTTTTACTGAATGCTGTTTGATCTGTGGCTCGAAAGCATTGTAAGGGTTAAATGACTTCACATTCAAGTCTAGAGTAATGCTTGCACTTGTGGTATAACTGAAGAGAAGATGGTACTGTTTTTAAAAAAGATGTCAGTGCTGTGCCAGGAAAGTATCAGCCAGTTTTCGATAAATTACATCCTTCTCAATGGGGGAGCAGGAGTAAAGCAAAGAGAAAAATTCTACATCATGGTAATTCTTCCTTCAGCATTTATGTGAAACGAGGTTTAGTGTCAAGAATTGTCAAAAATAAAACCCTTTTTTTTTAAAGTTTCAGTATAATGCAACCAACCAACCTGCGGTTTTGGAACATAGAGCTGGTTCCAAACCTGTGTGCTGATTGTGTCCAGGTCAGAACTGCTAAGAGTTAACAAACCAGAGCCCTCACCAATCTGGATTGCAGTTTGCACCACTCTAGCTGGGAGTTTGCACTGCTCTGTCTCCTAGTGCAAGTCTAGAGAGAATCTCTTCCCTGGCTTTCCTTTTGAGAGCTTGGAGGTGGCAGGGGGGTGAATTAAACAAATCTCCAGGTAGTCCTGATGTCATGATGAGTATTCTGCTGTTATTTCCACTTGTCAGGCGCTGTTTGAGTTGCACAATTTGGAATGTTAAGCATCTGCTTTGTAAGTGTGTAGACATCAGGGTCATTACAGATTTGTTTATGGAGATAAATTCTGCCTCTTCAGATTTGCATATGAATTGAGGTGCAGACAGAAGTTTATACTTTCTGTAAGAATTATAGGGACAATTTTTAGAGTAAGCAATAGAAAGTAATAAAGAGTTAAATACAGTGTTTAGACAATTCTGCAGAATAAACTACTCACTTGCTCAATTATGTTTAGTGAACAAAAGTCTTAAAAATGCATCAGTATCACAGTTTTTTCCTACAGATTATGCCCATAGGATCGATGCCATTACATTGCCTTGCTGCTGTGTATTTTAATAATCCAGCTATGATAGCAGCTGATACAATAATAAACACAATTGTAACGGTGCCCTCATTAGATCATATTTGCAACGTGGGGATATTTGTGTGTTTGGTCAGTCCCTGTTTCATAGACGTTGCAGGATTTGTCGTGTCTGCCTTTCTAAAAACCCTGTCCGCTGTGCATTGGTGGGCTCAGATACTTTTGTCATTGCTTATGCTCAAGTCTCTTTAGTGCTTTTCTTAATCAGAGGGGCCCAGCTCTGTGGTGCTGCTCAGTGCAGTGTGGTCTGTCAGCAGAGAGGTGCTTGGGTGTGGTTTGGTACAAATTGCTGGGTGCCAGAGTCCCTCACTGCTCTTTCAGTAGAGACACGATGAGCAGGAAGCTGCAGATAATCTGAGAAAATTAGGCCTTGATCAGGTAGTTTGCTGTAAATGCAAGCTGCAGGAAGACTAATATGTTAATCCCTTTTGTCAACCTGTGGGAAACCAAAATAAGGTGATTGGATATTCCATATAAGCTTTTGGTATTCCATGTAAGCTTTCCTGTATAATCCAGGAAAATGTGTGCTTCTACTGTGCGAGAAAAACAAAGATGAAAAAAATGTCTTTCACGTTAACATATCACTGGTGTAAACCATTGCATGGCAGGGTGCTGCTTGTGTTTGCTTTTATTAACATAAGCCCCTCCTTTGGTTAGGGGAGGTTTCCCAAATGCTCATTCTAATTCTCAGCCAAGGTAATCTCTGGCTTCTATAAAAATGGCTTTATGCTCATTGCAAGTGCTTGGATCTTACCAGCTTCTTCACCTCATCAGCCTGTCACCAAATGCCATGGAAAGGGATGGTTCAGACAACGAAGAGAAGGAATAGAGTCAAGAAAACAGGGAGATTTTATTTTATTCTCATCCTGGTCTTCATGCAAAGTCAGTTTCTATATGAGCTGCAGTACAGTGTAATCAGAAGGGGAGAAAACAATTGCTTTGGTTTTGAACCCAATGTTAAATGAAGTGAAATAATTTACGTTAGAGTGTTGAATATTTTATTATTTAAATTATTATTATTACTTGGGAAGGCTAAATGTAAGATTCTGTCATTCCATTGCTTCCTGAAGCTCACCATCCTTTGAGGTGTTTAGCATTAAATTAAAAATAAAGTGTCTCCCCAGCTGGGGCGTCCGTACCCAGCAGAGAGTACAAACTGACAAGGAGGCCTTATAGAATGGTGTAGAACCACGGAAGACAAAGTCAGCGACTTAAGAAAATACCTCTGTGCCAGGACATTCTGTAAATTTCTCTGGAGAAATCCTACAACCCTTCAAGAAAGTTGACCTCATTTGCATGTTTTGATTAGATTGCTGTCAGGCTTCTGCTGACTTCCTACAAAGAAGAGAAAAGTAGTTTTCTGAACAAGTCTCGGGAACTTCTTTAAGTCACAGTATAGTCCTTATAAATAACTTCATAACTGAAGAGATGGATTTTTGTGTACTGTTTCTAAGTCTCTAGGGGAAACATGTTTTATCGTAAAGACGAGTGCTCTCCATCTATAATCTATCTCCCACTTTAGTGAAGGGACCATCAGTCTCCCAAGTAAATTCCTGAAGTATTTATTAGTTAACTCAGCCTCTGGTATTGTCACAGCTGGGAAGCTGTTTCTTTAAAGGGCTGTAAATGAAAGCATAACTCGGGGGCATATTTCAGAGAGATACAAAACTTGAAGACAACTGTACAGTGTGGGAGTATCTTTAAAAAGTGGTGGGGAGAAGGAAGAAAGAATCTTATGCCCCCTCCCTTCCTCCAAGTGAGGGGAAATTCTAGAAGTAGAAGAATTAAGTTTGAAACTGCTGATATATTTAGGTACAAGATAATGACCTGCACAGCAGAGTTAAGCCAGTGTGAGGACTACAGCGTTCACTGCCCTTAATGGGTGTGTGAGTGTTTTGGATAAGGACTAGGAGAATGTGGGCATGAAAATACTTAAAACATACAGAAGCCCAAAGAGAAAAAAGACAAACTGTACTTTCTTAATTTTTCTTTACTTGTAACTGCCACTTGAAAATGCACTATTAGCGTGGAAAGTCTTGTGTGTGCAAGGTGTGTTTTCTTCTGTTCCCTGCATTATCACAGAATCACAGAATGAACTAGGTTGGAAAAGAGCTTTGAGATCATCAAGTCCAACCTATGACCTAACACCTCCTCATCAACGAAACCACGGCACTGAGTGCCACATCTGGTCTTCTTTTAAACATGCCCAGGGTCATTTACTAGTGAGGATCCTGTTCCCTGCTTTGGGAGTGAGGTGTCTTTGAGTTGTTGACAACTTCACTCTGAGCAATGAGGTGTAATTCATGTGATGGAGGGTCTTCCCTTGGCTGTTGGAGGTAGAGTTTAGCTGTATTAGGATAAAGGATGTCTGAATGTCATGAGCTGGACCTGCACGTTAGGCTGTAGGTTATGTTGAAATAATCATAATTTGGATGACATCACAATTCAAGCCATGTCTTGGTTTTCACAGTCTGACAAAAAGTATTTTCTGTCAAAAATATTCACTTGACTGCAAGTGGTCGCTTCCTGTCCCACCTATCCCCCAAATGCACATAGAAATGAAAACTCAGAGAAGTTCAAATGGCAGGAGGAGAAGGGGATTGCTGGTCATTTATAGTACTTTTTGCAATGAGAGATTAGTTTAAACCTCACCTCTTGGAACATTTGCCTCTTTATCTCGTCTCAGTTTTACCAAAGTGAAAGCAGCTATGAGGAGTCATAGAATATCCTGAATTGTTAACCACCCACAAGGATCACTGAGTCCAAATCCTGGCCCTGCAAAGGACTCCAAGGATCACACCGTGTGCCTGAGAGCATTGGCCAAAGGCTCCTTGGACTCAGACAGGTTTGGTGCTGTGAAAAGGAGAGCACAGGGCACCCTGTGGCGAAGCTTTACTGAGAACAAACGGACCCAGGGGTGTTCCAGAGCACATCCCAATGGCTCAGAGCAGACTTGAAGAGGACTCCATCCGATGTTGTCCTTATGGAGAGTGAGACACAGCTGTCTGTGCCCACTGTGCCTTCAGAGCTGCGGTCCCAGTTCCCTGTCTGTTGGAAAGAAGGGTCAAATCATCAAAAGTACCTTGCTGAAGTGCATCAGGCTGTAGTGGTAGGAGATTCCTTTCCTCTCCTAGAGGTTTGAGGGCAGAGGTTGAGTTTCTGTCCTTGTATGGTTTAGCTGGCACACAGGAAGGTGTTTTGAAGCATCAATCAGCGCTACCTTTGAAACATCAGGTATGGGTTGAAGCAAAAAAGAGATTTCCAGGCACGCCCATGACTGTGTCCAGAAGTCAGTTGTGTTGGCCTCTTCTGGAATGCACAAAAAAATGGAGAATGATTAACTTATGCAGCTTTTTATTTTGTTGCAATTAAAGCAATGGCAACCAGCTGCCTTGGTTTTCTCCAAACCTCAGTGAGAACCCTTCCATTAAAAATATAAACTGAACATTATTAAGGGCAATAAGTAATGGAATAGCAGGAAATTTATAAAGGTACCAGGCAATAACTCCAAGCAGTATGGGCTGTGCTTTTCTTTTGTAGCTGAATTACACCACTGAAAGTCTTTATCTGTCTTCACTCCTTGTGCCCTCATGTGACAATTTCTGCAGTGGTAAACAAGGAAGGACATCCTGAAAGATTTTCTGTCTCTTCCCTTTTTTATCAGCAGAAGTGTTTGTTGTTAGAGGTCTTTTCTGGTTTTTTTTTTGTTTTTTGTTGTTTTGTTTTGTTTTTTTTTTTGGTTTGGGGTTTTTTGGGGGTGTTTTTGGTGTGGTTTTTTTTTGTTTGTTTTTGTTTTGGTGTTTGTTTGTGGTTTATTTTTTGTTTGTTTGGGGTTTTTGTTGGGTTTTTTTATCAGCTGCCACTGAATGGTTCTTTCAATTTTAATGGCTGGGGGAGGATGCTGACTGTTGCCACAAGCTCTCCTGTTCCACTGGGGATATTGATTTGGGTGTGTCTGTTGCTCACCTCTTCCTCTCCAATGCTGTACCTTGTAGAGAAAAGTTGGCAAGGATTTTAGCAATCTCACCTATTTCTAACACATGCAGTGGGCTCTGCTGCATGAGGGAGCAATTTGAGATTCTTTTAATAAGATTTCTGTGAATGGTTATCATCATTTCTAGTCAGCCTAAGTATAAAAGTAAACCACAAGAAATGAAGACCTTCCAACAGGTTGAGAATAAGGACATTTGAGGTCAACCTGCTTCACATCTTTATGCTATTAGTCTTTAGAGACATCTGTAATTCAGACAGTCCTAATATCCTTTGTGTTTTTCAGTTTTACATTTTGGCATCGTATTCAGAGCAATTTTCCAGAACGTTTAAAGAGAGGGAAATAAGATGTTTGGAGACAGCCCTACAGTTTTGCTGAACTCCAGGGTACCATTTACTTTGAGAAATGTTTAACCAACTTCAATTGTTTCCTCTTTTAATGGCCTAATTGAGTTTTAGAACAAGCCCAAGAAACTTTTTTCGTCTTGCTATTCTTATAACATTAAGAACTCCAATCCCCATCAGTTCACAGGAAGAGTCTGGCTTCTGTTCTCCATTATGTATGGAACAGAATGTGGCAACAGAAGATTGTTAAAATTAAAATGCAAATTTACTGTTTTTCCTTCATTAGCATCACATGGCCTTGAACGAGGCCATTTCTATCCTGGAGACTTAAGAAATTTCAGAAGTTAAGATGTATGTAACATGTAGATTTTTAAATGTTTTTTATTTTCAAAAGGGATGATCACTCTCTGCTAGATTATGAAAATTTATTACTTTATCTATCTAAGCTGCTGAATCTAGATACTGGAGTGCTTATGTTGTAGTGGGGGTTTCTGTTTGGTTTATTTGTTTGTGTTTTTTAAATTCCGCTATGTTTTTATCAAAGAATTTGAATTTCTTGTTGAAATACTAAAAGGATGTGCATTTTTAAGTAGCCTGTCCTTCAGCAGGTCTGCAAAGGCAGTTCATTCATTAGATTGCACTCATAAAGGTTTAGCACACAGTGAGGGTTTCACACAGAATCTTTTCAACATAATTTAAATTAAAAGTTTTTCTGCAAGTTTCTTGTGGGTTTTTTTTTCATACTGAGCAATTATGAATGTAGCTGCAATTCAAGGGTGGGTTTGCAGTATGTGCTTTTATACAGGCCCTTCTGTGTCCTGACACTCAGTTTCATTGACTCGTCCCTCTGTCTCCCTGCAGACTGTGTATCCCAGACAGCCTGGTTGGTTTAGCCAGCAGTGGACTGTAAAAGGAGAGTGACAAATGATCCCATTTGAACTGTTCCTTGAGCTGCAGCTCTGTCCTGACCTCATTCATAGCTCTCAAAGCTGAACTCGAGTTCTATCTTAGTTCCCTGACCCTGTGTCCTGCTTGCAGGAGAGCACAAGGAATCTCCTCTCAGCTCTGAGTGTGTGTTTGTTGAGCGATGCCTTTAACCTGACCCCAGCTGTTGTTGGAGCTCTCCAGGCTAAGCAGGACAGGAGAAGAATTCCACCTTTAAGGACTTCCAGTTCACTAACTGGCACCTACCAAAAAACATCCTGCTAGCATTCCAAGGCTAATAATCTTCCTAGAGAGGCTAAAAGCTCACTAACAGAGTGGCAATCGTCTTTGAGAAGATTTGTGATCCTTGCTGGAGGGTCCAAGGTATCCAGGTTAGAGAGTCCAACCCACTGGGCAAATCACCACCTTGATCTTGTGTTCTGGCACTTGGGCTCCTATATGACATTACCTGTCTATCTGTCTCTCTATCTATTTATCTATCTCTCTATCTATCTGTCTATCTAAAAGATTCTGATACATTTTGAAAGTTGACTGTATACCACTCAAAAGGGTCAATTTACTTGGCACCACAGGCAGCTCCAGCTCAACTAATTTATAGACACTGTAAATCAGTTTACAAATTATATTTCGTGGTAACTAAGTATCAAAGAAACAATGGAGCAAGGAGGTTTCTGTGCCAAACATAATTATGGAGATTTTGGATAGACCGAATTTCAGGGAGAGAAGAAAAAATCTATTTCCTTTATATACTACGTGAATATTTGTTCATCTGGAAAAGCTGACTTCTAGCCATGAAGAGTTAACATTCATGAGGAATGTGTGGAAGCCTTACATAACTCGTTCAGTCTCATCTCATGGGTGTTTCTCTGTACACTCTGCCAGAACTAATTTCACGGTTTTAAAACAACTCATGGTACAAAAAGAATACGTAATGAGTTGCCGTGAGATATGATTGTTTCCCATTTGAGAGATAGAAAGACCTGTAGCTCTCCAGGACTTATTAAGAATCATTTCTCAATTAAGCACGGGATGTATAGCTCAACAAAGGCTGTGTGGTTCCTCTTGAATACATCAGGGTTTGGCTGAGCAAAGCAGACCTTTTGCAAGCATTTGAGATACTCTTCCCCCTCCTTTTCTCCAGCATCTTTTCCTCTGCTAGTTTATAAATTCAAAGAGACCGTAAGCTTGTGTAGACAAAAAACACTGACCTGGCATGGTCTGTCTTATCCTGCATTCTGAATCCCTGTCATATCTTAGAGTTTGAAAACAGACAAAGCTTTCTGGTGCTGTCAAAAAAGTCATCTTTGAGAAAGGAAGCAGCATCCAAACTGTCAAGACCAATACTTGCTCCCTCTCAGCCAGTGACGTTTCACTCCTGAAGCCTGCATAGCAATCAACCACTGACTTCAGCTACCACAGACAGAGCCTGCACAAAGTGCTGGCCAAAGCAGAGTCCAGCGAAAGAAAGTTGGGTGGAATGGGGTGGTGAAAAGGAATCTCTTCATTTTAACATTAGATATGTACAGAGAGATAAATTAGGTTCCCAAGTAAGGCAGAAAGTAATGTCATACAAAACCCCCCAGCAGTATACAGAGTGGGGGAATGCTTTAGAAGGTGTGCCTAGGGTGCAAACCAACGCTTCATGGCACATTTTGTCTTAGTTTGAAAAATAGCCTTTTGGATAGTGAAATTAAAAAAAAAGAAAAAAAGTTTTGATTAGTTGGTTGTTGCAGAGACACTGGACCATGAGACCACTCTTCCCACCTCTACATTTCTGGCAGATGTGAAGCAGAGTTAAAGTTGAGTTTGATAGCCCTGGCAAGGTCTGATACCACTTTTTCAGACAGGAAGTCACAGGGGACTTAACTGGCTAATATTTGCCCAGGTCTTTCCAAGTCATAAAGTGAGATTTATTTCCAAGTATCAGAGCCACTTCAGTTCAAATGAATTAAAGTAGCCTTAAACGCTAGGGGGAAATTTATGAGGATCTTTGGACCTCCAAAATACTTCAGTAAAGCAGCTGGGATTACTAGTAAAATTTCACTGCTGTAAAAACGTGATTTGAAACAGAAACATGGATGGATTGAGAGGGATCTCTTCCAACACAGTCCGTGGTGTTACTGTGCAGCAGGGAGACCTCTCATTTCAGCCAGCAGTCCTGAATGGAAAGCTCAGTGTGATGACTCACTGTTTTCTACATCTTCTTGTGCTGCAAAGATAGAGACAGGGCAAAGATTCCTTGGTCTATCTCCTTATTTTGCCCTGCAGCTCTCTAGGGAGAGTTGTTCTGGATATCCTTTGTGTGGCTGGAAAAGAGAGGAGGGGTGGTGGGAGGTGCAGGATTGCATCAGTTCTGTGCTGCCAGGTGCCCATCTCAGGCACGAGGTGAGGCTTTAGTCGCAAGGAGGGGTTGCACTGCTCTGTCTGCTGGGCAGAAGTGGTGACATGACAGATGATGTGGTGGCAGGATGCATGAAATAATTTAGATTAACCTCTCAAATTTTCTCTAACAGCAGTGTTGGAAGTCCTGCTAGTTCTTGGAAGAAATTCAAGAACAAATTTCCATGCTTCTTATCCCAAACTCAGTAGTGGTGAAGGAAATTTTACTTTGGTAAAAATCATCTGTGTCCCAATAGGAAATATACCTTTTTATAGGAAATTCTTTTTTTTT
>VZTJ01002936.1:652542-750097 GCA_013397795.1 Orthonyx spaldingii | reverse complement strand
TGCAAAACCTGTCATTTTTAATGTGGGAAGAGCCAGATCATGTGAGGCACAAACACACATTGATTCTCTTTTTAGAAAACCAGTGAGAATAGGGATGCAAATTAGTTCACTATGCAGTTCTAATTAATCAGCCTCTCTTCTCTCTTCTTTATTCCAGTTACCTTGAATTAGAAGTCATGTTATCCTTTGGGCTCCGGCTGACTGAATGTTTTAGAAAACTGCCTGCTCCTAATCTGACAAGGAATTCAGAAAGGGTCAATACTCTTTGTATTGCAGTTACTCCAAAACAATGACTGATTTCAGTTAGAATGGTATTTCAGGGCTGTTTTGCTTCTCGTATTTCAAGGCACAGCCGAGAATGAAGTGAGTGTGCCCTGAGACACTGACTGTAACATATGTTGAAGGAATGTTCTGTAAAGATAAACCAAACAGTTCCCCAGCATTAGCTGTAGATGGAATCTAGATTTGATTCTGCTGTTTGACCTGTCCAAGATTCAGAGATGTCTGAGCCTGAGGTTTTTTTTTGATGGTCTGTTTTGCAGGGGAAGGAGAAGGAAAGATTGTGGTAGAGTAAGCAGAAAATTATTCAGCAGTTCCCTGTTATGTTCATTAAGAAGGCAGAGTGAGGCACTGAACTGTTGTTTCAGTCAAATCTTCATTTCATTTATGTCAGTATTTTGTAAATAATTAATATGACGTTTTAAGTTGACTTGTTTCCCAAAATAGCTGGAATACAATAATAAACTGCACTGCAGTCAATAGGAATAGCTATAATACCATGTCCTGTTTTGAAATTATTTTTCACTTACCAGTCAAGCTGAATATTACTGCTTCTAGGTAGGAGGTTATTAACTGTATTTGCTCTTTGAAGAGAAAAGAGCTCCTCATAAAGGTGACTTCAACAGCAAAGGAAAATTTCACAGCAGTAGCCAATTTCCTCAGGGAACAATTCCATGATTTCCCAGTCCAATGTAGATCTACTCTTCTGCTCACTTAGAGGCAGGGGCAGGAAAGCACAGGAAGCCACAGAGACGGGGAGAGGGAAAATTTCAAATGTCACACAGACTTTTAACTGTGTCAGTGCCAAGGGCAATTTGAACAGGGCCCAAATTGTAGCTCTCCAGCAAACTAAATGAAGCTCAAGAAAGCTCTTGAAGTTTTACAAAATCCTTTCCGGGACATTTTTCCTCAGGAAAGGAATATTGAACATTGGCTATTCAGTCCTCCTCTAGGATCTGTGAGTTGTCTTCCTTGCCTGCTGACGAGGGAGCTGCTTGTGCTGATGACCTCGTGCACTTTTGGGAGTGCAGGGAAACCTTCCTGCTCCTGAAGCGTCATTCCTTAATGTTTAGAGTGGCTGAGGAATGGGGAAAAAAGCATTAGAGGATCACTCAGTGGCACACACTAACTCCAAGATTTAAAAGATGACATTAACCTACAGGCAGAAGTGGCAGAGTGCTACTTTATTAATTTTGCTCATTTATTAAATGTCTGTGAGATTTTTGCAATGCAGCCCAGTTGAACTTGCCAATTTTTTTTTAGCCTCAAACAGAAGACTAGATAAAGCCCAAGGGAGCATGTAGTCTGTAACACTTAGATGGTGTGCAATTCATAATTAGCTTTAGTGAAGATTTGACTTTGGCCAGTCGAGCTGAGACAGGATACTTTATTTTTGGAGCTAAGGTCTTCACCTCACTACTGTGGTGCAACATTCTGGAAAAGCTGGCAGTGATTGATATACGTGGCCAGCTTTTATGTGTTCAGATTAACTCACATGAACATTTATTATTCTGGGTACTGTGGGGTCACTGATGCTTTTAAACAGCACTCAAGGGTCACTGCTAGACTGAATAAAATCCCAGGCTCCCAGAATTTTTCTTCTGTGTTCTTATTCATATATTAGAATTCCAGAGTCTTTCATACATTCTACCTTCAAATTTGACTTATGGCCATAGTCCACAAAAAGAGGACTGCTCAGCTAAATTTAGCCAGTGAAAAGAGCAGGAAAATCTTTTAAGTTGTATTCTCTAACACAGCCATCGTGTCCCTCCCCACCTTCCTGACCCCTTTTTTCTTTTCTTTCTAAGCCATGAGAAACGTTACCACCTCTAACTTTTCTTGGCCAATTGAAAAATAAGTTTTAATTTTAATGCCCCTCTCGAGCTATAACATTTAAGGAAACACAGGTTGCAAACTGTGTATTTTTTTTTTTCTAGTGCTGACAGGGAAAAGTAATTTCTCATTCTCTTTCTTTTCCTCTTTTCCGCTTTGGGATGCCAGCCTTGCAAATCAATATTTCATTTTGAAGAAGCCATGTTTGATGCCAGTTCTACTTATTTGCTTTGCAGTCACTGCAGTAATTCTTTGTAGCTCTGTCAGTATGTAAATTAAACCAAGCATAGATAGCTTTGTGTTGCTTAATGTTCAGCTGATAAAAATTAATGTGGTGTGAAATGAGCATTTTATCTGACTGCAGATACAGTGCCGGAGTTAATTAGACTGGCAGAGCAAAACGTTATTAAACATACAGGCCCCTGATCATCAAGAGCTGGGTGAACCTCAAAAATGTGGGTTTGGGTGGGCAGTGTAATGTAAATTGACTGAGGCAGGCTCAAAGCAAACACAGTGGGAATGGTGCACTACTTCAGCAATGAGACATGACAGACAGAGCAGTAGTGCTGATGAATGCATGCCTTGGGTGCACAGTGTAAGGTACAAGGCAAGCCAAACGCTTCCAGCACGCTCGGGAAGTGCATTAATCAGCATTAACACATGATCTACAATGTCTTATTGTCATTAAACATTGCCACTTCTGAAGTTCAGAATTCGGTGACAGTTAAATGATCAGTAAGCCAAATCAAATAAAGCAGCAAAACATTTAATTCAGCATAAGTTATTTCAGTAAAAGTATTTTCATACATTTAGTTAGTTCTCTTGGAAGATTGCCTTGCAGCACTGGTGTAATGCGTTGCAATTTTCTCTAATTAAAACAAAAAAGCACTAACAAAGATAGCTTTTTTTAATATAAACTAAGTATATTCCATAAGTATTGTCTCACTTCATCTGTTGTCTGAATATGGAGCCTATTTTGATATTCCCAATGCTCTGTTTATGCTGGATGCATTTATGAAGAGAGTCAGATGCCTTGTAATACTGCCATGAAAAGCTGTGTTGGATACAACCAAACAGGCCTTGACTTCTGATGCTGTGACAAGCGAGTTTGGAACCATTTCCTCAGTATTATTGTCTAGGCAAGATGTGAACCTAATGGTTTTAGCCAGTGAAACCTACAACAGTTTATGTTATTTGGAGCACAATATTTCTTAACAGATAATTGGAGACTTCAGGCTGTGGTGTTTATTTTCAGAGGTAGGAAGTTGTAAGTCGTGTTTAAACAAACCTACAAGCCAACACCCAGAATGTCAGGTGTCTCTGTGGCACTCAGGTCTAAAGCACTCTGGAGGCAGAGCAGATCACCTGAGAGGAAACTGTTGAAGTTTTCTAGAAGGACCAGCTGGCACTGCGGGCTGGGTTATGCAGTGGGTGTTGCTGGGCAGTAAGAGCTCCAAGAATGCTTTGCTGCCTCCCTGTGAGCCCTAGAACGCTGCTGAACAACCTCAGTTTTACTTCCTGACAATTTTCCTCTTAAATAATCTCTCCTGGTAAGCCTGGGAGTCTGACATATTTTTACCTAGGGCTTCATCTTTGCGATACTCTGATAAATACTGTTTTCATAAATCTGATGTTCCTCTATAATGCAGGTGATCCATTCTGTGCATTTCATCTGTTTGTTTTTTACTTCCTTTGCTTTGACAGCACTCTATATGTTTATGCTGTGGTATTTAGCCTGAAATGAATAGGCCTTTTGTTTTTCAGTTGTTAGTTCCTTTGTCTTGTGCTGGTCTGATGTCCAAATGTTCCTCCAAACTGGTGGTGCTGTTTCCCTCTCAGCACCTTCATATTCCAGATTGTTGTCATGGGGCTTGCAAAATGTTCTCCCTGAGGTTGTCTTCAGCAGGTGAGGTGGTGGGTGGGCTCTGAGAGTTTTTACAAAGAGCCCCTCATGCTTTTGCGTTCCATAGTAGTCAGTGAGAGTCCCACTTTACTGCTCCTGAATATTTCTGAGCAGTGCACGTAGCAGAGACTAAATATTCGAAGCAGACAGCAGGACCTCAGTGGCTGTTCTCAAAACTATTAAATACGAGCAGAGGGTGGTCAGTGCTTACATGGATGCACAAATTGATATCTTTTATTAACTACATAATTTGCTTGACACTGACTGGAACTTCCAGGCATAATTGAAGAATTTAAGCTTTTTGGCTCAGTCTCAAAGGATCTGTGAAGGTGACCAAGGAATCCTCTGAATGTTCCACAGACACCTCACAGTAGGAGGACTTGGGAGGATTTTCTCTACATACCCATGACTTTTAGGTGTGTTTGTGAGAAATGGGATGATATAAGGCTGTCTGGGTATTTGTATGCACTGCTTTGCCTTCCTTACACTTCAGTGATTTTCAGATAAAATCCAAATCTCCACTCCGTTCACTTATTTAAAGTATTTATTATTTGAAAGAAACACTTTAAATTCCCTTCCTGTTTTCAACAGAGTTGAAACAGTCAGGAATATGAAGGATTGTGTTGTCTCAAAACCCTTGCTATTGCTCTCTCCCCTTCAAATGTCACTATCCAGTATTATACAGCTGTTGGATCCGTGGAGAGCTGCCCGTTGCTGGTGGATTCTTCCATGGTGCAGCCAAAGTCAATCAGGTTACTCTTCATTGAGAATTTCTGGTCTGCTCTGTAAAATTCCTCTGTGCTTACAGATGTACAGAGATGTAGTGAGAGCAGTATTAATTACTGACCTAACCAGGAATGAAGTAATTTGCCAGCTTGGAACCATCTCCTTGCTAACCTGGAGTGATGTATATCGTGGATGCTATCGAGTTCCTCCATTCCATTTTTTACCTTATTGAGAGCTACTCAGTTCTTTGTGGAGTTGCATTTTAGTTAATACTGTTTTCTTTACGATCTTCTACTTTTTAAAAATTTTCTTTATTATTCATTCTGTCCTGTGCAGGGGCTTCAGTGCATGTAGGACAACATCCAGTTGTTCAGAGCTGGTTTTGCCCTTTAACCTGAGAGATCAAATTTATCTCCTTGAAGCTACTGTGTAACTTCTTTTGTTTTCAGCATTTCCTTTCTAATTTTCCTTTACCAGGAAATAAAAGTTAGATCCCTTCCTCTGTAGTAACCTGTATTTGCTGCCTTTTACTACTGCAATGTCCTAGGCCAGATTTCCAGCTACGTTGGTTTTTGCATATTCCATTTTGTACAACTGGGCAGACTTTTCACTGGCACAGGTTACAAGTTACTAGGACCTCAGTTTGGAATTTTGAAAAAGTATCTAAAATTACAGAAGCTCATTGGGTTTTGGGCTGGAATTGTCTCTCGAGCAGTCTCTTTCGGATTTTCCAGGTTTCTCCCTATTTAGAATTAGACATAACAAAAAACCAAAGCAAACAAAGGCCACAACAACCAAAAACAATACCACTGTTTAAAATTATTATGGTAGCTGCAAATCCTATAAATCTCTGTTGGAGCTAAGTTAGTTTTTAAATAAAATCATGATATTCAAAATTACGACCACCACCTAATTGGCAGGGGAAAAAAATCTCTCTAAATAATTTAGTAGGTTTGAGGTTTTTTTAGTTTAGTCACCTAACACTAGTCATACCTTTGGTGAATTAAAAAGACAAGAGTATTTTGCTCTGATGTGAACTGGTGTTTATTTTTGTAGCTTCCAATACGATAAAAATGACTATAGAGGACCAAACTGTTGTCAGTGTCTGGCAAAGCTATTTGTAAAGCTCCTGTCGCTAGAAAAGTACTCCTAGATTTCTTCCTCTTTTTGAGTCAACAGAACAGTCTAAAATCTTGATCTTGCTTTTGTGAAGTCTAAATAAGGCCCACTAGAGAAACAGTGAGATGCCACATTGCTGAAGTGCTGGTCTTCCTTGCCCTTGTTCACCCTTTTCTTACAGTTACTTGAATGGCAGCCCAGGTTAATGATGACAGAATTTTTTTAGACTGCGAACTGTCAGTGGTATGAAATAAATTGCTTGTCTTAAATCTAACATTTAGGCAGCACTACCAAAATCCCTACCAGCCAAGACAGTTTCTGGAAGAGAGAGTGAGGATTCATTTAACTATAAATTTTATTATTTTTTAACTGCTTTGGTGCCAAGGATTGATAGAGTCACATCTCATACTGGAAGTAAATTAATAGGGTCCTGCTTGCAGCAGTTCACTTGCATCTCAGGAATAGACTTTATGCTGTTAACAGAATCTGAGGGTCTGTCTGAACACAATCATGTTTGGAAGGGTCAGCGGAGAAATGCCTGATCATCTGTTGTGTGCTCCTATCCTTCTTGAAGTGATTTGTGTACTGTAGGGAAAAAAAACCCCAAACTACCATCATGATATAAATCTGGCATTTAATTTCATGTGTTCAATCTTGGTGGAGACTAGATGAGAGATCTTTCCTTTGTATCACTCAGGGTTCCCAGCAGTGATACAGATGTCTCTGCCTTGGTCCTGCACAACCCTTTAACTCCTCCGTGCCTGCTCATTAAGTTCAGTTGAGGAGTGCAGGCCACAGTGCTCAGTTGCACATTGAACAGTATCATTTCTGTCTGGACTGCAGCCTAAAGTGTGTCTACAAGTGGCTGAGATTAATTCACTTCACTGCTCTCCCTAATTGTGGAGATTCAAACTATACAGTGTTCTACCCTGGGAGAACAAATTTTAAAACTGTGAAGAAACCAACTTCTATAAAATCTACAGTCCGTTAGAAGATAGCCAGCACAGTGACTGGATTGCAGGCTGAAGTTTTGTTTTGTTTTACTTGTTCTTGCAAAGCCTTAAACCTTAAATTCCAAAGTTTAGTTCAGCCTCGTTCTCTTGCTCTAACTGCTCTCAATGGAAGTGATCTGTACAGGCAGGATTGTGGCACACATGGATGTGCGTGGCTAAATCTGAAGTAAATGTGAATAATGACATGTTTTTATAGGCATTCAGTGAGTAGTCAGTATTTGCTAATATTCAAAAAGCTTACTTTGAAAATGAGGTCTGTGGCTGGTATGAGAAGGGATTATGTCAATCTCCATAGCTATCCCTAGAAAAAACTCTTAATTTCACAGGAAATTTCTTTGCCTTTCTAGAACATTGCGACTTCTATTTTTCAGAGCAATGGTTTGTAGTAAAACGTGAAAACTGCCTTTTTAGAGGTATAGGTAACCTAAATATTGGGCACCGCCAACATTATTGAGTCAGTCTAAATAAAAACCACTTCAGTTTACAGGAAAAACTGCTTCAAAGAAAACAGCAGCAGCTATAGGAAAGGTAAGTAGGTCTGTGTTTCAATAGCTCAGTGTTCCTTAGAGGGTCACAGGAAGTTCATGAGAGACCATGAAGTTTTTGCTAGCCAGGGTTCAGCCAGCTACATTTCATTTCCAGCACCGTTCACAGGGGCTCCTGATAAACGTGCCCTGCATGGTTTGCTCTCACTCCCTGCTCGTGCACGGTGTCAGCCACTGTGGGCTGCCAGAAGTAGCTCTGTGGCCTCGTGGCAGTGCTCACAGCAAACCACTCCAGGTGGGCACAGACCAACGGGCCTAAAGAGGGCCGTGTGTGCAAGAAGTCCTCAGAGTAATGCATAAGTCTGTGCCTTGAAGTTCTCCAAACCCGTTGCCATGGAGTGGGCACTTCCTGCGTTTTGCATGGATGGAAGTCTCTCCAGCAGTCATACAGTGAGAAATACATAAAGCAGGGAGAGCAAAATCGAGACTTTACTCATTGTAATGCAGCTGCCCTCCCCTCAGTCATGTATTTATTGAAATTAGAGATGGGGTACGTGACAGCACTTGGTAGCAGTTGCAGAACCTAATTTGGGGGTGTATTTCCATCTCAGTGTTAGCAGGATTTGTGTATCTAACAACTGAATGTGAAAATTCTGGTACTAGATTAACATTCTTATTGTGTATCTTGCTTTAACATTTTCTGTAAAAATGTGCTACATGAAATCCAGAAACATTGTTGCTGAGATCTGTCCATCATGCATTCATTACCTGACACTTTTTTTAAGAGTTTAGCTCACATGCACAAAATTGTGTTAGGTACAGAACGGTGCAAAACCAGACCAAGTCAGTTCAGTTTTGTAGTAAAAGGTGGCTTAGGGAATTTGTGTGGGTGTTCTAACTTGAGTCACTTATGAGGTCTTCCCACAAAATTACTTCCTAGCAGGAAATCCCAGTTTGCTAGAGCCAATGCCTTTCATCTCATCGTTGAGATGCAGCTCTTTGTGCAGAGAGAGACAATTTCCAGTCAAGATTGTCAGGCCAAACCCCTGACTCACCAGCTACTGCCACTGAGCAAGATTCAGAATAGAACTGAAACTTCATTCTTTCACATCCCCAGTGAGTAGATACGGACTGCTTGTGTCCTGGTGTCTCTTTAGTTGGAGCTGATTCACTTAGCAGAAACAATTAATGATTCAAAACATTGGGAAAACATAAGCTGTACTTCTGCCTTAGCAAGCAGCAGGTGATGTGATGGGGCCCTGATGTTGCAAACTGCAAAGTGTCCTTTTGTCCCTTTAATTTCACCTGGGGATGAGGCTGCTTAGAACACCGAGGAGGCACTAGAAGTTGCAGGAGAAGATAGAAATTCTGAAAATATTGCTTCCTTTAGGATAAGCCCCTAAGTATTTGGATGCTAATGTGCAGTTGGATCTGCAGCCAAAACTAGAAAACTTAAAAGCACGGGCTTTATCATCAGACTTCCAGTAGCACCTTCTGTGATTCACACAGAGATGGGCACCTTTTGTTCTCCTGCTCCAAACCTGGTCAAATTCCAGGGATGCAAAGACAGGCAGCATGGAGTTCTGTAATATTGCTGTGGCTTTTTTTTTTGTTAATTGTCATCTCCATCAGAAGATACAGCTTAGAGTTCATATGGAAAGAATCCAACCTTTTTTCATTAATGCAAACATGGGGTCATTTCTTTATAATTTAGAGGATTGCCAGCTGTGAGAACACAGCACCTTTAGCCATCCCAGAGCAATTGACATTTGTGTCTGTAACTGTCCTGGGTCTGTCTGTACCCCAAAGCCGTGGTGGTCTGCAGTGCTAACAAAGGAGTCAGGGATGTTTTTGGGATGACAAGAAGCAGGAAAAGCACTCCTTGCTTGGTTTGCTCAAGTGAAAGAAATGATTTATCTGAGACCTGGCACACTTAAGCTGTGTGGTGGAGTTTGGTGCAGAAATCCAACAACCAGCCCTGCCTGGCCTCACTGAAGAACCAGGATGTATTTTCTTCAGCCTGACCCTGCAACCCTGCTAATCAGAAACAGGTTATCAGCCTGGCTGCAATGGTTTCTTTTGTGGCTCAGCTGGTACTTGTACAGCCTTCTGTGTTACCAAAGGGTTCAGGCAGGGGTTGCTGTGAAGGTTTTGAATTGAGCCCATTCCTATCTCCCATACAAAGCTATAGATAGGCTGATCTCAGATGGTATTGAGGATTTAATGAGTTTAATAGGTAGAATAAGCTTGTTAGTGAGTTAATGATGCACTTAGAGTGACTCCACCTTCTTTAGGAAATGTGCATGAACATTCCAGGAGTAGCTGAGGTTCTGTTTTGTCCATTTCGGAATTTTCTGTCGCTTTCCCTCACATGAATTACCTGCTTCAGTCTTCTGAACATCTTGGGGATTAACTTTATCAATCAATAAGTTCCATCATTTGCCAGTTTAGGGTTTTTACCTTATTTGTTTTTGAAATGTCCATTCTGTGGTACTTTTTATTGACACCATTTATGTCTCATAAGGGCTAAAGACAAGCATGAAGCTGTGGCTCTTGGGCTGTTTTCTTCACAAGAAATGGGTCTTGACCCTTGTGAATTTTATATATCCCATCAGGTGAGCTTTTGATCCCCGTTTCTCACTTTGAAGCAAGACATTTATAATGAATTAAGTTGAAATATACTTTGTTACTGGGTGACATGACTGATGTGGTTGGCGTGCCAAGTAATCACTTCATTAAAATGTTGAAGATGGCTTTTAAATTAATGAAGCTGACATGGTATGAAGGTTGTAGCCTGCATATTCTGTGGAGTGTCTTGGTATCCTTCACTCTTCCAGCTTCTTCTGCCTCCCTGTAACTCTAGGAGTAGCAAAGTTTGAGTATTATCTACCTTGTACATTTCTTGTGAATTCCGTCGGGCAGAGTTCTGTGCTAGAAGCATCACAGAACACTTCTAGGGGTTTTTATTTTGTTTTTGTTTGCTGGTTTGGTTTTTTTTTGTTTGTTTCTATCTCTGATAACTAATTCTCATATCAGTTCTAGAGAACAGCAAGATGCAAATGCCTTAGATCTAATTTTGCCAAGTCACAGATCTGTTTTTGAGTTAGTACTTGGATAAATTTCTTCACACAGACTAAAGGAAGCAATGTTTGAATGAAGTTTTTTATAGTCAGGCATAACCCTAGCAATCAACAAAGGACAAAGTTGATTGCATTTTGAAAAGACTTTCCTGGAAGAAAAAAACCAAACAAACCCAAAAATCCTGTCTCAGTAACTTTGCTTGAGTTAACAAGCTGGTATAAGTCAAACTGTAACACAGATTAGGAAGATTTCGTAATGATTTTTTTTTTTTAAGTTGATCTCCGTGTGACATTTGTTCCCCCAAAATGCACTCCTTGCTAATTGTTTGGGGCTGAAGCAACGTGTCAGTCAGCTCAGCAAAGGAGTGTTTACTAAAGCATTGTTAACCCTTGCCACCTTGGGTAGCAGCAGAATCTGTTTTGTACAGATTTTACTGCATGGCAGGCAGTTCAGTGCTTGCTCCTTGTTTTGTGGAGTGGATTAAAAACATTTCTCTACGTAATGCTCATTGTAGATTGCACGTTTCAGCCTCTAAGTGAAAGTCAGAGCATTTGGTAAATAAATACATTTGAACTTGCACTAAACCTTACGTGGGGACTGAAGCTTATTGACATTAGTGGACTCATTTTCTGAGTCTACTGCATGAGGTCAAATGAGCTCCAAATGGTTTTGGTTTTTTAAATTTATTAAAACTCTGTGCTCAAGCTAAGGTGGTTTTTTTCTTTTTTTTTTTTAGTTAGACTGAGCCAATTTATCTGTAAGTCAGGTAAAACAGAACGTAACTTTTAAAATCCACATTCCAATGCAAAATAGTCAAACTCAGCAAAAGGCATAATAATTAGTTATAAAATGAAATTTAATTTTTCATGTCTGTGTTGCCACAGTGAATGAGGTTTGAAAGGGTAGGGAGTAGCACTCAATTCACTGAAGTGTGACAATTCTTCCATGTCAGTGATTTCAAGCCTGAAGGGGATGACATCCTGTAAGCACATTCATCCATTTGTGTTTATTAAATTAAAGCCTACATGAATTTGCAACAACAGACTGTTCATTAACAGAAAAAGAGACTATTGCTTTCCTCATGGGACTGTTTTGGCTTTGATCCATTGATCTATTCTTGCATTGACATAAATATTAGGGTTTTGTTTGTATTGGATTTGTTTTCTTCCTGTGTTAAAGACGAGACGATAAACAGAAAAAAAAGGTTTCTGCTGATCATTTTCATATCTACCATATACTGTAAGGGTAGCTAAATTAGTTATGAAATGAAATGAACAGCAGACAATGCACTACCCCAAGTGAAAAAGAGAATCCTAAATTTTTTCTCAGCTATGTCTGCTAAATTGTGCTATACTTTGCTTGATACACAGGCATTGGGTGGAAGGCAAAACGAAGTAAACGCTAACCAGGCAGTGTTATGCAATGTGTTGTTTAGCCCGTATATTTCAATAGCACCCAGAGACTCACAGGCAAAAGCTGTATTTTTACTGTGCAGCACCCTGAGCAGAGGCCTGAAAATAACAGTGGTACCTCAAAGGGTGCACTCTGAAGCAGCACATGAGACAGAGAGAGACTCAATCTCAGCTGCAGTTTTTTGGAACTCCCCAGTTCCCTTCTCCCCTTTTTACAGTAATGCATATTTCAAGCAATTGGGAAATATCTGTGCTGTCAAGTCAGGATCTGTCTCTGTACAAGAAGGCAGAGGATTACAGGAAAGGGGTTACAGTCTCCCTGAGCAGTTGATGAAGTTCCTGAGGAAGGGTGGAAAGCAGAAAGCCTTCAGATGTTTTTGCAAGAAGCTACAGTTCAGCAGAACAGGATAATAGGTATAGGGGTCCCAAAGACTGGATACTTTAGTTCAGCAGAGAGTACAATATACATAAAAGATGAGGGTGTAATTTGAGGGATGCAGAAATGATTGCTCTAGTTCTTCAGGGTGAAAAAATTGTGTAGCAGAAGTAGGAGAGAGAGCAAAGATTGCTTTTGAAATACACATTTTGTACTGATAATAAAACAATGGATCCAAAGAAGGGAGAGGAATGAAGTGACAGAGCAATCGTGCACAAGGGATGGTTTTTGAGGGCGTTGGAATTAGCACCTGGAGCTGGCTCGTGCTGCAGAGCAGGTGTGGTATTCTGCATGGGAGGGTCAGATAGAAATCAGTATTTTGCTGAGGTAAAAAATGGATACAGCATGTATATGAAATGGAAATGGGCTGATTATTGAAGCTGAAGCTGCAGAGAATGAGCGTGTGGGATTGTGTGACAGTGTAGCCAGCAGTGAGTCAGAGAAAAAGGCAGAGCCAACAGAAAACAAAAGCCACATGAAAAGGAGGACGCATCAAGCTATAGAAAGGCTGGTTTGGTCAAGTTACTGGGGCTTCCTGGCTGTGGTAAGAATTAGAGGACCTCCTGTGTAGTTTAATGTAAATTGAGAAAAAATAGCAGAAGCCCATCAACATCAGTAAGTATTTTTGCTAGCAGTGAAACCAGCGTATCTAAAATGGGTCATAAAAAAAATTGTAAAAGACCAAGATAATTAGGCATATCATTGAGAATTCAGTCTAGGTAAACTGAATGGAATATTTCCAAACTGAGTATTAGTAAGGTTGGTCAGATTATGCCTGCCCATCCTTTCTTGCTTTTGGCATTAAATAGAGTTAGTATTGATGAAGTTAAAAAAAAAAATCACTCTGCTATGAAAGAAAGGAAAAGAAATATTTGTATTGAACCAAGATGCCACGATTATAACTGTTATTTATGCTGGTGTAACAAAGCCCTTCCCCAGTGTGAAGTTGGTAGCCTGAAATCTGTGAGAGATGTGGTTTGGTAAGACTATTTCATAGTGGTTTTCCCAAATTTTCTGGATTATTCCCTCTCCGCCCCCCATTAAGTAAAGAGGAGTCACAAAGGGTGCTCACTGCACACCAGGATCCACCCTCAGGTATCACAGGGTCAGACTGACTCCCTGGAGGTCCCTGCACCTCGCCACTGGGTGTGGGGGAGGCTGCAGGTTTGAAATGGCCAACAGCTGTAGGATGGGATGCCTGTGTCTCTCCTGGGAGACAAGCACAGAGCTAGGGCACTGTTTGCATGCAAATCCCTTGGCCAGGAGCTGGTGTTTGGGGGAAACTGAGTGTGTAACTCTGAGTGAGGTCTGTCCTCTGGCAGGACTGAAAGCCAGCATGTTCTGGTGGTTCTGTGCCCATGTGCAGCCTGTTTTGCCATTGACTATTGGGCTGAAGCCTGGTGGCGTCCGCAGGCTCTGCACTGAGCAAGAGGATGGCACAGAGTCCATCCAAGCGTTGACTGAGATGGAATTCATCTGCATGCTGAGACCTGGGAATTTCCAGCTAAGGAAATTCTTTGTAGTAGGTTCTTCAGCTTAAACAGTAAAGGTATTTAAGCTGAAGAACCTACTACTGCAAAGCAACAAGCCTTGCAGGTGGCTCTCGGTGAGGAACCGAGAGGGGCACTTACCTTTTTGCCCCTTAAGAAAATGATACAACTGCACAAATCTAGGAGCTGATAAAAGGGAGCACCTTCAATATGCAAAGCTTGTGCCTCAAGCAGGAAGGTAACGGCCAGAACAAGTGGCAGGTCTTAGGTTTGAAATTCACTGACCAGCCTTTTCCCCAGCTCGCCCTGCTGAGTGACTTGTCCTGAGTTTGCAGCGTTTGTCCTGGGTGCAGAGCAGCTGAATCACTCTGAGGAGACCCGTGGCACTTTGTCATTTAGTGACCTCTCTTCCACAAGGCTGGGCTGAAAGTCAAGGAGCCAGGCACCTTAACTGGAGTCTTTGTTAGTATTCATGTAACCTCTTCTCTGATTTAAAAAGAAGGGAGAAAAAAAGAGAAAAGAGAGAGATAAAAATACCTTTTTTTGTGGGGGTGACAGTGTGCATCCCACAGTTATCCTTCAGAGGCAAGCTTGGCTTTCCAGTACCATTATTAGTTAATTGTTTTCAAAGTGATACATCTTTGGACACAGCCTGTATGGCTGGGTCTTAAGCCCTATAGTTACTCAGGCGTTTGACTCCTCTTTAATTGTGTCTCTTTTTTCTTAATTAAATTGTTAATGCCAGTTTACATGGTGCTTATTTACAAGCTATAGTAGCAGAGCTTTCTTCATGACTCTTTTTAATGCATTGAATTTGCATGGTTGGCAGTGTCTTTATATTTGCAATCTATACACCAAATAAATAAGCATGATGATTTTGCAATATTTTTTAGTACTGACTCACTAAGTGAGGCTTTCTTAATAACTTCCTTAGACTTTCATAATAAATGGATAGTGTGGATTATCAGAAGTCAATATTTTGCTGTTCTTACTGGCTTTCTTCAAAGTGCTGAGGAAGTTAGTTTGGCTGTTAAAGGGTCTTTTTATAAAATGGGACTGTGGTTCAGGTATCAGACTTCCCCAAAAACTTCAGAAAGGCTTAGGTATGGGATTTTAGATTTATGTGTATTCATGAAGCATAGTTTCACATGAAAAGAAGAAAAAGAAGTGGGAATACCTTGGGTATTTAAGCACATAAAACAAGGAATTATGCTATAAATGACTCGGTTTAGGTATCAGTAATTTCTAAGGAAAAGATTATTTTTTTTCACAGGTCAGAAAGATTTTTGGGGACCCTCTCATGCTCAGCAGTTACTTTTGATGTGGGTCAGGTATGCATGCTTATTCTCTGGGGGAAAAAAATGGAATACTAAAATGGGGAAAGGAGTAAAAAGAATATACAACTAAAATACCATTTCAGTTTATCATCTTTCCCCCTTTTTTTCCAAGATGGGCTGAGGCTTTGCAACTGCCACTTAGAAACAATAACACCTGAAAAGATAAGGCTCATTCTAAATGTGTTTGTGTTGGTGTTAGGGAGCTGTTTTTAACCCAGTGCCTGCAGTAAGGCACACTTCTACCCAGTCAAACCATGAAAACAAAATTGATGCTGTGTCAGCATCTTGCCTGCAAATAACATTCAAAACAGATTATAGGACGTGCTAGGAATACAAAATAAAGTTAGAAATAATGCTTCAGCTGTGAGTTCTTCAGGCTGTGGAAATAATAGAGCATAATTTAGTAGAAGAGGAACTAGGGAGTCAGCATGCAGAGGAAAAAAATGAAAGGAGCAAGAAAAATGAAGAGAAATGGAAATAGATGTAGGGGAAGTTTGGCAAGTCCTGTCAGTGGAAAATTCTTATGCTGACTGTATGGAAGGGCCAGAAGGGATTTAAAGAAGAGCCAGAAGTCATTCTCAAATGAAGGAAGCAGTGACTGATCTTTGTGTGTGCTGCTCTGCAAGTCCTGAGGAAGATACGAAAACATACCTGGAATCTGGGTATGTTTGTTCCCAACTCACAGACGGGCCCAGGCCGGTGCTGCAAACTGTTCAGACACTTTCCCGCCTTTTTTTGTGTGGGCGGAGGGCAGGGAAGCCTGCAGGCCCTGGTGACCTGAGGGGTTCTTTTTCAGCAAAGGTTGGTGCTCAGTCTGGCCTTACCCTTACCCCTGAAAACACTTCATAATGCTAAAAAAACAACCAAAATTAACTTGGGATGTGTATTTAAATTACATTGTGCTTGGGGTTTTAGTTTATTGGAGCTATTAAATCTACTTCTTCAGTGTGGCCCTCCTCAGTGCTGTGGGCGGCCGTGTGGTGAACTAGCACAGCACTGAATATACTGTGTAGGAGCTGGCTTTCCACACCTCATTTCCACACATGAGGTGAGATTTGAACCCCTTGTTTCAGACATCCTTGTATTTCATAAAGGTAAAAGTATGCAGCACGCCATAGGAACAGGGAACTGCTCATCAGTCCCAGTGAAGCGAAGTTCAGGGTTGCTGTGGCTTTTCTCCATGCGCTCCTGAGTGTACCCATGCCTTCTCCCAGGAACTGCAAGCAGCTGGCTCTGCGAGGTGGATGAACACATATTTACCTTTATACTACTTGTTGAAATGCCATCGTGAAGAATGAAGCTGAAACCATGAAGTGGAACAGAGTAATGGAAACTCAAACTACTGCTTTGAAAAGCTGTTACTGAAGTCTGGGTGCTTTGTGTCTTTCTTCACTGTCACATCTGAGCTTTCCTACTCTGTATTTCACCACAAACAAAACAACTGTTCCAGCATCTATCTTCTGTTTACAGCAGGGTGGGGATATGAATTTTTAACAATAGATTATTACTTCTTATTAAAGCAAACATAAATTGAACTATGTTTTCAGGAAGCTTTAAAGGTGAGGCACTGTATCAAAGCCCTACCCTCTCTTCATTACAGGTTTTCTATCTCAGGACATGTAGAACTTCTAGTTCTGCCAATAGTGGAAGAGTGGAGACAACAAATTGAAAGCAAGATGCAAACTCAGCCTTCAAACAATGGTAATCCCTCAGCAACCATTATGATAAGTTTGGAATATCTAAAATCAGTCAGAAGCCTGGTGGGAGCACTGATATGTCTGAATAGGGTTCAGTCTGTGAACCTTGCAATCTATTAAACAATGTGTTACAGTATTCAAGTCTAGGTATCACAAAGGCAGGGATTAATGTACACACGTCCACACAGGAATCTTTGATGCTTTCAAATGCTCCTCATCTTCTGAAAACCAGTCAGCAGCATTGCCTACATATTTCACAGCAGTCTTCCCACCTGGACATTTCAGCCTGACAGTGGGGAGCTTTTTGAAATGATAGTGAGACACGTCGGTGTAGCTTGCACTCCAGGTTCTAATAGCTGTGGTTTGGGGGTTGTTTATGTATCTGTACAAACATCTACAGACACAGAGCTGGGCAAGCCAAAGCTGGATAATGTAGGATCAAATTTTGAACTTTAATGTCACAAATAATGTGGTCAAAGTGTCCAAAGTAATTTGTCTGGTAGTGATGCTCTCCAGCAATAACTGCATAATAGAGGAATTGATACTTTCATAGGCAGTAACAAGCAAAATGCTACAACAATATTTTTATATGCAAAAAAAAATCGGGTTGTGTAACTGCTCTCCAACTTTTTATTCTCCCTTTTTTCTTTTGAGGAAGTTTGATTAATTTGCTGGATGCAGATAATTTTGGGGTAGAAAAAAATTTAAACTCAGATTCCCTATCCAGCATCTATCACTAGCCTGAGGAAGAGTGATCTAATTCTGTTTGATTTTTATCTTCAGTGTTTAGTAGAGAGTAAGTAGAGAGTGTATGAGCCTAAGATAAATACTAACCAAAATATCACTGCAGAATGTTGGGCTTACAAATTTAGTTTAGCAGTTGTTCAAATGTGAGGGTAAAGTGAAAGCTGAAGTACATTCAATTTTATTTTCATTCTATACTTGCCCGTTACAGAAACATTCACGTCTTTTGCTGCAACAGTGGCACAGTAAGTTTAAAGCATTCCAGCCCAATGTAATTATTAATCTTTTTTGCTCTTTCCTGGGCATTAAATTTATTCAAATATGAAGGAATAAGAAAATACCCATTAAAATCAGTCAGCTTTTCCTTGTATGTAAGGCACACGTGTTGGTCCTTGATATTGATCCGAATCCATCTATGCAATGATTAACTGACACTTCCACTACTCTGTTTAATTGGCATATAGGTGGAAAATCTTTAAATGCACATGGCAAGAGAAATCTTTCTCAATCCCCTTTTTTGATGGCTTTGATTCCATGGCAGAGGAGACCCTGTGGTACCTTTGCATGTAACCTCCTGATCCCATGGGTGCAATGCAATCTGTTATCTTGGGGTCCTGGTAGTTCACTGTAGCACTGCTGCTCCATTAGTAAAACACAAAATCGTAAGCATATAATGCACATTGTTAAAGTGATGTATAGGAATACAAAATGTAAAATATCCTGTTTTAAAGAGCACCACAATAGCAAAATAGGAGATATACTAGAAATAGGGAAAGGAGAAAGTGCAACCAACAGCGATCCTCACAAATCCAATGTGATTGGCAGTCAAGGGGTGGTATATTTGAGTGAACCTGTGTGCAGTGCAAGTAAATGAATTAATAATCGAGGGAAAGTCTTTTAAAAATGTGTTTCAGATGATAGCTTTAAGTGAGTTTGATCTCTTTTAGATGACAAAGTCTGGTGTCTAATTAGGTTTCTATTCTTACAGTGATGGATATGAAGTACTTTCTGAATCTGTTTGACCTTCTCAGCCTGGGGAGCAAAATTATTTCCATAGTCCTTAATTTCACAGGAGTTTTGCATTTGTTGCCACAGAGAACTCTCACAAACAGGGAAGAAAGTTTAAATGGTTGAGAGACCTTCTTAACTCTGTGCACTAGGCACAGGCTTTATTACTGCTTGTTTGCCTGTGGAGCTCTTCTCCACCCTGTACATCTGCTTCAGTATTCGTGTTATCTCTTCGATTTGGGCTTGGTGGTTACTCACAGGGAGCCTCTGCACTTGCATCTATCTTCTGCATTTCTTAATTTCTTTTGGAAATACTCTATTCTCTCACCTTATTAATGTTAAAACAAAAAAAAGAAGGGGAATTTATTGCTAAAGGCAGCAGAATAGCGAACTTCTTGGTGGAGTACTGTGTCTTCCCCTGTGAGTGAAAGCTAAATTAGTTCTGAGGTGCTTTCACTCAGTGGAAGCGTAATGAGAGACACCAGCCACCTCTCCGTTAATAACATGCCAGTCACACTGGGAGCGGCGCTCGGAGCCTGCTGGGAGAGCAGAACCACCAGCACGAGCAGGTAGGAAGCAAAAAATAGGCTTGAGAGAAAGGAAACACCGGTGGAGATCAGGGCTCCGATGTTGCAGGGTGTAAAGTTATTTCTGTCTGATGAGAGGGAGTGACTCAGCCTGGCTGGAAGGGCCAAGTCGCTGCTAACTTGGAAATTGCTGCTGCTGTAACACTGCAACAACAGCACTGCTGCTGCTCAAGAGGCGTTGGCAACAGTGTGGGACATGGAGTAATTTTTCTGAATGTCCGTTTTCATTACCTGTTCACAGTTAATTGTTTTATTTCCTTAATAAAACTGGAATGGTTCTGAGTTCCACAGCCCCGTTCCAGTGGTTCGTGTGTGATTCTGCTGTATTTGTCAAACACAGGGTGCTGGAAGAACCCAAGCATGATCTCTGTTTTCATGAGATTCTCACAGTTTTTCTGTTTCCTAGCTATTCTGAATTCCATCTGACATTGAACTGGTAAGGGTTGATTTTTACATGGCAGTCAGGTAAGAACGCAGATGGTTGGTTCCTGCAGTTTCTTCTTTCCATCTCTCCAAACCAGACAAGCAGCTGAGTGAAAATCTCAACGCCACAACTTCAATATGAATATTTAGGATGGTGCGTTAAACTCCAAGGAGCTGTGGGCATGAGTAAGGTAACCCTGAAGTTCTGTTGAACTACAGCAAAAAAAGCCAGAGGAGAACAAAGTGCGTCTGTGGGTTCAGGAGCAGGAATTAACTTTCTGTTCTGTTGGTCCTCTTGAAACATCTGTGGCATTATTTGACAGGAAGTCTTATGGCTACTTGAAAAAAGGTCTCACTCCTTTGCGTGGGATGCCAGCACTAGTTTTCTGTCTGATTTTTCTAGTTTCTGGATTTCTGTGTTTCTCTAGGAAAAAATACTGCATTAGATCTTTGAAGGAAAGACTGTGTCAGACTGTGCTATGGAAGATTGCCTTTCACTTTTTGTTTCTCCATGCTTCCACAGATATTTCTGAATCTGTGTCATCAATCTTCAAACTCTGTGGTTGATACTAACATTTTTGGATTTCTAGGTTAGTTGTCCAGTGTTATATACATAGGTTAAAAAAATGGGTAAATCCAGGAGAGAACTGTTTTTCATATTCTGTGGTCCAGAAACTCATATAAAACTCTGATTTTGCTCAAGATGACAGGCATTAAAATGGCTGCTGTCTCCTCTGTGAACATGGATTATTTGTTACAAGGTGTCTTTTTTTTAAGCATTCTTGGACTCTTTGAAGATTAGAACACTTTAAACGCGAGGAGCAGAGAACACAACTTAATAAAAAGTCTGCACATACGAACATAGGGGCATGGCTGTGGCCTTCAAGGATCAGGTAGTGACACTTCTAATCAGCAGAACAGCATCTTGAATATAATTTGCTGAACTCATTAGACAACGTCTAGCAGAGAGGGAAGAAATAGCTGTGGTTTCTAACACTTTTATGTTTTCTTTCTTGGAGACTTAATCTTGGGTCAACTTCCACAGAAATTGCAGAGACTAAGGAATGAAGTAGGTTTGTTATTATAAACAGCAGCAGCATCAGATAAAATGACATTCATTAGATTCATTTGGCTCGTGCTGTCTGAGGAAATAACTACATGGTCCCTTGCACTGGCAAGTACACGCACACGTTAAAGGAGCTCTGTTGCCTGTCTGCTCAGGCAAACCCCCATGAAAGTCAATAGGGATTTGTCTTGGGTGTCTCAGTGTGTGAGAACACATCCCATGAACGGACAAAATGCTGATCAGCTGGTTTATAATAGAATTCTGCTTTGTTTCTGTTAAAAATATTGCTAAAATCACAGGTCTAATAAAATAATAGCTTCTTTTTGGATGTTTTTTATTGTGCCAAATCCTTGGTCCTGCTGTGGTCAAGAGGTTTGAATGCTATGAAAACTCAGGCATGTAAATAGTTGATTTATGAAAGCTCTGCTCTTTTCAGTCAAGCGTCCAGATTATGCCAGTCTGATTTTACTTTTGGTGCTTGCTGTGCTACTTGGGGAAATATTTTCAAATGGCGCAAGTTTTATGATTTCTGTTTCTTTATCATTAGCTTCTAGTGTCTCAAGAACACATTAGAGACATACATTGCATATTACAGCACAGTGCCCTCAGCTGTCACCTCAAAGTACTATCATCCATCTTAAGTACACAGCAGTCTGAGGCTGGAGTTTCTCCTAGGCGAAAACTCAAAATGAGTAGAGCTACAACTCAGCTTTGTCTTCTGCTTATATATCAGAAAGGGTAAGCACACACAGTTGCAGAGGTTCCTGCTAAGGAGTTGATCAGGAGGTGCAGGCTGGAGTGCCTGTGAAGAGTTGGTGTCTCAGTGCAAGCCTAAGGAAAACATTGCTCAAAGCACCTGGATGAAATCTCTGGCATTTTGCTTAACCTCAGCCATCTGTATGACCCTCCAGACATTTCTGCAACAGAATCTATTCCTGCCTCTTCCTCCACCTCTCCTCTGCCCGACAAAAAACAAAAAAACTAAAAGAAATTTTACAAAAGGGAGGCACTGATGTCTGCTTCCCTTTGTGGTTTGAAACAATAGGAAGGTTTAAAGGGTGTGACAGAAGTGCTCTGGATTGGTAGATCTTTGTCTGTTTTAAAATTGCCCTAACAGCTACGGCAATTAACTCTTCAGTCCATGATAAAGCAATAGAATCCAAAACCTCCTTTCTGCCTGATTTCCTGCTTTTATCTTCAGCAGCTGTTTGTTGTAGATTTCATGGCTATTGTATAGATTAGACTGTATATTCTGGCTTTACATACAGAGAGATATGAAGGCTTCTTATGGCTCATTGCATTAGTAGCCAACACTGTGAACCTCTAGTTTTAAAAGCATGAATATTTGGTCCAGGAAAGTTTTTGAAATGAGAGCTCTGGCAGACTATTTCTGGTTGAGCTGCAGCAGTTCAACCAGAATTATTCAAGATATTGCCACTGCCCGCAATCTTCTCTCCACACAAAAGTCACAAGCCAGAATTGGTGGTGTCTGATCCAGTGCTGCTCTTTTCAGCCCAGCCTGCCACAGATTTTGAAGCCTAGATTTCCATTTATTGCATTGAGTATTTGAAGGCTGTTAAGTGTAGTCCGTGAATTTCAGTGATATTTAATCTTGCCGAGAGTGTTGATGGCATATCCATGGGAGTAGCAGCTGCTCCAGATTTGGGGGGAAGAGGAATTACCTTTTCTAGTATTCATTGTTGGCATCAGGCGTGGCATTAGAGCAGACCTGGAGCAAGGGCTCCTGCGGGCAGCGTTGGTGGTAGTGGTGTGAGGGTCAGAGGGCTGCAGTGCAATGTTTCCTTGAGGCTGAAAAAATAAAAGGTTTCATCAGCATATGGGAGGAATCTGGTGCACTATTGAAGGTGAGGCTGGAGGAATTCTTAAGTTCTGCAGATGAAATTGTTGTGTAAGGGATTCTTCTGTCTAGCTGGTTTTGGTACTTTGATTATAGGGTGGCCAAGCAGAGGCAGAGAGTAAATTTATGGAATTTTAAATGTCTGTCTTTCTGAATTATTAATCATTTGGCACTATCCAACAGTACAAGCATGAAAGAATTAACACATTCTGTTAAGAAAACCTTGGTGACAGGTCAGTCTAGGAAGCATCTTAGCTGTGCTTCAGACATAAATCCTTCATTGACAATGTTGGAAGCTTCATTGACTTAGACAATTTACAAACACTACAATTCATTCTCCACTCTGCCCCCATGAAAGTCCATTTCATTTTATATGGAGAAATTATGTAAAAGAAATGTCCTTAGGGCAGTATTGAAGACAGAAAAACACCATAAAGCCAGAATGAAGGAAACATAAAGTATGACTCTTGTTTTGTTTTGTTTTTTTCTACATTGTGTATCTCATACAGAGAGCAGCACGGCATAGTATGTGTGGTGTTGAGAGTGTCAACGTAAGGATATGCAAAGTTTTTAATATTTAATGCTTTCTTTTTAACATGTGCAATGTAAGTATCTGTGAGCAGCCTGAACGTCTAATAATGGTGACCACAGGTTATACTGCTGTAATCCAGTAACATGACGAGCAAGTTTCATGATTATATGGTCAAAGGAACAAAGTTATGTGTTTATTATGTGTAAATTAGATGAATACAAGTTTTCTTAGTTATGTAAAAATTACAGACATGGGGAAAGGAAAAGCACAACAAATTACAGCATGTCTGGGTATTCATACTTGCATTTCATCAAAGCATTGTAATGTTGATAGAGAACAACAAACAGGAAGGAACAGGAAAAGTGGGTTTGGGTTATGCTTCCAGCATGACTGCCTTATGCTGTGTTTACGACACTTCAGGAAAGAACTGCAGAGTACTTTGTGTGATCTTCAGCATTCTTCTCCGCAATCACTGATGAAATTTTTATATGGGGAGTTGCTGTCGTTTCATATGCTCTAGAAACAAGAAAAAGCCTGTCTTTTTACCTTGGTAAGGAAAGAGACTAAATGCATCAACATATTGTGATGCTGAGCACTTGATCAAATATAGTAAGTAGGTGCCATAGCAGAAAACTTCCAGTCAAGCAGAATTATTTTGAGAGCTGAATGGATGTATGACAGTGCCCTTATTGGAGGATGCTGAGTTCAGTAACACTGGAAATCTACAATTTTATTATTGTAAATCTAATATAAAGCATAAATGTGCAATGGAGTTGTTAATAGAATACAAGAAAGAATTAAATAGCTAATGGTGTCATGATAAAATCTGAATGTTTGAGAACCTAGATATGTTTTTAAAATGCTGCTTTCCTCCAGGTGCAGGAGTGCCATTGTTTTGGTACAGCCTGCAACAGTGACATGCAAATGCACACCACTCCCAGTTATTGTGCTTAGCTCAGCTTGTGGAGCTGGCAAAACACAAAATACTCTGCTATGGAATGTCCAGTGTAAAAACTGAAGCTGTGGTTAAACTAGAAGTTATGTTAATTTAACTTCATTAAAAGATTTGGAATGGAAGGTAGGTGTCTGCATTGGAAGGATGAAAAGACAGCAATAGGAGTTATTTGTCTATTTCTAAGAAATTGGTCGCAGGCCCAAATTTTATTTATCCAGCCAGCTTTAAGGAGCAGCTGTTGAAGAAACAAAGGTGAATATTTTGTGGGTCCCTTGCACATAAAGGGTTAGCAGTGATCCCAAACCAGCAGTTCCAGCTCAGTGGGGGGGTGAACATGGTTAATGGTTGTTTTCCTGCACCAAGCCAACTACTAACAGTGAATATAAATCTGCCAGTTAGGCTCCGTGTTTGAACACCTCTCAGAAGACTGTCTGGAGTGCTAGAAAATTGCGTGGACATAACCCTCTAACATGATTCCCACCTCAGCATCCCAGCAGCAGCAAATAGTTGTGCAGAAAGAGAGAGAGGAACCATGCAGAGTTACTGAATCAGAGAACTGAGGTGGGTCGTGTCAGGCCTCTTGGACTGCACAGAGGTGGGGTTACTGAATGCCCCCCTTGGTTTAAAGCAGCAGGAACTTACCACTTTTATTACTATCCACATTACGTTATCTTCTAACAGAAAGTTAAACTCCAGTTGAGTCTGTGCTCCAGAATTTTGGATAAGTATTCCCAAAATGTCTGTTTCTTCTGAAATACTGTGTGCAGTGTGGCTGGACCTGCCATCCTCTGTCAGCTTTCAGATGGTGATAGGTGCTTAGGAAGCTGATTCACCTTGATGGCTCTGTCTACAGAACACGCTGTAAGCCTCTTGCTTTGTTTGCAATCTTTCTCACTCTCGTTTACAAGGTCAGGACTGATGTTTTGGTTGTTTTCCCAGCAGTGTTCTACTGACCCATTTTGTTTTAATCCCCTGATGTCACTGAAATAAACTGAGGAGGGGGAGATTTCAGAACTCGAAACAATTTCCTCTGCTGTTGTGCTCAGCTGCAAATTAATTTGATACTATTATGTAAGCGTAATCATCTACTCTAATCACATCACAAGATTGGGAACAGACAGAAATAACAGAAGGGAACATTCTGGATAGTGAAAGGGAGTCAGTGGAATAGGCTGTTGGTCAGGACTTGAGCTGGAACACTTCTGAGATTCAGTGTTACCAGCACTCGCTGGTAGCAGTTGTCTCTCTCACGCTGATGAAGACATTGTAGCTGTCTGAAAGTTAGAGCCTTTTGCTCACTACAGCCTTCTAATACTATTCGTGAGGTTTTTGTTTTTGTCTCAGGCAGAGAGCTGCCAAGTGTTCGATTTTCTAGTGGAAGATGGTAGGAAAAAAGCCAGCATTCTTTGATCTTGTTCTTCATGTTTATTTGCATTTTATGACTTGAGTGTGAGATCTCGTGCTACCACTCTGTAGCCCGACTGGTTGCCCTTCTCAGAGAGTAAACAGATTGATAACTGAAAGCAAATAGGCATATGGGCCTATAGTCCTCTCTCTGAAATGTCTCTGATTAATGTCATTATCAGGAGCTTACTGGCAGATGTTTCATTAAATCTTTCCTTAGTGCAGTTAACTTCTTGAAATGTAACCTCCATATCTTTCATTCAAGCGGAGATCAGAGAAAAGAGAGCATTTTTCCTTGCAGATGAATTTGATATTTATAGGTTTTTCTTCTGCCAGTGATACTCTGGGTGCAGCCTATGGCAGAACCCTGCAGAAACTCCCTCTTGCAGCCTATGGCAGAACCCTGCAGTGTGACCTTCAGGCAGCATTTGGGAAACTTGTACAGGGAGCTCTGTGTGTACAAAGTGTGCAGACTTGGGACCCCACTCTGGTTGTTGTCTCTTTCTGGTTTAGATGTAACAGAAGTTCATGTTGTGTAAATGCAATGCAATCTGCATTCCAGCTTGGCCTCAGAATGAGTGAACGCAGATGTTCTCTGCAGCATGCTTTGACCTCCTTAGCATAATTTCCTCTGGAAAAGTAAATGGAAGAGAGGGGATTATGAAACAGAACAATATGTTTGAAGGCCTGATGGAACCAAGCCTGAGCTGTGAGGCCTTTGCTTTTATTCCTGATATTGATTAGTAATGTAGCACCACATAAACAAGGCTACTGCCTTATTTGGTTTTTAGATCCTCATATGCAAACATCCCCATCACCCCTAGCCCGTTCAAAGTTAAGACCCTGGAAACTCATGGAGTTTTTCAGACAGTGAAAAGCAGAATCTCACTCTGGGACTGGATTCCAAAGCTTTCTACTTCTGACCCCTTTGTTCAAGCCAACTGAACATCATTTACCCTGCCAGGTCATTGTGGCAGAACCTAAACAAAGCTTTGGAGTCACTTAACCTTATATTCCGCTTTTTGCTTCATGTGATACTTTAATTTTAATTTCTTTTAATTAGGACTGGGAGTGTGGCAGAATGCACAGAAAAATAGCACAGGTGCTCAGAGTTACATGAGATTTTAGTGATAATTTAAGAGCTAAGGTGTTTTTTAGAGTAGAAAGATTGTCTGTTGCATTAAGCAGTGTAATGTGTCACAGGGTGCATAGGTAAGAAGTTATAAATTTTATTGTCTAGCATGCTGCCCAATTTAATGCCCAAAAAATCGTTACTGCCTAATGGTGGCCTAGTTTCTTTCAGAAATTAATTGGTGATGGAAAAACAATATTGGTTAGAAGATTTAACCATGAACTGACCTTGCAAACACCTGCTATTAAATCTGGAAGAAAAGAGCCTTCTCGGAGAGGCAGAGCATGGCAAGGAGAACATGACAGGTGACCCTATTGCCACAGGTACACAAATGACTCACACTTTCCTTACATGTGCCAGAACCTGATATTTGAGTCAGATGTTGAAAACACATGTGCTTGACGGGCAGAGGAAGAGCTTCCTTGTGACTCAGTGTCTTGTCAAGCCCAAATAGGATTAGCCAACACTGGTTACCTTGTGGGAAGCCTTCAGAACAGGAGCAGGGGAGGCTGAAGGGACGCAGTGGAACTAACTTGAAAATAGACTTGTTATGGAAAATAGACATATCTGTTCAAAGAATATCAATTTCTGTGCAACAAGATTCTTCATTTGGCAGGTTTCCGCTGTACAGTAAAGGACATTACCATTTCAAAGGCCCCAATAAGCTTCTGGCTAGCAGAACCAGCAGCATTATTTCATTACAGGCTCTTTGCTGAAATTGAGTCTTCCTGCCGTGGTTTGGACTTTTACTCTGCATAAGTATAAAAGGCTTTATTTCTGGCATGCAGTCTAACAAAGCAATTACTGTTATTTACCTCTGCTCGCTCAGAGAGAACCATTTCACAGAGGCTGCGCTGCATTTGACAAAACCTAACAGTATTGTTACTCCTGCCTTTCATGATTTCCCAGGCTCTGGTTCACATCAAGGAGTAGGAACGACCTTTCCAAACAAAACCGTAAGCCTTGATAGAGTGAGAATTTTGTATTCCAAATGGACAGTCAGAGTTCTTGCACAGGATTAGTTTTCACTGTACATGCCCCTGAAGCTATTTTATTTTATTTTATTAGTCTACTTTTTGTGTAGGATTATTTTGCTTTTGGATTTATAGCTTGTATGTTGTGGTTTCCACCTCCACTGGGCAGTTAAGTGTTTGGCATTGTTCAGAGGGTTTAATGACCCTTACTTTAAATCTGATGGTAATTTATAAAATGACCCTACAGAATGGAGTGTACAACCTCAAGTGCTCCCTAGATAAAAAAGTCTGTGGGGACAGTAATTGATTCTCTTTTTCTTTTTCCATCTTAACCTTTCTTCTCAGACAAGTTTCACTTTCAGATCTGTGTTTTGACTGACGATCAGTGAACACTCAGGAATAAATTACACCTACCTGTGGAAAGTATACTTACTGTCAATGCAGTGTAACTGGAGGCAAAAACACTGAAAGAAGACAGTCATGTAGAGATCATGAGCTTGAACATAAGACATCTGATTTCTCTGTACCCAAATATGTGAAAATCTCAAACTGATTGACAGAAAATGCTATGGAGCTTACATGTATACCCATTTTTTAAAATTATTATGAAATGAGTGCTTTAAAGCAACAAAGGGCATGGGGAAATAATCTTGCCCATTACAGCTGTTGTAGACAGGTTCTCATGGCTGACTTTTAACAAAACACATGACAAGCAGAGGATGACTTGAGATTAGGCAACCAAAGAGAATACAGACTGTGCAAGTGAAGAATTACATCACAATGGGATTTCTCTTGAAGAGCTGAGCACATGCAGTGCCAGGTGGATCAGTACAAGTCCTGCAGGATGATTTCGTGTGCAGTCTCTCTGTCACATGAGGATGTGTGGGAGAGAAGGGCCAAACCTTGACTTCCTGTGTTTGTGTTGAGGCTCAAGGGGCAGAGAGGTTCAGCTGCTGTCACTCTGCCTCTTGGAGGGGGCTCTGCTCCTGGTAGCTCGTGTTCATTTTTCACTCACAGTAAAAGCTTTGAGCAACAGGAATCACTGGCCTTGTCTCAGAACCATAGGTAGTGCAAGTGAGGAGCACTGACACATATTGTTCAAATGAAATGACATCTTACATTATTTTGAAAAGCACAGGGCTTTTACAATTATTTTTGTCAGGAAGTTTTTGGGGCTTTTTTTGTCAATTGTTTTTCCAATAAATATCTGAAACATTTTTACTTTTTTATTATTCTCACCCATATTCGGTAAGAGATTGAGAAGTTGGTGAAAAGGACATACAGGACACAATTCAGAAGCCTTGGTCCCAAACTTATCTCTAGTAGGTTTCCTGTTTGCACTGAACATTAAGGGTAAGAGGATATGGAGTGTGTTTTATGAGCAGCCCAAGCAGGCTTGAGCCTCACTCCCAAATTGCTAAATATCCTCCAGGTGAGACAAGTAGCACACCACCCAAAGCCAGAATTTGGCAAGGCAAGTGCTCACACTTGAGGAGATTTGGCAGTCCCCTGAGTACAGCAGATCATGCATCCTCTGCATTCACTTTAAAACTGGCTCTGGTGTGATTAGAACGAGCTCAGCCTTTTCCAGTAGTTGAATTTCAGTCATTTTGTAAAAGTCTTTAACCCATCCTTCAGTGTTCCTTTTTAATTACAGCCATACATGTAACCAGTCAGGGAGCAGGGCCATCCCCCTTGGTTAAATAACCAAGTACATGGCTGTGATCTGTGAGACTGGATCCTGACTGGAATGGCAATGGTCTGCTAATTTACCTTTTCATCTCAAAAGGTCAAACTTCTTTAAATCACAAGTGAATTCATGAAAGCCAAAGCCTATTCATAACTAGGAAAAAGGGAGAATTTGCCACAAAGATGATTCTCTATGAAGAGTTCACTTGGGTCTGCTTTGCATATTACAGAGGCTGTAACTAAAATTCTGTTTCTCCTATCGGGAGAGATTTCAGTGAGTGTCAGTTGTTTATAGGTCACAGTGATTCACTTCTGTAAATGGAGTGGCTGCAGAGCACACCTGATGACATTTATGGCTCTCTTCCTCCAGTCTGGCAATGCTGCTTAGAAGTCACTGAAGCTGAAGTCAGGTCTGAAAGCATTTCTGAAAGCAAATGAGCCAATTACAGCAGATTCAGAAGAAAATCAGCTGCAATTTGAAGTGCATGAAAACAGTTTAGTCACCTGCAGGTAGCATGCTGGGGAAAAAAGGGAGTTTATGGGTGAGCAGTTGCTCTCAAGGCTTGGAGTGTCTGTAACCTGCCTGTGTGTAGGCTTTGCAGATCCATCATGTGTGAGTATTTCACTAGTTATCCAAATGTCCTTATCTGCTTCGAGTGTCTTTTAGACAGAGCAACCTAGTTAGAGAGCACCGTGTCAACTACTGCTAATCTCACCTTTCTTTGCAATATTCACCAATTAGTATCTTTGTCTCTTCCTGCCTTTCTCCCAATTTTCAAGTTATGTCACAGGATTGCCAATGAAGTGTACATCTGCGTGGCCTGCTCTGCCTTCCAGTGTCATTTGTGTGAGCTCAGAGCTTTTTCTAAACAGGAGAAATGTTTCAGCTCTAGTAACCAAGCCTGCATATTCCCAGGCCCATATTTTGAGTGCACAGTACCCAAGGCAGAGTTTCTGAGTTCATACACAGGGTGGGGGTCTTCAGAGCAAAGGAGAGTCTTATCTGGGCTCTTATCTTTCATGGTGTGAGCGTGCTCAGAGAAGGGAGGAACAGAGCGATCTCAGGAAAGTGCACAAATCCTCTGAGCTTTGATACCCTTGCACTGAGCTGGGGGGAATATCTTATGTGGTTTCTTTGGGTTTTTTGTCCCTTTGACAACTTCAGGACACCTTTGATAAACTGAAATTCTGAGAATGGTAGGTTTGTTTGCTGTGCAAAAAGTAGGTGAACTGTAGTTCAGTGGTTAAAAATCCCCACAAACCTCAGAAGTTAAATTTGATTGCAAAGCAGCTTTATACCAGGAGTAATTCCATTGTCAGCCTGTCAGTAATCCAAGTAACAGGCTTGCTTGGCTTTGGATAGGCAATAACAAAGCTAGGGGAGATGTAGTGGGCCTCTGCTTAGGTTGCCTAACATTTTAAATGAGATTTCTTTTTTTTTCCCCTTAGAATAACACATCTATTGTTTGCAGAATGCTTTTGCAATTCAGCAGGGAGACATTTATGTAAAGAAATGTTTCATCTGTATTCTGTTCAGTTTTATTTGAGTTAAAGTGTTAAAATTATTGCCTCCCTTTTTTGTTTTATGCTGCACAGGAGGGAGTTGGGAGGCTGCTTATTTAACAAATGAGTGAGAGAAGAACTGGGTTCTAGCTGCCATCAGCATTCAACACATGCTGAAAGCTGCAGAAAGCCAGCAGGGAGATGTTGTAGTGTCTGCAAAGACCAGTGACCCATCTTAATACTTCCTGGAGGTGTGGCTCCCACCATGCCTGGTTCTTGGGGAAGAAGTAGAAAAGGGGTTCCATGTGTTCTCTGGCAGAGGAAGACAGAAATTTAACATACTTACAAATCTCCCACCCCTGATTACAGGCTGACATTTGTCACCATTGAGTTTCCTTCATACTTCATGGCTTAGCATAAATTTAGCCTATATTCAGCAGACTGGTACTTCAAGCTCATTTCTCAGAAGATTCCTGGCTCTCTGAAACCCTTTTGCCTCAAACCAGAAAATACATATTGCACACCTTTGAAAACAAGTGCACCCTGGGCAGGAGACAGCCCCGTTGCTGGGTTTTTGTAGCACCACAGGGCAGCCCAGCAGCAGTAATTTCAAGAAGGCCCACACACACCAAAATGCTCTTTAATGTTTAAGGACGTTTTCAACAAGGATTGCTTTCTTTCATATCAGTGAGCCCCAGTCCGTGTGGTGGGACTTACTTGCACAGTGGAATCAACATGATTCTTTTCTTACAGGGTAGCCATTTAACTGAGCCAGCAGTTATTTTACATACCAAAAAATGTCTGATAATTCCTTCAAGTTTTGTTTCTTACGCAAATTGGTCTTCTGACATTGTTATTTTCTAGTTATTGCCAAATGTATTTATATTTTTCAAATTCTCTAACTGCACTCAATGCCCGTTCTTTATGATGGAGGTACTTTTTGCTAGTTGTGGTTAAAAAAAAAAAAAGGAAAAAAATCAGTAGCAGGTAATCTCTCTTGGTGGCAATTACCCTTTCTAGGTATTCTTGTTATAATCATAAAAGCAATAGTTGAAAGCAGGTGAATTAATCCTTTATTTGCTTCTGTCAGTCACAGAAAAATGTTTCCATGTCAGGCTTCTGGCAAGACACGAGGACTCTATTTAACCATAGAGGCAGAAAATTCCTTGCTACTTACTGTGACTGCTGAGTGTGCAGGTGCTTAAGCAGGCAGCACCTTCAGGTACCCAGGGCAAAAGTGGTAATAACTGCACGACTTTTAACAAAGAAAACTTGGAGTATTCTCAGTTGCATGCTGTGAGTGCACAGCCTGAGTGGGCGTAACACGGTGTGCTTGCTCAACATTCCCAGCTGACCTGCACTTCATTCATAGCGTGGCCATTTTTGCCATTTCCTGATATTTCCAGGTGTTGGCTGTTTACTGTGTTTGCTCTCAGTTATTTGTCTGAATGTGAAAAGAAGGCATTAGGAATGACAGGTCATTAATGAGGTGATTTTGTGCTTCAGTTCCCTGCTGTCTGTGTTAGTACCTCGTGAGATAAGCCAGCAAAAAGAAAACACACTGACTATGTGACAGTTTCCTGTGACAAAATCACCACAGCTGCAGCCAGTACTTCTGAATCAGAGGAGATGTTACATTAAATAATAATTACTCCCTAATTCTGTAACTTCAGTTTCAGCTGCCCGGTGGTGCAGGCTGCAATAGAAGCTTACACTTGCCTTCAAGTTCAGTTTTTAGGATTATCTGGGGAGTGCAACCATCAATTCAAATTATTCAGTGGCTGTATTAAACATTATCACATGGAAAATAATAGGAGTAGGAGAATATATTAAATGCCTCAGGGTGATGTGACTTCGGTATTATTAAATATTGATTGAGAATGTGCATTTAGTTTAAGATAGGGTTTCAAAGGAACAAAAAAGGCTTGAGATTTTCAGACAGGCCTCCTCACATGTTAGGATGCTCTGTTCTTACTCGTTTTCCAGGGAGGTAGCATTCCTTTTTCCTGAATTCTTATGCAGATGTTTTGACTGATATGGGAAGAAATTCTGGCATTATTTGCTCTCTGCAAGCTATTACCGTGCCTAGACATCATTTCTTGATGCAGAACTAAAGTTTGGGGTTTGCCCTTTAATCAGGGTTTAATTCTTGCTTTGAAAATAATACCTTCTTTGGTTTACCAGCAGGAAATCAGTGTTAATCACAGGGATTGCCTTTTGGTTTTTACTGTTGTTCTGTTTCCTCCAGAGGAGTAATATATTTTTCCAAAGAGTAAATTCTGCTGAGCACACAGTACAGTCTGCAGATTTCTGTGAAGCTGATGTTTCATAAACCAAGTAAGCCAAAACCCTCAGGCCCTGTCTTTCTGTAGTAAGGTGGTTGTTAAAATACAAGAAAGCATTCCTTCTCCCACGACACAACCTATGGAGGAAGCCTTAGGGACTGTCATCCTTCCATTGGCCCTGGCTTGGGAATAATGCCCTCCGAATGTTAATTATCTGAGAATCTAGTGACCATTAAGAACTAATTCCCAAGGTGCCTTACAGATACATGAAGAACGTATGAAAAATTAGAGGATAACTTCGCATCATGCTACAAAAGTTCAGTTAGAAGTGATTTCTGCTGTTTCGTGTCCTTATTCATACATCTGAATCTAAAGGGGAGCACATCTGCCAATTTTATATCTGCAGAGAGGATATATGGCTAGAATGAGTCCAGAGGATCAAGGGAAAAAAAATAAGTGTTGTCTGTAGAGTCCTTCCTTTGAGGGCAGACTTTAGACAGGCTGTTTTCTGGATCTTTCCAGTCCTTTAAACTGGTTGTAGAGTCCACTTTTTAAACATTTTCGCTGCCACATGTTTTTGTGAAACGCATGTGCCAGCATTTCAGGTTAGTTTGGGATTTAATGGTGGCTTCATGCATAAACAAGGAGCCTTCATCCGGGGGGAGCACCTTCTCCTTACTTCTTTCCTGCAGCTTGGCAAGAACTCAGACTTGTTTCTAAGTCATTGGAAATACCATAGCACTGTGTGCCAGTTGCCCAAGAATGTAGGTGAGCCCAAGCAGGGGTCTGCTATGGAATGAAGGTATGTTGAGAATTTAGTTTGCTGGCTTCAGTAATATCCCACGTTTATTAAATGAAATATGAAATACAGATGGAAGTCACCACAAAAATGTATGGCCTGACTGCTGAAGTGGGTGCAACACACTGATTTATAGTGGAGATTCATTTCACTCCTAAGCAGAAGGGACTTTTAGGGAAAGAAAAGGAGTGTGCCACCCAGCACTGTCAGAATAAAAGGAAATCAATGTGCTAATTACAATGAGTGATGACAAAAAATTCAACTATCTAAATATTTTGTCTTATTTCATTTATAAAGAGAGTTAAACTGCTATGTAAAAAGTAGCTACAAACCCTAAAATAGCTGTTCAAGAACAACTGGCAAGAATTAGCAATCAAATCATTGTACATGTGAAAGTTATTACAACTAAAATAAAAAAAAAAATTTAGATCAGGGTTAATTATAAGATGATGCAGTAGTATAATTAGTATTCTTCCTATGGAGGATTATGGGTCCTTCTAAATGCCCTTTTTGATTGCCTTCTTCCCTTTTTTAATTTCCTCCTTGTCCTTTTTGATTATCTACCCCATGACCCTCAGGGCTCCTAAATGTAATACAATTGGAATAACATTTTTGTTAGAGGTGTTTTTTATATAGGCTATTAACCTCTTGCTTGCCAAGCACTGAGAAATTCTTTTCTGTCAGAGCTCCAGGAACCACAGAGGGACTCGCTGGAATCCCTGGAGTTTCTATGTAGTGCAGCTGCTTGCCTGTCCCAAAGCAGTCTCCAAGGATATGTCAGGAACTGATCTGCATGAGAATGAGCAGAGAGAGAGGAGAACTTCCTTGGGGTGTATTTTACATCTTGGCAAGATAAGATCTAGTGGATCTGTGATACTTCCAAGGCTGCTTCAGTGGTCTGACTGTGAGCATTAGACTTTAATATAAAAGACTATTGTTAATTATCCTTTAATAGGATTTTTGGAATGTTCGTTCTTATTATTTTTACCTTTAAGAGCAATAGGCTGAGATTATTTTCCAGAGTGTACGTTTCTCACTCCTTTGGTGTCCTTAAGAGGACAGCAGGACCTAACACTTCAGTCCATTTTGGATCCCGTGAAAAACAAGAGTTATTCCCTTTTTATGTTTCCTGCAGGTGGACTAATAGTTTGCTGCTCAGTAAACATCCCTGTTTTGTATGTTTCTCTTGGAGCTAAATTTTTTGTGTAGGTTCACTCTGTTGGGAAGGAAGGTTGTTTGTACCTGGACAATCAGATGTTGTGATTTTCCTGAGGTGCTTTTCAGTTAATATTGTTCAGTGTAAACCATAAAGCCAATGGGAGGAGCACCTCAAAATACAAAGTGCTGGTTACTAATGAAACTAGGGACATATTCTTGCTTGTTTTCATTTAATATCCTTTACTTAAGTCTAGCAAAGAGACATCCATCTCTGTTTATAAATTCTTGCCCATTTCAGGCAAGGGCTAGAGCTCTGGTAGTTTGAGATATTGTTATCCTCGACTCACTGTCTGTTTTTCCAAGCTTGAATAAACTTGTACTTCACGTATGCAAGTAGAGTGAGGTCTTGTTTTCACTTGGCCAACAACTGGTCATAACTTTTCTGTGCAAATCTGAATTCATAAACAAGGGAAGCGCAATGAACTCTCTTTGAATTTACCCTGTTTGGAACCAATATTGATGATTTCTTGTCTGTACTTGAGGTTTGCGTGAGACTTGTTGAAATGGGGAAATCCAGGTTCCTGCCTTCTCAGGCTACATCCCTTCCTCTGTGTAGTCTCTTGAACAAAAAAGCACCATGTGCATATCTTTCAAGCTCAGTCTCTTTGCATGGTTAAAAAGATAAGACTTAAAGACATCATTAAGTTTTGTTTTTAGGATTCTCAGCATTTTAATGCTTAAATTGAAAGGTCATTGTTTTTCAGTCTGCCAGTAATGCAAGTCAACTGAATTACACCAGTGCTCAGTGCATCCCAAATGGGACATTACAGCTGATGGGAGATTTGTAAACAGATAAAATATTTAGACTCTCTTTACAACAAAGACACTATAAAGACTTTCACTGAAACATTTTGATGCAGTCTTTATATCAAGGCAGTTTCTATGCCGGTGCTTCTGTGCAGGTGTTTTGCCAAACAGATTCCTTTAAGGGTCACACAGGTGGCATTTCAGCCACTGATGCTGATCCCCTGGCATTAAACCAGATTCATTAGGGCTGGTAGAGGATGAAGTGAATCAGAAAACTTTTAAGAAGAGAAAGTTTTTTACTCTGTGTTAGCTTGTATAAATATTGGTATGAAATTTCCTTAGCCACTTTAATTTTAAAAAGTGAGACTCAAACAGCTTCAGATGTGACAACCCAGTGAAGTAGCAGTAAATAAAGTCTACTCCATCACTTTCTGCAGTGCTGGCTTTGACTAAGGAGGTGGGACTGTCAGCATGGAATGGAGTCTGCAGTACCTTGTGGATACCTGGAGATGATGGAAGGGAGAAGTGATTGTTTTGTTTTCTGAGGTAGAATTACTGTTATGTTTCATTGTTTTTCAGTGTCTGTGGCCTGCTTTTCATTGAAGGTAATTATCAAGCAGATACTAGTACAGCCATGTGTAATGAGACATAAAGGTGGGGGCAGGAGAGGAGAAATGACAATCCAGTTAGGGAGCACCAGTTGTTTTGTTTGTTCAGAGAGCTTGGGTGCAAGAATGTCCTCATTGCCTGTTTTATCCCAGTGTGAAGGAGCTCATATAAGCTCATCCAAACAGGGAAAGCCAGCAACAAACTCTTTTAAAAATTCTGTACAAAAGTGGTATTAGTTGAGGTGTTGGAGTTGAATACTACTAAAGAAAGCAATCCTAGCCAAAGATAGAAGCAGCAGCACAGAGTTACTTTCATGTGGAGAAAGATACTGATGGTATTTTTGAAGAAGTGTTACAAGATAAAATTAATACTTTTTGGAATGAGATTAAGTGCACCTTACTGTGCTTTGTGATATTTGATACATTTTTTTTTAGGAAGAAGTTTCTTCCTTTTTTTCAGTCTAGATCTTTCATGCCAATAGAATATTTGTGTCACATGGACAATATACATTTGCAGTAAGGCGTTGGTTGCCACGCTTAAAATGTTCTTGGGTGTCTGTGCTCACTTTGAAGTATTTTAGAATGAAAAGACTGGTTTTTCAGGCTGCCAAACCTGGAAGCCTGGGTAGGAAGACTGCTGGGAAGTTTTCCAGTGCTGCATCTCTGCTGAGATCTGGGCAGTGTTGAAAATGAGTAGCTTGGCCATGGCACCAGTAGACTAAACCTTTCTGTTGGCACGTCCCAGTTAGAGAGAGCTGAGCTAGGAAGTTCTGGAGCACTCTTTTCTTACAGTCCAACTTTAGCTTCATCACTCCTCCCCTTCTCTCTCTGGTGCTGTCTGGGGATGGTGTGGTGCTTTTGGTTGGTTTGTATCATGCGTGTGAAACCGAAAGAAGGAAAAGGAGCAGACGGTGCGGCGTTCCTGGAATACACTGGCAACACGCTCTCGAGATGAAACTCAGAGCTGTGTGTGCAGAGCTCACAGGGCCTGGGGACCAGAGTGCCCTTGCCTTGCTTTACTGGGTTCTCTACTTGATTCCTAAGTGATTGCCATTTCCATTTTCCCTGCTTATAAAAAACACCTTCAGCTAAAGATCAAGAAGAAAAAAGTAAGGAAACAAAAGACTGCTGAAATTCTGCACGTTTAGGGAAGCAGTAGGTATCCCCATCATTGTAATACTTTCTTCTTTTTATTCTGTGTTAACCAGAATAAATAATGTTTCACTTTCCCCCGAGGCTGTGAAATGATAGAGGCTCTCTTGGTCTCAGATGCTGCAGGTTGTTGTGCAGCTCTGCCAGCAGTAAAGGCCGGGTCTAGACCCTGCATGCACTGCCTCTGTTAGCCAGGGCTGACCATGGGCCTGAGTTTGCCATGTGCATTGCATCCACAGTGCCTGCAAAAGGGGTGAGGGTGGGAGTCTGCATTGCAGCCAGCCTCTTCTGTGGCTCCGTTTTTGGTTTAGTAAGTGAGGTAACTTGAAGAGGAGTGTTTGGGAGTGTGGGTGATTGAGGGGCTAACCTGAAAATACGGCTGTAAGAAACCCACCCAGGGAGTCTGCCAAGGCATTTCTGCAGGCTGGGCCTGCCTGTCTGCCCTGTGTTCAAGGCCGGAGATCCTCTGTGCCAGCCAATGTCTTGCCAGCCTCCAGTTCGGTAAGAAATTGGCCTTTTGCTCTTCTCTGAAAAGCTGCTTGTGAAGAAAATAGATTAAACCATTTTGTTTAGAGTGTTGGAATTTGGTTTAGTTTTTCAGTTCTGTGATTTTGTTTTTCATTTGGTTCGTGGGGTTTTTTGTGCTTTTTCCCAGTTGAAACATTTAAGCTCCCGTGTTCTAGATGTGAAAGAGTTGTGAAAATGCAGTAGTGATTGGCCTGTATTCCTTAAAATCTGTGCTTTTAATTTCTTTCCTAATATGCTGCTATAACTCAAATGGTCTTTTGTGCTTTCTAGTTTGTTGTTAAACAAGCAATTTGTAGTGGAGCTTCATAGGGCTTGAGGAGCACTGTGAGGGAACACATGCATGGTTGTTCATCTTCTAAGACGTAGCTCAAAAGAATGATCAGTATTTTGTATAAAAGGGATTCTCTTGTCTTCAGTAACTTGTGAAGAAGACGTGAAGTGAGGGGAGAATGGGCCCAGAGTTTCCTTGTGACCTGTGCTGTCCCCACCTGTTTTTCAGGGGCTGTGCAGCAGAGGGGCTGAGTTGCAGCTTGGGAGGGAGGTGAGGATCAAGGTATTCCAAGGCCTGAGTCAGCGGCTTGCTGTGCGTCTAAAGGAAGGAATTGATGTCTGCCAAGAGAGAAGATGAATGCCAAGTGTCCCTTTTGGCAGGGACACTGCAGTGTGTGCTTTTGAAGAGAAAAGCCTTTCTCAGGGTCGGGGGGAAAGTGGTGTTTCCTGTTTTTGGTACGTGTCCTTGTGGTTCAGTTTCAAATTAGAAAGACAGTTTGCTTCCAGCATGCTTTGCTTGACCAGCACAGACAGATAAAGCTGCTGATACCTGCACTGTTTGCAGCCTTGTCAAAACAGGAAAGCTCAATCACTGTGTTGGGTGGTGTGTTGGTCATCTAGGCTGTAGTCAGGACTCAAAAGGTTTTAATTTGACATAAAATGGGGGGAAAAGTGGTATACAAGACAATTTTCCCCAAATTGAAACTCACAAAAGATAAGGAACACTGCTTGACACAGAAACCACAAAAGCTGGGAAATTACAAATTACAGTTATTAGTCATTCTTTACTGGCAAGAAGAGGCAATAAAAACCCCCAAATGTTCAAATATGGTGTGGCAAATAAAGTGACTTTTCTTAATAGAGGAGGCAGCAGTGGTAGGATCTGTTCATCTAGAAAATGTTGTGTGCAATGAGCAGACAGCAGTGGACTGCCCTTCTGAGAAGGCTTTGGCATGCACAAAATTCTTGTATTCCTTTGATAATAACTTGTTACTATAACTGTAGAGTTGGTCTCCTTCTCTGCATTTTCTCTGGCTGTACTCAGGCTGTGAGAAATTATCTGTCTTTGTGACTTTCAAATATTTTAGCCCTTTATTATGGTAACTCTGTTACCCGTAAGAAAAAGTTGGGCAAATCTTGAGGTCTGCACCATTTACCTGGAGACGTGACAAAAATTTAGCAAGAAGATTTGCTTATACTCTGGGTATAATGAGGAATAGTATCCCCCTGAATGAGGTGAAATTATGTACTGTTTAAACAATTAAAATATATTATTTAAAACTTTGATAAGCAGAGTGATGTCTGTTCAGTGCATGGAAGCATTCCAGACAGAAAGGAAGGTAGGAGGCTGTGCTAGGTGAATCCCTTAACAAGCAGGTTTTTCAGAGATTTTTCTGTGGACCAAAGAACATGAAAGCTGTGTTTAAAAATTTAAAGCCTTGATATGTTCGGGTTCTGTGGAGCAGCAGAAGGAAGAAGCTTTTTACAGTGCTATAATTCCCTATCCAGCAGCTCTTTAAATTAAGATGTTTATGACAGCTGTTTGCACTTGATGGAATGCACATGGACTTGGTCATTAATTATTGCTTTTTTCCCCCGTTATTGTTTGTATTCAGTGAGTCAGGTGGTCATGATCCTGCCGTTGTCAGTGCAGTAAATGCACTTTAACTTCCCCAAGAAAACCCCCACCCAAACCCTTTCCCCCTCCCTGTTTATCTTTCCAGAGGCTGAGAATTTTGTAGGAAAAATATTCAACACAAGTGAGTTATGGAGCTTCTTTTCCTAATGCAGTCATTTAACAACTTCAAGCTGGCAGTGATCCCATCCACCTTAATCCTCTTCACACTTGGTGAGCAGTCAGCCGAGAGCAAGAGAGCACTAGGACTTAATAGACTGCAGTGTTTGAACTCTGGCATTTGTGTTCAGCTTCCAGAACTGGCCCTAAGTGCCTAGTAAAACCCTACAGCTTTGCTTTCATTAATAAGAGCCTCCCTTCCACTGATTTGTGGAAAACATTGGCCAGCATGTTCTTTCAGCTCAGTAAATATTTATACAACTCGTGTATGATTTTTGGTAATAAATACAGCTCATTTTCAGTGCGTCCGAAGGAGGCTCTTTCCAAATATTAACAAATTCCTTGTGTGACCCGTGCTGAACATGGCAATTCAGGTTACGAAAAGGCAAATGTAAATCTTGTCTGGTTTTGAAGGTTTTTTCCTGAATCCCGCTTTGCCATGTCATTCTTTTTCATTATATTTGCCAGAAGTTTGAGGGGAAAGTGGAAAAAAACCACAAACATGAATTCCTTTTTGGAAATATCACCGAAGCTGCTGGGAGAATTGATCCAGTGTTCTTAATTAGTTGTTAGTGGACTTGTGCTTTCAAAATGCTCCCAAATTACTTTTTTGGGGGTTTTTTTCAGTTGTCTCTCCTGTGTCCTTTTCTTGCCTTTTGTTTCAAATGTTTCAACACCTGGTTGTGTCTGCAGTGCTACTGATGTTACCAAGTAATGTGTTATTTTTATGTGAGGTGTCTTAGGCAGGAGTTTCTCTAAGCTTCTCCTTCTTTAATGTACTCAGTTTGGGGATATAAGAAAACAAAAATATCTTAACTCTTCAGTGAGTGATAGAACACTCGGTGCACATTTTCCTGGGGATGCTTGGGTTAGAATAAATATTTGGACACAAGAGAATGCTAAACTAACTCTGTCCAGTTTTCTGCACTGTGGTGAGGTAGACCCATAGTAATATTTCTGAAAAAGTAATTTCTAAGGTAGCAAAGTCTCGTATTTAAGACTGTAGAACACAAGAGCCACTTGGAGACATCCCATCACTTTTTAATGCATATCTTGATATAACTCTAGTGAACATGAGTAATTAATTTCTTTTTAGTGGATCTCATCCTACTTTTTCTTCTTGTTCAGTTGTTACAGGTATTAACCGGTAGAGATATTTACCCAGAAGTGTTTATTGTAGGCAGGCTGTATTATCTCAAAAGTGAACATGATAAACCATGCTTTCAGGCACACAGTTCTGACCCAGCAGGTTAGAGTGTGCTGTGCTTCATCCCCAACGGCTCACATTGCAGTTAATGGGTGGGGTTTTAGCATGTGGAAGCTGTGGTGGCCCCACAGAATCTGGAATCCCTCAGCTGCAAAGTCCTCTTTGAAGACAGTTGAAAAACCCCAACACCGGTTTCATTAGTTGGTGCCAAACCTGACAGCAGGCAGGTGTAAAAGAAGGGGGAATGCTGGAATTGTTGTAGGAAGTGTGCACAATAGTGGTGCCTTCACTTTCTTCAGGAACAGATAGGTAACAGAAAGTGAATCTTCAGCTATTATCAAGTAGTTGATGTACAGAGGAATCATTCACACTTCCTATCTGCAGCTGAGAGGAACTCCAGACACCCTCATTAGGTGCCTAACCTTAAACTAAGTTGCACTTCCTTTCTTTATGTGCCAAGGCCCAGCTGCAGCAGCTCTGGCTCAGTTGAGGCCCTGAGCACGACTGATTTCCATGCAGTGGTGTTGGGATCCAGTGTGGGAATTGGCAGTGCTCAGCTACCCAGCTGATGATCCGACTGAGAGCTGCCAGGGGATCCTCCTGGCTGTGAATTGGCAGTCCTTGCCTTGATCTCCAGCTAGGGATCACATTTCAGCCAGTACGACTCTTGTGTTGCTAAATTTTAGTGTTCTAAAATAGTTGCTAAATTTTCTGTGTTCACCGAACAATCACAAACCCACCTGTAAGGATAACATCTGTAATTTCAGGCTTTTAAAACTGAAGGCTTTTTTTATTAAATTGCATTCTTCCTATATTTTATCTCTTTAAGAATAAGAGGAACAGCTTTGTTGAAGTTGCCTACTGTTTGGTAATATCTTAGATAAACTCTGTTTTAGTGCAGGAAATGCAAGAAATCTGAAGCAGATGTCGTTTTCTTACCGACCGTGTACCAGCTGCATTCAGGGCTTTTGTTGACTAAAGTTGGCAGTCGCCTTGGCCCTTTCAGAGAGACCAACACTTCACTGCTTAAAATGTAGGAAGTCATTTAAGCACTTGAAATGTTTGCATGAGAGTTTTCTTTAAATCAGCGAGACAGCTTGTGAGTTAGGAGTCAGTTTTCTTGATGAATGAGCCTGAAGAGCTCTCGCCCCGCCTTTAGATCTGGTTCATGCTGCTGTGAGAGCAGTGGCAGGGGAGACATTTGCCCTGCTGCAGCTTGTTGGATTAAAGAGAACCCTTTGGTAGCAAATGTTGTCAATGCAGCAACTTTGGCAAGCACTAAATTTACTTACGAGAAGTTCTTTTTTAATTGCCCCAGGACAACCTCTTGCATGTCATGCTTTTGCCTGGAGAAAGTTTTTGTATGGAAATACTTTTTTTTTTTTTTTTTAATGGTATAGAGGATGTCTAGAGTTTGTCAAGCCAATTGATCCTCCAGGGAATGTGCTGACTTTCAGTATGTATGGAGGATTTTTAAAGCAGCTGAGCAAAATCCCTTCTCAGATAAGACGCTTTCTGTTTTGTCAGTTAAGAGCATCTTCAAATCGAAATAGCTCAAACATAATCAAATCTCCCTTGCTCAATCCCCTGCCTTCTCCTCCCAACCCCCTCCACAAGCCATCCCCAAAAGGATAATCCTGGCAGTGATGTCATTAGAATGAATTTACAGACCAGTGCTCAATTTTCTTGTCTTGAGCTTCAGTTGCTAATGCTGTAAATTTGAGCTGTGTATGTAAAGGAGTCAGGTTATGCTTTTTTCCCCACCCTTGTTTAATTTCCCTGGAGCCCTGAGAATAAATAATGTGGGATTATTTGGATATTTTAATGTTGGTTTGTTTTTTTTTTTAACTGGTACACAGCTTCATATTGCTTCCAAACATTTCTAAAAGCTCTTGCTGTATTCCTGAGGGAATCCTTGTCTTCAGGGAACAGAAGGTTTAAGGAGAGAATTTTGCCTGCTAAAATGTGGTTAGAGATAGTTACAGTTTATGGTAGGTGTTGTGAATGGTGATGTGAAGTATAGAATAAACTGAAAAATAATATATTTTAATAAAATTTCTCTCTTTTCTCAAGATAAGATCTTTTCATCGTGACTTTCCCCAGTGATTTTGAGGTCTGCAGAATATTTTGTAGGTGTTAAGAAGCACGAAAGAATAAAATTGATCCAAACAGATCAAGAATCAGGATCCATCTTAAAAACACAAGCATTAGGACTGGCAAGGCAAAGAGAGGAAGAAACAGGCTGAATTAACCTATTTGTTGGTAGGAGATGGGAATCTGTGGGAATGATGCAGGTTTGTGCCGTGGCTGCAGGGTCAGTCGGTGGCAGGAGCGGAGTGTGAGCGCAGCCCCTCAGAGCACCCTGCTCACGCCTGCCCACGGAGCCCCAGCCTGGCAGCTTCAGCCCTGCCTGTCAGTCACTGCAGTCACACCAACAGCGCCTTCCCACAGCCTCGTGTGTAAGGAGAGAGGAACATGACACCCATGGCTTCCCTGGGTTCAGTGCATGCAGGGGAAAAAAAGGCTGAAGCCGGTCTGAAACGTGTGCTGGAAGCAGAATTTTTGCTTGGGGCTTTTATCTAAAATTAACTTTCTTTTTTCGGTGCCAAGTTGATGTGCGTATTGAAAGGGGTAAGTACTTGTTTAAGGTACTCTGCTGTATTTCCAGTGTAATGTATAAATGTATAAAAGACAAGAAACCTGTCAGATCTGAAAGAACAAACAGGTAAGACTAACTTGGCCAGATCATCTGGAAGTTGGTAGGCAGTTGGGGCTGCCTTGCAAATCCCATCCCACAGCTCTGTGGGTGAAGCCTGGGTGCACTGCAGTCGGAAATTGCAGTTTTGTGGTGGTGGAACACAGTTTTGTGTCATTGACAGTCAACAGGAACACATTTCCCTATCAGCAGAGCTGCCAGCACGCAGGAGTAACAAGTGCAGAGTCCCGAGTTCCAGGTGATGGTAGCTGTGGTGTGATCGCTGGGTTTGTGCACAGCACGTGTCTGCACAGTCTTTTAGGACATTTCTTAACATAACGTGACCTTTTCTTCTCGTCTTTATCCATAGCAGGCATTTTCCTGCTTCTGAGTAGAGCTTTATAGAAAAGCTTCATTTCCTTATGGAAGAACTTTCCTACTTAATGGAAAGGTGCTCCTAGGTCCAGGATCCTGGGAAGCATAGCCGTTAACCTTGCCATACAATTACAGACATAGCAGAGCCCTAACGTAAGTGAAAAGTACATCAGGGTGGTATTTGTGCTCTCTAATCCAGTAGTTACAGTAAACTTTACCTTACAGTAATAAAAAGGGCCTTTGTGCTGTGAAGTCATTTTGGGGGCATTGGTTTGGCTTGTCTTCTTAGGATCTTCCTGAGATGGTAAATACCCCTTTGTAGTATGTGTTGTAAAAAGAAAATCCACTCCATTCGAACTTGTTTTATGGCTTGATGCAGTGTAATTCACATATCTCATAGGCACTTTTATTACAAAAATTCTAAAATATACTTTAGGTCAAGGGGATATAAACTCCTTATTCTGTTTCTTAGAACTTATATCATGAGCTGCATTTGAACTTTGGAGCATAATCATGTCTGTAAAGGAATTAAGCTTTCCCAGTAGTCCCTGATTGCAGGGACAGTTCTGACTGTCCTGTGCATCACCAGCCACGACTGCAGTGCAGTGAGCACTGCAAAGCTGTCAGCACCCTAAACACATGGAAGCAAAACCAGCCATACTCTCTGATCAGAATGGGAAAAGAAAACCCTGGGAAAGTGAGTGTCCATCCAAACCCAGTGTAATTATGCTAAATAAATGTCGTTAGGTGACAAATAAATTACACATTCTGTTTAGATTTGCAGCACATATGGGGCAACTGGCCCCTTCTTTAGAAAAAAATGCATAATGTTATGGACTTTTCATTTGAGATTTGTTTCCATTTGTTAATTCTGATTTCTTTAAACAGAGTCACCCAGTGGGGGTTACATACTTTTTCTGTACATGGACATTTAAAATCAGGAAGGAATAGGTTTCCCTTTTTGACAGACATTGAGGAAGGTCATAGTTTGCCTTTTTATAACTGGCACTGAAAGTGCAAGGTGAGTGAAACTTAGCAATTCTTATCACTTCTATTGTGCCATAGTATTAAATAACTGTTAAAAAGGAGCAACAAGTGCAGCATTCACAAGTAGCTAAGAGGGAATTAGAAATTTGTCAAACTCCTGTCAAGAAATGTAGTTCACATCAGGAACAACCAGTTCATTAATTTTGCTGGAGTCGACAGACTTTTCTCCAGAGTGTTCTCCCCTTTCCTGAAATAAGTTTAGTGATTTAAACTCAACTCTCCAGGGATCTCGGCTCTGAAGGAGTCTGAAATGTTGAAGTGCTACTTGTGCTATATTCAAGTCTCAAATTTTGCATGAGCTTCTAGCACAAATCCTTCTCTCTCCCTGTTTTCCCCTCATTCATTGCAGCTGTTCAAGACGACATAATAGAATCTTACTTCTTTTCCTCAGGAGAGTAAAGCAATGAGAAGTTGAGACTCGACCTCAGTATATTTTGATATTAAAAGAAAAAAAGTTACCATGATAAGAGACAGCCTCAGAAGAATACTGAAAGGCAAATTTACAAGCACTTTGCAGCTAAAGTATTCAGTTGGGATTGATAAAGTAATGTGTGAAGAATCAATTTTTCTAGATCAAAAATATTACCTTATAAATACTTCGCAGAAAAGCAGAGCAAAGAAAAGATGCTCCTTATTAAAAATATTGAGGACCTTTCAAATCAACTTAAAATAATCTGGTTATAGCGGGAACCTGATACCCAAAGCTGGCTTCATTTGATGCATAATGGGCCAATTTTATCCAAGATGCTAAATAGGTGAAAGTCATTGTGTTGAACCAAAGAATTTAGCCAGCCTAATACACTTTGTGATTTTGAAAGGGGTTGCAGGGAGGAATAACCACCATATGAAACAGCTGTCATTTTAAATCCTGTAGAAATCTACAAAACAACCCTGAATCCTCTATAGTCAGTGTGGGATTATCTATTTTACACTACAGGATGATTTGAAGACCATTCAGTAAACATTTATTTTCTCTGTATTCATTGTGAGATCTTAGCACATAAGTAATACTGTGACCTTAACATACTATTACAGGAGCTACTTCTAGAACAGAGGCCCAAATTTAATTTCTAAAATATATGTGGGTTGTACGATGAGATGCACATTAAAATTCTGGTCCTCAGACACGTTATATTGCTTATTTTGTGGTATCTCAGTCATCTTGATGAAGTCATGAACTGATTGTGAAAGATGCAGTGAGAAAATTCTTGCTTGGGGAGTTTTTGAATTAAGATTGCTGCTATAAGCCCGGCAGCCCAATTTATAAATACGTGACTTGTAGTTACGTAACTACTTAGCTTCTGTTTCTTTGTCTGTAAACTGCAGATAGGGTTTGGGTTTTGAGGACATATAAGCACTAACTTGATGATGGGAAGTGCTGCAAAAAAGCCAACCCAGTAACACCAAGCAAAACACAAAAAACACATGGTAGATGTGCCTGCTTTTTAGTGTGGGATGAATCTTAATAATTTGGGATTCACCTGAGTGTCATCATTGGGGTTTTTTGTTTGTTTGTAGTCTTTTTGACTGAATTCCTCACATCTTTGCACACATTACACCTCTACACATTGCCAGTCGCAAGAGTGACTTGGTAAAGTGCAATTGCCTGGGTTGATTGTCAGTTAGAGAAGGAATTGACCAAAAAACAACAAAAAAAAGTGCTGGTAGCTTGCAAGCATCTCACCTTGTGTGATATTCCTGCTTGTTCTCAAAAGTTATCCTGGACTTCATTGTGGCTATATTTGGATCGGAGGTGTCCCAGAGCGTCTCGGATGTCAGAGCAAATGGGGTTGATAAATCACTTGACGGCGTCCTTCCCCCGTGCTGTTTCCTCCAGCTCAGCAGAGAAGCCCTCTCAGTGTTGTGTCGGGGGGATTGTGCTGGTCAAAATGCCATCTCTCAGGTAAAATACACAGCGAGTTCCAGTCACTTTGTAACTTTCCTGCATCCTTTTTCATCCCAATGTTATAACCTGGCCAGCCTCTCCCCACTGCCATCAGCGTTGTACATTTGAAATGCCCACGGATCTGTTTGTCATTGGAATGATCATCATCACAGAGTTGACCAAGCAGTGTTTGTAGTAGAACAGTAGGAACTGCTAAAAGTTATTGGCATATGGTACAGAAAAAAACTTAGTAGCAAGGTGCTCTTCTCATTAATGTTGGCAACTTTGTGATAGAAATAATATTTGTCCATTTTCTTCGCTTTATGTGGCAGCTAAAACTCTGTGAAGCTGAAAATTTGGTTTGACACGGGTTAAGAACATGCTTAATGTATAATACTGTGTTTCCGTGAGGACTTGAGTTTGCCAGAAATTGCCTGCCATATTTGGAATAACCATCACCACTGGCTTCAAGGGGCAAAAACAAGTAGCATTTTTGTTTGGCCACATAAAAGAATTGCTGTGCTTTGAATAAATGAATAAATTGTAGGTGGTTCTCTCTTTTTACTGATGAGTGTACCAATTTAATGTCTCACAGAGGAGTGTTAGAAGAATTGTTATCTATAGTTTTTAATTAGGCATATTTTGCTTATTTTTAAGAACTCGTCTTGAACACTCTTTTTTTCATGGTTATTCCTGAGAACCAAGCAGTTTAGACTGGTGTTTGAACTGGTAATGAGTTTTTGAATTTTTGCACTGACAGCAGTCTTGATGATCTCTTTATTTAAAGAGAAGAAAACCATATTTGACTAAGATCAAAAGGAGGGAGAACACTTGGGTGTAACTCACCAGCAGGTCACCTTGCACCATATCTACTGACCAGTTGTTTTCTGTGCCAGCATTGACAGAGTTTTATGGTCATATCCTACTTACGGACAACTCATAAACAGGATTTTTTCCTGGTCCATCATTTCATTGGTTGTCTCCGAAGAGTCAGTAAGAGCATAGAAGATAAACGAATATATTAAAAACAACAGATTTTATTGGAAGATATGATAGGGTAGAATAATAAGAAAAATAATCTGCAATTTTATCTTGAAGTGTTCTAAATAGAAACCCATTATTTTCCCTTGCCTGATGTAAGAATATCCATCAGATAATTTTAAATCATAATACAATGTGTTCAGCTTTGCAATGTTCTTAAATAATGAACTCCAATTGCAGAAATTGGAAGTCAAAAGGATTGCAGCCCTTTGATTTTGTTACATTTTGGTTTTGTTTGCATACTGGGAGAGCTTTGGCAGCCTGTGTGAAGATGTTCACACTGCAGTTCTAGGTACCTGAAGGCCCAGAACTGGGGCATTGAGGCTTCCCTTATCTCCCATCTGGAGGGACTGCCTCAAGGTGAGGGTTGGTGTAATCAGGACTGCTGCAGCCTTGTGGTTGTTATCTCACTGCTATCTCAGGTCCCGGGCCTCTCTCTGAGAATTTCAGTTCTGCTCGAAGGACAGTTTGATTTCCACGCACCGTTGGCCTGAGGTAACGCACAGGAAGACAGCCCCCACCCTCCATTTTGTTTGTAGTTTGACAATTTTCTGGATTTTATGGAAACACCCTGAAATCTTGGGGGCCAGGCTCATGCTTTTAAATGTGAGGTTGTCAGTAGCCTTGAACAAAGCAGCCGGGAAGGCTTTGATAAGAACAACGTTTAAGTGAAATGTTGCTTTGAAATGACTTGAAAAGTGTTCTTGGATGAGGTGTCTGAGAGGGGAGGTCTGGGAGATCAGACAAGTAAAAAGTAATTTTATGCTTCAAAATGGAGGAGAAGAGCCCCATCCCTGCCTGTACAGTGGTGGGCACTGTGGGCACTCAGCACATAGGCATGGGCCAAACCTGCTGCTGCTTGACTGCTCCTGATACCAGCCACAGGCAGTTTGCAGAAATGGTGCTGCTCGTGCCACGTTCCCACCTGCAGGGCAGTTCTCATTGTCCAAGCTCACACCGAGACAGAACTGCAGTCACTGCACCGAGCGGCCCCTGGTGAGGAGTGGCGTGAGGGACCTGGCTCAGCGATTAAACTGGCCGTGGCAGGCCATGAGTGGACTCAGTGATCCTGGGAATCTTTTCCAACCTAAACGATTCAATGATTGATTGATTCCCCTCAGGGGGCTGCAAACATTACAGAGCTTGTTGCCCATATATCTAGTGCAGGTTAAACAAATTGTTCCTATGAATGTGCTGATAGGACAGAGCCTTCTGCTGAAGGGGTCTCTCTTCTTTGAATGTCACGGGGAGGAAAAAGTGTGGTGTCTACAGTGGTGTCTGCCATGCTCCAGCCAAGGCTCTCCTGTCACTGATTCACTGTGAAACGGGGACTGGCAGCAAGGCTCCAGCAAAGATACAATACTCAGAAAGTCTGTGACAGATTTTAGGAAATGTTGGGTTTCCTTAGACCCTGTTTGTCCATCCTGAGGACTGGAGGGACAGCTTGGATTTGTGCAACTTTGTACCTTGGCCTGGATTCTGTCCATGTAACTGTGCTGCTCTGCAAGGCTGTTTTGAAATCCTTGTGATTTGCTCTGTCAGTTGTGTAACAAATAGTCATTAAAACAAAGGTGATTTGTGGTCTTCCTATAAAGACCACTCCTACTGGAAACAGTCTTACATACAGCTCTGAACTGTCTTTGACTTTATGTGGAATACAGGATAAATGTGGGATGGATATTTCATCTACTCTCTGGCAACATTTGTCATGTGAGAACATTATGGTTATTTAATGCGGGTTCTTTCTTATTTTTTCCCAATGTAAGACAAAAATATGTTAAGGCTCAGAGGAACTGTCAGTGAGGTTGTGCAAGAAAGAAGAAATGGTTAAAGGTCATCATCTTTACAGCTAGGAGCAACTTTGGCATCAGAAAATCAGTTTCGAGTCTCTTAGATTTTTTTATTTGGGAAAAGTCTAAAAAGAGCAGGGAATTCTTTTAACTGTCAGTTGTACAGATGACAAAGAACTCAGGACAGTGGTGATTTCTCTCATGAATACCCTAAGTTTGAAAGAAGTCGTTTGTATTCAGGTTTCCACAGGTACTACTTTGCTTTAAAGGTAGGGGAGGCTGTCAGCTGCTGAAAAATTAAGTCATAAAAAGCCTAAACGATGCAGAAAGTTACTCTCAGAAGTAGGAAGCCAGTCTGAGTTACAAGGGCTAAAAACATCATCTACCTCAGTAAACTAAAGTCGAAACGTTTTTAAAACAACCTTGGGTTTTTTAAATCTGTTTGTTTCAAATACTTTGTATCTGTATTTGAGTAGAAAGTAAAAAAAATGTGCTCTGGAAAATTTTCTGTAATTACTTTGGCTATAACTATATGATTTAAGCAGCAGTACTAAAGCAACCCCTTAAAAACGGAATAATTTGTTGACAGAATGTAGGTACAAGGAACAACTGTGAATCTTAGAATAGAAAGTTTGGGGTTTTTTCAGTACTGAAGCACTTAGGTCAATCTTGATTCCTATGACTTTGTGACATCCTTAGGGACTTGAGAACGTGATTGATCTAGACTTGCTGAAAAAACCTAAGAACCTTGTTTCACATGGCAAGATCTTTCCTTTTCAGTAAAAGATGTGAAAAAGTCTAGGAAGATCTGGAATGTTACATTAAAAAATTGTGTCATCATATTTTAAGTTGAGGCGTTTTTTAAAAAGAGATTTTTTTTTTTTTTTTTTTTTTTTTTTTTTTTTTTTGCGGGGGGGGGTNTTTTTTTTTTTTTTTTAATGAGGGATGGTGTCTTAATTGTGGAAAGCTTCCTTGTTTGTACATGCCTAGTGGCTGTTGGCCTTGATCCATGCTACCCCAGAAGGTAATTTTAATTTTTTCTTGAGTGAACTATAAGCATTAGTGTCTGGTTTTGAAACAAAATAGTGAAATTACTTGGAGTACTTTCAGTAGTGTGTGCTGATCATCATAAACAGCTCTTGTGTCCTGGACAAGGACACTGTTTTGCTACTTGATTTTCTTTCAGTAAATTCACGTCAGTACTTGTATGTGTGTTATTTCACCTTGGTCACCGTAAACAATAGCCCCCAAGGATCACAAAATTCCTTCAAGCCAGAGATCCATCCAGATTTTAATAGAAACTAGAAACCACTATTAAAGTTTCTGGGAGAATGAACTCCCTTCTGAATACACCCAAATCTATTATTCTGCCTTGGAAGGTTCCCTGCAAGTGCCCGGGTGTTGCATATGATCTTCTGCCATAATTGCCAGCTTTGTGTGGTGACAGCAAAGAAGAAGTGGAGTGACAGGATGAAACACAGTGGGAGCCGAGCTTGTAATGTGTTTTCTTTCTGATTTTACACAATATGTCAGGCAGGAGGCTTAGAGTTTAAAATTTTAAGGTTTGGGGGTTTTGATCTCCAGGATTTCCAATCCATCCTAAAATGCCAAAGGTCCAAAACATGCTAAGGACATAATGCTGGCTTGAGGGGATGGTAGGGGAAAGTAAAAAAAAAAAAAAAAAAAAAAAAAAAGGAGAAACGGAGAAACGTATGGATACACACACCCACATGAGCAAAGCATCTTAGACACAGAGCATCGACAGAGATGTGCTGTCATCAGACCAGTGTTAATCACCTGATCTGGGCACAAGAAGCAGAGCAAAGGGAACCCCAGTGGTGCTTAACAGAAGTCCTGGAGATGAGTTGTGAGCTCTGCCGGTGATGCCTGTGTTTATCCATACAAACTTGTGAGGGAGAGTTTGCTTGGAGGGTTAAGAAAATCGCACTCAAGAATATTCTTCTTTGATATTTTGCAGAGTAATGTATTCTGCCAGACAGGGGCCTTTCTACTTATCTTTCTGTACATCAAAGCGTGTTTTCCCCTTGAAATATAGGAAGTTGACAACTATACAACAGCAGCAGGGATCTGGGTTCACAGAGTAAGCAGTGTTTCATTATGCTGCTTTATTTGGATGGGCAACTGTGAGAAATAGCTTATGATGTATAAAATATCTGAGTCTCTTTTTGTACTTGAAGACATTGTTATCTCTATTTGAAGTTGGCTAGTGAAGGTCAGTCAGGCTAACTGCTTGCAAAAGAATATCCTGTCTCTGTTGGTAGATACTCTTTTCAAAGTTCATTGCATCCAGCAAGCTATTTTTGTAAATACCACCCATCATGGCAAATTACATACTGCTAGTGGGAGGGGGAAAGGGAATGATGTATAAGTCCTTTTCATTTTTAAAAAAATCAATTGTTGTTGCAAAGAGCATTGCATAGCCGTGATGAAAAGTCTAAGAAGTTAATTTGTTTAAGATTTGGTGTTGATCAGGAATGTCAAATTGCGCTGCGGAAGTGATACATTCTGTGATAACTGTAATACTGAAACTTTCACTCACTGATAAGCATGGCAGTGATATACTGTGGTATTTTCATGACATTTCCTTTGCTGTACTTTGAAGTCTAGTTGGTTAAGTCAGGAAGTCTTTCTGTATTAGCAACACTGAAGTTACAGTGTTGTTTCTTCCTCCCTTTATGTTTTTTATATTTGTTGTTCAGTGAGAATGGCAGGATGGCAGTGTAGGAGAGTGCTATTAGTGGCAAGGAGTCACTTATTTCTCCAGTCTACCACATTTTGAAATGAAACCCATTTAAAAATGGGATTTTATATTAAGTAACATTTTTAAAGGAATCAGTAGGTTCTACTTATTAAAAATACATCTTTGTCTTTCAGTGGTATGTTTGCTTTAGGTTTTATTATATGATGTCTACTCAAATCTACATAAACTGATAGTCCTGCCCCAGAAATATTTACAAACAAGAGTACTCCTTGGTAATTGTGCCTAATCTTGTGAAGAAAATTGCTGATGTGCATTGGACTTGCAGAATTAGTTTCTCAAGAGATCCTATTGATTTTAAGAGAGCTGTTGCCTGCACAGGAGAGGCATTCACATGTAGATGCAAGTGGGATGTAGCACTGGCCCAGAGAGAGCCAGAGTTCTTGTAACTTCCCCTGTTTACATTCAGTGGGTTTCTGACCGGTTTTTTTTCCACAATACACTCATTTCTAGGATATTAGCTACCTTGAAGGTTCTGAATAGCAGTTGTTGGCTTCCTGCATTGCAACTAAAACTGATCACAGTGTTGCATCCTCAATGTTTATATTTAAAGCAGTAGTTTTAATGTATCTAAGTAACTTCTGGATATGCTGGTACATTTTTTGCTCAGTTTTTCTAGTCACTTAGAGTTACCTGTGTGAAACGAAAGGCTACTTAAAAATTCGTCTTATTTTACGTCAGTGAAGATTACTGATTAATTTAAAGCTAATCCTGTTGAACTCACTGGCAACATTTATCCTTGCTCTGCCAGATTCCAGCTACTTTAAAACCACAGCTCAAAGCAAAATATTTTGCTTTCAATGCAACCACCAGTGGAATGATGAGGAAGATGCAAAAATACCTACCTCTAAGCTGTTGCTTTAAAAGGTTATCTAAAAATACCTACATAAACCTGCTAAAAGGTCTTACCAGATGATAATCAGTAATTATTATGGAAAGATCTGATTTGGAAAAACCCATGACACATCTCACATTAAAAAAAAAAAAAAAAAAAGGTAGAAAAATATAAGCATTAATATTTCCATCAGTGTTTCATGTATCAGGGGAAGTGGGCCTTCAGTCAGCGAATACAGCTAAGTCTGTTTTGTGCTGTGGCAAATCCCATTGTGAAGAGGCTGTGAGTAATCAGAAGTGACAGCATAAGCACTTTCTGTTCAAAGTGATTTTACAGAAAGCATTATTTTTTGAGAAAAGTACACACATGGCTCCCATAATGCTGAAAGAGCACTGCTGGATCCATTTATTAGCACTAGTGTTGGGAGAGGAAGTTTTGCAAATGGTGTTCAGATTTAAGACCTTTTCCTCTGCATTTCCGTTCCATAAAACATCCTTAAAATTGTAGGAATTGGCCAGATAGGCAGGGGCAGGGCAAGAGTGTCTGCCAAGGGGATGCCAGGACAGTTTGTGAAGATGAGGATGCTGTCAGGAGCTGCACCTGCTCTTCAGGGATCACTCAAGAAGTCAAACAGCAGCAAAAATGCTCTTCCTTGGTGGAAGAGCCAATGGGCCAAGAGCAGCTGTAATTTCCAATTCAAGGGGTGAGGCAGACCCTTGGAAGAAGCTGGAGAGAGGGGCTTGCCCTCGTACTAAAGAGTGCACAAGACACCATTAATGCATTTTGGTGTGGGTGCTTCAGATCTCTCTGCTCCTTCTCGCTCTGGCCCTCTTCTTGCCCTAAGCCATTGTTCCTGTAGCAGTGCTCCCCTCCTTGTCACAGCCTCCTGTCCTGTCTTGTCACCTACCCAGAGCCAGTCAGTAGTGGTTGGACTGGAATGAAAATCCCAGAAGTTTTGCTCTTACAAATTATGAATTTAAAGCATGAATTTGCCCCCCCATAGTAGCTGCTTAGATCTAAAAGGATTTATTTTTGTTATGCTTAGGGGGTTTATGTTTTTATTGCTTACCTTGGTTCTACAGTTTGTGGCTATAACCCGAATTCCTTGCATGAGGCACTGCACGTTTGGCCAGGGCCTTTCAATTTAAAAGTTAATACGTGTACATAATCAAGTTCTAGTATTCTGATTTCTGTAAATTTCTTATCAGTGTCTCACATTTACAAAACTGCCCAAAGGAACTACTCAGAACTTCACTTCCCAAAGCCTCAAGCCTCTTAGCTTTTCTTTTCAGGGAAAACAAAGATCCCAGTGCTCACACTTGTAGAGCTTGGCAGTTCAAAACCAAAACGCCAATAGCAACATAAGTGCAATTTAAAAAGAAGTCCTCATGACAGTTATGTCAAACTTGATAGCTAAATATTTGGGCTTGGCACTAGAGTTTTATATATCTATCAAAAACATGAATGATTTGAAAACTGTTGGCTTTGGAAGCTAGCTCTGTATTTTCAAGTAAGGTCTCTACAGTTTTCTGGGTTATTATCATTTACTGCCTCCGTGAGATGCTCCACAACCAAGAAGCCTGAAAGAAAAGTCTACTTTTTTCATGGTAATTTGTTTTGGAAGAGGTGGTTGAAGGAACTGGAAGGTAGCAAAGGAGATTCAGTTCTCTCTGTCTTTCATGAATATTAAGCCAAACAATCCCAATTCCAAAATTTCATTAGGGGCCTCAATCACAAATGAAATGTTTCAAATACTTGTACTGCTTCCAGTAACTTCTTTCTCGTCTTCTCATAAAATTACCCCCAAGGAGACTGGCACTTAAATACTGATGGCTCTAAGTACGTCACCAGTTATCTACTAAAGTGGAGACAATATTGTTTGTATTCAAGCATGAACTCCAGTGACATTTAACAGAGTTAATTTTATCTTTATTTGGTATTATGAATTTTGCCTCGTTCTTTCACTCTGGTGCTTCCTCTGAAATGCCTCTCAAATTTCACTGGCGCTGGACCATCGTTGGTGATTGCTGCCACGCTCCTGTCTAGCATGAAAACATCTTTATTACTTCAGAAAGTGTATCTTTTAACAGCTTGGAGATATTTGCATCTGGCTTGGAATTATGGCAAGCAAAAGTCATACTGAGAGTGCTGTTCGTTTGGTTTTAATGAGCATAAGCTACAGCTTGCCATCAAGGAACTGCTTGAACTTAATAACACAGCAAATGACTTGTGCTGCTCAAATCTGTTCTGTCTGGGTGGTTTAATGGGCACTGGTTAATAGGAGTGTGGGAGAATTCTTAGCCATGGAAAATCAAGAGGGCTTCCATAGCATTGCTGGTATCTTGTTTTTGTATCAGTTCCAGCTTCAAACCAGCAGTGTGGAGATACGAATTCCAGCACCAAAGCTGAAGGAATGCATGTTGAAACATTTACGGGGGAGGTATAGGGAGAGAATAAACCATGAAAATCTTCACAGAGAGGGGAGATCCTTCCACCTTTAACGTACAAATCATGGCAATTTTCATTCCTCTTTTAGAGTGGCTGCTGTGTGTCTGATAAAATAGATTAATGATGAAATACATGTCAAAAGAATTTACTCAGTGGTTGCTTTGCTAACACTGGTGTCCTTTCTTCCCTACAGGTATTTCTGTAACAAAGAAGACTCATACATGTAAGTAATATCTTTTGATTTGGCCTTCTCTCACAAATGGAATTTCTGTGAGGCTGTGCTGTGGTGCTCAGACTAATTGGTGTTGGTCTGCCCTGAGAAAGCTCAGTTTTAAAAATTCTGGTGTTTTTTCTGCCTTAGGGGTTCCAGTCCTCTCCTAAAGTGTCTTGGATGTACAATGTGTGTGTGTATATGTGGTACTCATATCTGTTAAGTCAGAGGGCAGAAAAAAGAAAGTTGTGAGGAAAGGCAGAATTCCTTGCTCCACTATATCTACCTTACAGCTGGCTGATAATTAACATATCCAGAAAATACAGGTGAGGAGAATGGTTGTTTTTATGTCTGTTATATATGCAGTATGAGCCAAATAAAAATAATTTAATTTTACATTTTCTGTCCCTTCCTATGCCCTAATCTATAAGATAAATAATCCTCTGCTTGTGCTGATGGAACTTGATGAAAAAGAGGAGGTTATTGTTTTGCTCTCAACCATATAAGCAAGCAGCCCCCATAAGTGGCGGCCTTGGAAATGGCTGTGGATGTGTGCATTTACTTACATTTATTCCAAATCCTCTTCAAAGACATCATTTCTGGGGATCAACTCTTATCTACCCTGCAGGGAGCTAGAAGCACAATTCCATGAAAATATTGTGATTTGTAGCTGAAGGAGATGCATCGAGATTCTTCAGATACTGTGGAGGTTTGGAAATCTGGTAGTGCAAGCATTGTACTTGCCCAGGTTCTGAATCAGGAGGAGGCTAAAGCTGAGGCCATTACTCTCATGAAAGCCCTCTAACAAAACAGGTGGCAGGCTGCTCAGAATTTACAAATATATATGCATTTTATGCATTGGAAGTATGTTCACTGCAGCTTCTAGGGCGTCGTAGAGAGTCTTACATGGCTTTCATTCTTATTTCATTTCTGGTTTTGTAATACTCACAGAGTGAAAAATCTGACTTGAGATGAATTCTCACCGTGTAGAGTTAAAAAGCAGATTTAAGAATTTCAAGTGAGAAGCTGATTTGTGTGAGTTTTGAAACAAGTTTTAAATGTCTCCAACTTTTGGTCCTCCTCTGCTTAGGTGGACTTGCTGCTTAATGCACTTTGGCTGAGTGATGGTTTCATTGAACTTAATGAGAGCCACAGGCAGGCAGCTGAGGGCAGGATTTGATCCTGGTATTTCTGGTGAATATTTGAGCTCGTGCTGGCTGGGATTGACAGCACAGGAGACTGAAGTGCTCCATATTTCCACAGGCAGTGCCCAGCTCCCTGGCACAGCCTTGCCCACGGGCTCAGGCCTGGCGTGGGGCCACCCCCTCTCTAGGGGCCGTGTGTGGTTGGGGTTGGTGCCAGCTCGAGCCTGGGCCTCTCTGGTGCAGAGGTGAATGGTGGTTTGTGACACCCCCCTGGGAATCAGCCAAAACCACCCTGCTTTGTGTACAGCAGTGCCATGAACTGACCCAGTGCTGGGAATTTTGTAGGGGAGGTTATGTGTTTACCACAGACCCAAGGAGCACAGGAAACAGGCTCCTCAGCCACGCCACACTGGTGCAATTGTCACTGTGTACCTCAGCTGAAGCTGTTTCAGGCCTGTGATGAAAAAAAGATGTGTTCCTCAGCTGTGAGAGATGATTAGTACTGCTCACCATACAAGGCCTTTCATCTAGTTCAAGCAGAAATTAGGGTCCCAGTGTCTTTCATGTTGAGAACTCTGTGCTTTTTTCTAAGAGAACTGTCAAACAGTAGTTCCCCGATTTGTTAATCAGTTGTCATGCAATTGCTGAAGCATGAACAGAAAAGTTCCCTGAATAATGGGAAGATAAGCTTGCCCATTAAGAAGGGATTAAAATAGAAGGAGCAATATGCTGTAATTGGCATGATGAAAATGTAAGCTACGTTTGCTAGCAAGTATGTATGAGGTTTCATTCAGTTTTGGTTGAAGTTCTTTTAGAATTAATTTCTGTTATGACAAATTCTCACAGAGCAGGAATGGATGTAAATTGTGCATCTTTGGCATTTCAGCATCACACACAATAAGCTTTATTTTCCCCCTTGTTGCCTAGAATTAGTGTTTTTTTATTGAATAGAAAAAATAGCCAATCAAATACACAGTTTCAGAATGAGTTAGGAAACAATCATGTAATATAAACACCTAAATACAAGAATTACAAAGTCTGAGTTGTTAACTACAAATGACAGAGAAAGAGAGTTTGTGCACCAAGATATGATGTAGAATTTGCCTATGACTTTGTATCAGTGTAAATAATTTATCCAAATGAAGTTACATAGAGCAAGATTTCTGCAAAGAAATTTCAAAAAATATTCTTGCAAACACTTTGTGTAGTGTATCTACATTGCCTGCCCTGATTTTTGGAAATATGGATGAAATTGCCTTATTCCAAACTTAGGATGTGTGGCATATGAGGGTGTTGGCTGACTGTAAACTACTGTTATTTCTAATGACTTTTGATTTAATTAGGGAGAAAGAAAGGAATAATGGAGAAAATGAGTGGAGAAGAGGAAGGAAATTAGTGGAGAAAAAATGTTTTTTAACATAATGTCAGAAAGTTTGATACATGATGCATTTCAAACATCAAAATAATCCTTTTCAGACTTCCCCCTAACAGCTGTTTTAATTGTGCAGGTTTTGAAATTGGTGGTGGTCTGTCTCCAGTACTTAATTGTTCCTGGGTTTATTGTTTGAGGGTTTGGGTGCATTTTATCCCCTTTTTGGCATTAGTCTGTGACAGAAGTGTCCTGTCAGCTAACACGGAACTCCTGTGCTGATGGCAGGTGCTCAGGTAATTTCTGAATCTAAAAATAGCTTCATATTTGTGCACATGCACTATAGCAGCACTGAAGAAATGCAGGTCTTTCATAATGTAACTATCTAAATAAAACCTGAGAGATTTTTAATCCATTTTGAGACAACTGCTTTTATCCCAGTGTTCTACTTCATTGGGGCTTCTCCACATTTTCTCTTTATCACAGTTTAAATGTTGCAAAACCTGACACTTTTAAACAGGGAGTGCAATAGTCTTCCAAGCAGCACTAAGGGAATAAATGTTATCCACCCCAAAATGCCCTTCTTTGCTCAGTTCAAGTTGAAGATTAAACAGGCTTTTGAAGAAAAAATTCATGCCTTCTGTGTGTTTGCAGAACTGTTCTCTTGGGCCCACATGGCTATTTGTCAGGTTAACCATCACTTTAGATGAGCTGTAGTCTGTCAGATGGTAGAGGACAAGTCCTGTCTCATCTTCCATACAAAGTGGGACTTCTGGTCTTTCAGTTCTTTTTTGACTGGAGAAAGACATGACTGACATTTAGATTCTTTTCTGATCATTTGATTGGCACTAATATTTGTAAAACAACCCTCTTCCTGCCGTGCCTCATGCTCTGAATAGAAGAGTACTCCAAGGGAATTCTGACTTTGCACAACTTTACCCTTTTTGCAGATTCAGAGAGGCATCATTGTGTCAGTGATGATAGAAATCTGAAATTCTGGGAAACAGAAGGCTGCAAAGGACCTGGCATTTAATACTGACTGACTTGGCTTTAGGCTGTCCTGAAGTGTGTAGTATTTCATTTCTGGCATTTTAAATCTAAATCTTGCCACAGTTCATGTAATTAGTTTCATGGTCTCTACCAGACCACTTGTGACTCAGAATTATCACACAAATCAATCACTTTATTTATCTTCAAATCTCTTTTTTATCTTGGGCACTGATTTTCTTAAATGAATTTGAACTTGGCTGCCTCTCAAAGTAAGAGGTGGTTTCCTGCAGATGTGCCCGGAAGGAGAATATTGAATCCAGGATGTAATGGAACCTTCTTTTTCTCACTCTTTGAGTTGTGAAGAGCCACAGTCAGAAGCTTTGAAGAAGTTTGACTGCATAGCTGGAGTTCATGTCTGCACTGATGTACAGATGCATTCAGTCATTTGCTCTCCTGGTGATTGTAAGATAGTAAAAGAATGCATAGATTTTACAAGCCTTCCTTACCATTTTCTGTCCAGAGCTCCTACCATCCTTTGGAATGTTGTTCAGCAGCAGAAAAGAACCAGGAGCCTTGGCTCTGAGTGACACACACTCATCAGAGCAGAGGTGGGGACCTGCAGGGTGCTCTGACCTGGCCTGGATTAAGCAGGAGCTGCTTTGAACGTGGGGCTGCTCGATGGGTTCAGCTTTCTGGCGGCAGTGCACCCACAGTTCACTGTCACCACAGTGTGCATGATGGCCTTTCTGAGCTGAGGCCAGAAGTGACAGCTACTTCATGCATTTAGACTAAATTATCACCATTTGGAGAGAAAGAGCATGTTTCTTTTTGTGATTTATCGAGATAGTTAAATTAGAGTAATTTTTCTTAATAATGTCAGTAGGCATCTCTGTATGAATTCCTTAATTTTGGGTGAAATGTTCCTTACTTAAACTGAAATTATCCTTTCAGTTAATTTCTGGCAGATAAACATTTCCAAAGCTAGGTGCTGATTTTAAAAACATGAGCTCCTGCTGGAAAATTAAGTGGGAACTGTGTGCTTTTAATTTTTAGCACTAAATTATTTGCACGAAGAACTGGCAACTTTGTTGGCCAAGGGTGGAAGTAAACCCAGCCCTTCTGCTGTCTGAGATCCCAACCCCTTCCCTCACTGCCACTCCTCTGGCTGTAGGTGTTGGTCCCGAGGTGTATCTTGACTCTGTTCTTTGATAAGTACACAGGAACTCTGGACTAAGGGGGCAATTCATGTTTCGAGTGTACACTGCAGATGGGAAGTGTTGGCTGTACCACAGGGAGGTTGATTTGACTGCCCACTGTGTGTGACAGGAGCTGGGAAGTTGGGGTGACAGAGTTCAGGTGTCCCCACAGCTGCCCATTGTCCTGACAAGCCCCTGAGCCTTTGCCTGCACCTCAGAGTGCTGTGCCTGCCTTGCTGGTGCAGCACAAGAAGGGGAATGTCTTGTTCATGAGTCCAAGGCTTGCTCTTAACACTGTCCTGGGCAGAGATGCATTCCTGCATCGTGGCCTTCCTATCCTGGACTCTAGGCAGTTGCTAAGAAGAGCGCGTTGCTTGTTAAAAATGAAGAAGCAGATTTGGGGCAGAAGACAGCTCTTCAGCTTCTCAGATATCCAAACATCCTGGAACAGGTGTTCACCAAAGTCCTACGAGCACATATTAATGTTTGCAGCTTAAAGGAACCCAAGACCCAGATTTCTCTTCTTCTCTGAGTTTGCTTTCCATATTGTATTTACTGTCACTGCTAAAGATTTCTCAACATTTGCTAGTTATTTTGTTTAATTGCCTTAAAGGGAAGACCACTGTGATTTTTTTTTTCTGATCCAATTTATAATTACTTATCTACTGTGCATTGCACTGTCAACTTTACCTCATGTGTTTCATGTGTAGACTAAAGTAAGTAAATGATACTTTTCCCTCACAAAACAGGAGCCTTCAGAAAACGGATGGTTAACAGGATCTGCTGTTAGCACCAAGGCCTAAAGAGAACAGGTGAAAACTAAACCCTGTCCCCTGAGGCCAATAAAATAGCTGTTTGGTCCCCTGTGTGTAACCTCCTAATAACTTTACTGGGCAGCCTTAAGATCCCTTGGGGGCTTCTCTGCAAGAGCATTCCCTCTCTTTGTTCAGATTGCTTATTAAAAATGATTTTATAATGAAGTTGCCTCAAATAGCTGCTACTTTCCTGCTTGTCCTTGAAGCACTGTTTGCCCTGGTGAAGAATCTGAAGACAGCTATCTAGGGCTGTTCTCTTGTTCAAAACTTTTACTGAACTACTGCTACACTTCTTTTTTCTTTTTATTTTTCTCTCTTTTTTTCTTTTTAACTTCCCTGCTGTGAACCAAAGGAAGCCTTCATCAGCAGCACAGCATTGTATCTTTAATTCCCCTTTGAGGCCATCCCTGTGAAAAGTTTGGTTTGGTTGCCACACAAAACACTGTGTCACTGACTTGTTTGTTGCCTGGGAGAGAATGAATGTTGCCCTCTTTTTGTGTGGCTGAATTATTGAGTACAGGGGCAAAGATGAAGTCATTGTCAGATAATGAGGAGAGGTGGGAATATTTTTGAAGTCAGAAAATGTTTCTGGCTGGCTTGGGAGGAAGAGTGCCCAGAATCGCAATGTGTGTGGATGTGTGACGTCCATGACATGGCTGTAGGTGAAATCTGTGGACGCTTTGGTTCTTCCTGGCAGACCTGCAGCAGTGAAACATTTTCTCTGTAAAAGTTCCAACATTTGTGAGAGAGATCAGCACACCTTGCCCATGAGGAAACAGCCATGGGCCAAGGTGAAGTATCAAAAGAACTTTTATTAATGTGTGTTTTGTGTCCTCGCAGAATAACTGGTCAGAGCTGAGACACACCTGGTGCCTCTGATCTTCTCTTAGCTGCCTAAAAGCTTGGCATGTGCCAGGGCCCCAACCCTTTGGCACAGTTGGAAGGAACATTTCATTTTCTCTCAGGCTGATAGAACAGGCAATTAAATGCACTGGCCTGGAAGTCCCATGGGGAACTCTGTCTATTAGCTGCACTTGCAGAGAATATCAGGTCTCTTCTCTGGTTCTGTTCGGAGTATATGGAGCAGCTTCTGTCTATATGGGAGTTTTAGCTGTAACCATTATTTATGGGCTTACTTTGCTGTGTGTTGCCTGGTAAATACCCTCGGGTAGGGTTTTCTGTGCCTTTATAATGAAGTAGCATGCAAACCAGAGCAAGGGGAAATCTGCAAACGATTTGAAAAGTAATTTTGACAAATGAAGACTGATAAGTATTTGCAAAATGTTAACCATCCAGTATGAAAATTTATGTGTCTGTGTACGCTGGATTATAGTTCAGATACTTCTAAATTGCCAATCAATATATTCCAGTTCTGCTCACACTTCTTTTCTTTTTCTGGTCGCTCCTATGGAAGCAGACAAGATGGGCAGAGACATTCTCGTGAATGTTTAATAAATTATTTGGAGGCCCGTGTTTTAAGGAATGATGAAGTGTTAGGAGAGTTAAGGGGTTTCTGACATTGGAGACCTAAATTCTGTTAGTGTGGTTGATGGATATTAAGAGATTTTCGACGTGACTCAAAAATAAATTTGAACTGTTCCTGGATGCAGGCAGTAAATACCTTGGGAATGTCTCTAGTGTTCTCTTATACCTAAGTCTTGCTTTATCATTTCACAGAAGTTGCTCTTGCACATTTTGTACCCTTCTTTTTTCTGTCTATTAATTCCTAAGGCTGTTCTTCTGATGTAGGAAATAGTGAATGAAGTCATGAACACCTCCTGTGGTGTAATGCACTTCAACAGGGAATGTGTAGGACTGCTCTGAATCCCATTGCAGCTCCTTCTGTGAGTCCTGTTGGCTGAAACTGTTTTCACCAGCCCTCTTAGCATTGCCTACTTTTTTGTTGCTTTTAAAATCTCCTGTCTTTAGAACTCTTGCAGCTGTTACATGAAGTTAATGTTTCCAGCTTGGTAAGGACAGCTGTCCACAATTTTGGTGTGTTCATTGGTTATAGAAGAGAACTGTGTTATGGGCTGTATCTAAAGTTTAAAATATCTGATATTCTCCACATTCCAAGACTTTAAACCAACTCTGAGAGCAGTAGGAATTGTTCTTTGCAAGCATTGCCTACTTTTTTGTTGCTTTTAAAATCTCCTGTCTTTAGAACTCTTGCAGCTGTTACATGAAGTTAATGTTTCCAGCTTGGTAAGGACAGCTGTCCACAATTTTGGTGTGTTCATTGGTTATAGAAGAGAACTGTGTTATGGGCTGTATCTAAAGTTTAAAATATCTGATATTCTCCACATTCCAAGACTTTAAACCAACTCTGAGAGCAGTAGGAATTGTTCTTTGCAAAGTCATTAAGTTAATTTTTTTTTCAGTTTTTGAGTGTCTTGGGCACCAGAAAACTGAGAGATGACACTTCTCCAAATCTACTTTCGTATTCTGCATATTTTTCAATGCAAACAATGTGAAAGCAAATAGGAAGTGTTACTGCTCATTACTTTCTTCTTTAATATATGGGTTGCATATTTTGGCTCTGAATAGTCTGAGCCTAGCCAGCTCTAACTATGCTTACAGGGAAATACTTTTGACTACATCCTTTGCAATAGCTTCCTAAAAAATAACTGTACTTTCTAAACAAGATTTGTGCAAGACTCATTTTTTTCGATTTGAACAGTTCCTTAAAGTTACCTCAATCTTTATAGAAAGGTGAGTCGTTGTGAATGGATTCCCACCAAATACAGCAAAGTGTTGGGATTAAATTAGTTAAAATTAGGATTAAAACATGATCTTCATACCATTTGTTCAAACATCAAAAATCCAAGTGGATGGTTTTTCTCTATGGATGTATCACTGCTACCTTTTTTCACACTTTGAGAAGAATCTGTCTATGGAGCTTTCTGCTTACATTCATTTCACTTTGTGACATTGTTTATAACACAGTCCTGTATTTTTTTGTAGTAAGGCTGAATTCTAATGTTTCTAAAGCAAGCTCAGCCATAGGGACTTCTCCAAGGTTGGTATCTGAACCAAAAAAAGCACATTTTATTATCTGAATTTTGAAACCAGGGACTGATTCCATCATTCCTAATAGACTCATTTATTTGACAGGGCATTGCTAGGCTTGTGCACTTGCCATCCTGACACGACTATTGAACCTGAAAAGGGCTCTTTAATGTATGCTGATGGCTAAGCTTATTAGGACTATGAAAATATTGGAAGTTTTGCAGCCTTTCTCTAGGCATATCAACCTAGAATTATTTAAATGCTGACCCCAGCTGGGAGCACAGTCTGATGCAGACACCAACTAAGACAGCTCCTTATGGCAGATCAGGTAATCACTCCAACTCATAATGAGGAGCTTGTTCTTAATGTTATGACCAAATGATGATGATATTTGTAAAGCTCTTAATTTAAATACAGTTTTGCTGGTCAGAGGAGTTTTTCTCCCTCTAAGTCTCCTAACATGATGAAGTGTAAAGGACAAAAAGTTTCAAAGGTCAGTGTGGGTCAGTGTAAGGACCTAAAACTTGCAGCTGAAAAGAAGGAACAGAAACAGATCAACCCAAAATGAAATAGAATACTGACGGAATTTGGAATACAAACTTCTTAAAATTAAACTTTTTTTCTTTTGTTTTCAGAACACTTGAATAATTTTGAGCTATATTGACAAAATGCTATGGCTTTGTGTATATTGCTTAGTTGGGGGGAGTGGGAGAGCAAGGAGGGAGAACTGTGCAGACAGCATTTCAGAAATCTTGCCAGATATGAGTTACAGTTAGAAGTACAGGTGATTTTTTAGGTTTACATGGATCAAAACGTAGTGACAGATACTTTGGTTTGAGTTTGGGTTCTTAAATGTCACCTGCTTTTGTAATTTGCACGAGGGGTGGGAAGATGGTCATCTGCTTACCCAAACTATGCCCACACACAAATTCCTTATGCAAAATTCTTCATTAAACTGAAATACTCAGGAAAAATGGTGCCTGGCATTAGTTTAGTGTAGAGGAATAGTTAAATGTTCTGTTGTGTCTTAGTAGTTGTGTTCCAGTTGAAAACGTGAGAAAAAATACAGAGCATTCACAATAAGACAAAATGACAATTTTTCGGCAATGCTAAAATTACTTACTTTGAATTAACTGTATATTCACTATAAAAGAATTAAAATATTAAAGAAGAAAATATTAAAGAACTAAAAGAATTAAAATTCACTATAAAAGAGTTAAAATATGGGTGATTTGGCATGCACTGATGTGCTGATTAGTGCACGTTGAAATGAGCATCACATTATTGAGATAACCTTTTTTCTAAATACGTGTTATGCAGGGGAGGAGAGAGTGTCAGTGAGTAACAAAATTACATCCTCCAGCATGAATACCTTTGAACTGAGTGTAAATATCCATTGCTACTTCATCTCTTGCTTTTATAAGACACTATGGTAGAACCTTGATTTGGTCTTTAACCCCACTGCAGTCACCTTGCCTGAAATTACTTTATTGTCTGGATTTGGATTCACAGTTCACTTGATCAAAGGAATAGATGTCACCTAAATAGAAGTTACTGTTTTAAGGGATTGCAGCTGGAACTTTGGGGAGTTTCCTTTCTTAATTTTACTGCCATTAATGGTGAGATTCTTGAATTGAACTAGAACTGAACCTTCAACGAGTTATTGTAAAAAACATAAGCAGTGAATTAAATAGGAAGCCTTGACCAAGAGGATGATGACTTGGCTGGGAAAACTAAGACTTGTGAGATATTTCTGTTATCCGGCTTAACTTCCCCTGTGTGTATGAGAGGTTTTTGTTTCAAGTGAACACAAACAATCAGTTGTGAGGTGCAGCACTGTCACTTGCTCTACAACAGACTAGGCACACCCTCAAAGCAAAGCAGTTTCCTCTCTTTTTTTTTTTTCTTTTTTTTTTTGAGGTGTTTACCACCAACTTCAAAGGCCGGTTTTCACAAGAGTGGTGGTGTTTTTGCAGTTTTCTGGAAATTCAAATAAGCCTTTATTTAATCTCTGTGCAACAGAGGTAGGGAAACCTCTGGTTTCAGAAAGCCACTACATGACCAAAGGCATTTAGTGATTTCCTCTTAGATAAAGCCATCAGTTGATAACCATCCTTCCCACCAATGTTTGTCTGAAGAACTGTTTCATTATCTTTGGTACTGTTACCTAACTGATATGGAGGTGTGATACTTGCTGGCAGTGAAGGCAGCTTCTACAGATAAGGCAAGTTTCCTGTTTAAAGTCTTCACGTTTATTTTGCTCTGACCCTTTTTTCCTTTTCCCTGCCTGTCTCGGTGGCTTAGTCCAGTGTTACGGTCCTTGAAGTCAAAGTCGAAGTAAGGGGTCATTCAAAAAGACAACTTTACGTGCTGTTTGAGGCCATAAGGGTACTAAAGGCTGGCTGAAAATAATTTTTCTGTTAAACAGAGCTTTAGATATTTCAAACAGTATTACACTGTAGTAGTCTCAATTTTTTCCTGCAGTTTTCAGTAGGGAGGTAAGAAAACCCCTTGTTAGCTCCGAGCAGGGTGAGTCGTCCTTCACGTGGGATGATGGTGGCATGACTTTAAGAGCTGGCCTAGAAACAAGGCAGTTCAGGTACTTCAACCTTAAATTTCCACGTCCTGTCAACAGGACTTCACCACCTCACTGTCAGCTGTTTTGAGAGTACATTTTAGCACGAAATCCTGTCTTTAGAAGCAGTAATGTAAATTTCTCTGGAACATTTTGTCTTTGAGAAGCCAGCCATGTTGACACCAAAAAAATCCCTGTTCTAACAGGGAACCTTAAAAGAGAGAGACAGAGAACCTTAACGTGAGAACAAATAATTTGGGGAGTTGTTATTATTATTCTTTGTGAAGCTAATACCTGGTGACCCCAGTTTACAAAAGAAATTCCCTTTACTGTGGGTTCATTTCCTGGTATATTTTCACTGGTTTTGGAGGGGAGGTTGTATGACAGCACTGCAGATGGGAACCCAACACCTGCTTTATAAATAAACTGCTTTGCTCACCCTGGATTAAATCAGCAGTTGGACTCGGGGTCCAGCCTAGTAAGTGGTGGTGTGTTCTGATAAGTGCCCACTGGGAAGGTTTACATGTAACTGCTTATTTTCTTGTCTCAGGATCCTGGAATCACAAAGCTGAGCATTTCAGTGTGATGGATCTTTTACTGCATGTTCTGGATAAGCAGAAAAGACTCTGTGCATGTCTGTTGTGGGCAAAGGTTGTCCAGTGAATCTTATTTGCTCTCTTGTGTCAGATGGGGCTTGCATGTTCCAAATGACTTCACGGCACTGGCATAGAAGCCTCCATAGTGCATCTCTCCAAATCAGCCTTGGTAGTGCTCGTTTTGTCAACCAAAAGGCCTATTCAGGAGGTAGGAAGAGAAACAGAAGCTTCCTCTGAAGTAGGGGGTCAAATGGTGTATAAAGGAGAGACCACAGGAGCTGAGTGATGGCAGATTTCATATTTGATCCATTAAATCTCTGAAACTTGTGTTTGCTTACAGTGAGATCATAACACATCACATCTTTACTTCCATGCATCAAGGTAAGCATGCCCAGATTATAAAATTAGAGCCGAAGTTCTTAGCCTCTTTCAAAAGAGCATTTCTAGGTTATTCTAGGAATCTGCATGCAACACCAACTACTAACTGAAATCTGGTACTGGCGATGCTCTGAACACATCATATTCATAAAAACAACCTTTTTCTTTTTACAAGAAGCCTTCAGTTCTTTAATTATTGCACTCGTCATTTTCCTCACAAAACTTTTCCCCTCCAAGACATGATCAAAGACAGGTGCAGTGACATTAAAAAATGGGAAAGCTGTGTATCTTTTGGAATCAGTAGAAAAGCTGCCCTTGGTTTTCAAGCCAGAAGAGCCACTTCAGAGCCACTTTGTTCATTGTCAAGTGCTGTAGCTGCTCCTTTATTCCCACAGTGGTACAGCGTACTATATTTAGTTGTTTTTCACTCTATTATACAAGTATTAACTTTGATAAGGAAAGAAACTAGGATCTTATCAGACTATTTGCCAGTAAAGTTGGGGTAATAGAGTTCTCCCAAACTGCCCTCTCTGTGTGTTAGTTCTCTTTACTTTGTGTTATCAAATGCAGAACTCTCAGCGCTTTAAAATGAATTTCAAAAAATATCTTTATTCGTCATTTTAAAAGAAGTAAGAATAATTCCATGAGCTGTTCTATTTAACACTTCATTGGTTATTTAATATAAATGCGAATCCTAAGCTACTTGATTTTTAGTGCATTTTTGTCAGATGATTTTTTAAATTTCATGTTTGGTGCTTAGTGCTGAGAAAACTATTTTTCATTTCGTTTCTAAGCATGTGTTTTCATGGAAACAAACCATCTAGAACACATTGTATTTCTATGAAAACACAAGCTTATTAAATGTCAAACAGTTTATGTTTTCCTGGCAGTCATCTTGAAATTGGCACATTCACTGTGTCAGTGTTCTATGATGTAAGTTTAAAACTGTCACTTTGTCAATGTTCAGACATTAAAAGGTCTGAAGTCTCACACATGGGGGAGGAGGAATTAGGCTCTTGTCAATGAGCAGGTGGTGATAATTTAGGCACGTTTGTTTGAGGTTTGTATTAAGTTAATAGAAACTCTCCAGTCTGAGTATCCTCAAATATTTAAACTGATAAAGAGGTGGCGTCAATGTTGAAGTCAGAGTCATTTGTGCTTACTAAGGACTGACTATAAATATCAGGGTTGCTGGTGGAGCTTGAAGTGTCTTTGCACATTTAACTTTATCGCTCAGCTCATGCATTGCAGAAATTGCTTTTAAGCAGGGAAGCTGGGAGGAACTGCACTCGGGGCTGCACATACCCTGTGCCTCTGCAGCTGGTGGATCCTGAGGGCTGTGTAGTGAGGGCTTGGGCACTGCTTACCCATTTTGGAATTATAACTGAGGGTCACATGGTAGCAGAGTGGCTTCTGGAAGAGAGAGAGAGGAGCCTCCTGGGTGAGTTCATGGCCCGGTCCTGTGTCAGTGGGGAAGGGCGTGTTGGATGAGCCGTGGTTGATCAGGAAGTGATCCTGGTTTTATGGACACTGCACACACATCCCAGTCTGTCACTGCTCTGCTGGCAGGTGAGGTGGGCATCAGGCTGATAAATAAAAGATGAAGGAAGCATTTGATGAATCTGGAACAAAATGCACAGGTCATAGTAAAGAGCATTTTATCTTCACTAAGATAGGAAATACTTGTACAAGAAAATCCCTTTTAGCTCTCCAGCCCCCACATCAAACAATACCCACAGCACCATCACCCTACTAAGCCTGACATTTCCAGTGTAGGTGGATTAATGGGCAGTAAAAATAATTTTGCATTTATCCTGCTGTGCTATATTTTATAGAATAAACTGATGTTGATTTTATGGTTGAATTCAATATGACTCTACTCAGAAATAGTTCACATGCAAAAATCTTGAGGATTAATTTATGAGTTTAGTTGCATATATTATCCTATCACATTATGCAAATAATTAGGAAGAAAATAGCTATTTAGCTTATTTATTATCTCTATAGGGAAAATGTACACATTTTACATGCATGTTTCAACTATATTTCATCTTCTTGTGATTGTGAAAAAGCCTTTAATATATTTCTTTACCATGAATTTTAAATTTCACAGTGGAATTAGCTAAATGGTTTGTTTTGCACTCTAATGGATGGGATTTAAATCCAGTTTCTCACATCACACAGGAAACGTCTTCCAATATTCTTTTGACTCTGTTCCATGGTTGTCTCTGCTGTGCACCAAAACCAAAGACAATTTCTCATCGCTGGAAATTGACTTCAAAGTAGTAACGATGCTCTAAGTTCCTTACTCAGAGGTTGTCTAACAGCTGCTCCTCTTTCAAACCTCCTCTGGGGTTTTTTGTCCGCACTTGCACCCGTGTGGGGTCTCACCGGGAGCTGTGAGGAAGCCCCGTTGTCGGTCAGCCCTTGGTGAGCGAGAGCCGGTGAGATGTGTGAGGGGCCTTCGCTCTGATCCTTCCCTGCACAGCCCGGGCTGCAGAGCCCCCCTCTCCGCGAGCATCCCTCCCCTGTGACTGCCTCGGAGCCGTCCTTGCCGTGTTTCCCGCAGCTCTGCCCGCGGCTAATGACAGACACCCACCTGCTGACAAAGCTCAATGACTCGTGAAATCCCGGCCGCGGGGCGCGTGCTGCTTATTTATTGTTACACACAAACACAAAGCACATAGGGAATTTATCACTTTCCAATTTCGGTGGCTGAGATGGGTGTTTGATTATCTGAAAGGGGCTGTGAATGTTTACAGAGATTTGCATAACAGCCATTTTTCATTCCACCTTGCTGATGGCCACAGCGGGTATGTGAGCCTGGCTATATTCTGCTGCAGTTGCCAGTATTTTTTTTTAATGTTGACCTGTGTGTGTGTCATAGATCTTGTACCATATATCAGAATATATCAGGTGTGTTGGTATGAAGCTGTCATTTAGTTTTAAGGGAAGGATGAAACTATTTAAATGGTGCTGAGCCATGATGTCGTAAACAGTACTGCCTGGGCTCTGTATTTGGACTGTGATTTTTTTTCTCCATATAGTAGCAGAATAATTTTCTAATTTTTTCCCCAGAATAGCTTTTCTCTCTGTGTTATCTCTTATGTTAACAGTGTTACTAAAGGAAATTAGAAGTTCTTAGCCTTATCCATGAGCCAGAGGGAGATTTACTGGAGATGTATCAATATCTGATTTTATTAATGTTGATACGCTCTGTGCAAACTTCTCCGTACATATTTACAACTTATTCGTATCTGAACTTGGGATAGGCTGAGCATAAAGACTCCAGAACAGTAAAACCATGTCTGCTTTGCCAAGTCATGCAGATGGAAAGGAATGGATCTAACACTGCACAGCACTTGTCCCAGAGGATCTGACTTCCACACTGTTCCAGGGTTGGTCTGGTTGTTGACTTTGGAGTAGATCAGGTGTGGTGGCAGGAAGGCTGTTGCAGTGAATTCCATTTTGTCTGGGAGGGCACCTTTCACTCCAGTTTCCTCAGACAGGGACCCTGTTCATGTGCCCTTGGGCCACTCTGGTGCAAACCAAAGCACAGGGAAGTGCTGGGGACAACTGCTGCAAAGCACCCTCCTGATCTGAGCAGGAGTGCTGTGGGAGACACACACTCCAAAGATGCAAGGGCAGTTTCTGTATGGGACTGAAAATTTCCCAGCCAAAGTGGTGTTTGCTGTACCAGCTCTGCTAAACTACCTTGGGCAAGTGTCCTTGCTCTCCCCTAGCCTTTCTGTTCTCTGAGAATGGTCCCCATGGCTGCTGCCCCTCTCAGTCCCATCATGGGAACAGAGGACTCACCCATGGCACAGAGGCACTGTCAAGTGAAGAGCTTTGGGACAGGACACAGTGTTCGTTTCTTGCACTGTAAAATCACTGGTGAAGGTTAATCATATTCTACTTTTAGCAATGCCTCTGTTCAGAATTAACTGGTGGTTGGAGAACGCTCTTTATACTGTTCTTCAGTTTGTAAGGGAAAGTCAGATTGATCTTCTAGTTTTTTTAATTTCTGTTTCTGTGGTGTAGCATATCCAGTGTAAGAACCTGAAGTTCATTGCAATATTTAAGGAAGTGCTGGAATTCAATATCAGTAGTAGTAGTAGTTGTTGTTGTTCAGTATCAGTAGTAGTAGTTGTTACTATTATTATATAAATTACCACATACAGAGAAAACATTTAGTAGGGTGAAAGGGAGAAAGGGTGTTGTGCCCCCTGCATATCATAAAAATGATCAGTGAAATGCAACTTTTAATGGTCTTCTCTGTTGTTCTTGTATGGATTCAGGCCCAAAAGCTACACTGCTCATTTTGGAATGTATTGCTTCCAGGGCTCAAAGCATTGGAGAAAAGAGGAAAACAAGGAGGTGCTCCATAAAGAAAGGCTTTCCACAGAGAACCCAGTTGTTTTGCAGGTGCACACATGCGACCTTTTTCTTGTCATTGTCTGTGCACACACAGCCTCTGATTCAGAAATTTTTTTGGCAGTGTAATGTACTGCGGTAGAGCTTTCGCTGCCTTCCCTTACTCACTCGAAATTAGCCCTAATAAATACTAACTTGGTGTGATCTGTACAGTGCTGACAATGTGTTGCTTGGCTGAGTAACTTGTAAAGAGGACTGCAATAATTAGCTCCTACAAGTTCATATTTTCTTTCCTATTTGAATATATGGATTGTCATTTGCTGCCAGGCTCTGCGTAAGTGTGTCAGTAGTTCCTCACATTGACTTTTTGGTCCTTTGAACTGCTCAGCAGTCTCTGGTGCCTCCATCCATTTGCATGCCTATGGTGAGCTGAAAACACATGTTCCTACCCAACCTTTTTTATAATGTTCCATAGGAATGGGGCTCCAGATTCTCCTCAGATTCTGAGTTGATGTGTTTTCCTCTGAGTCACTGTTTCTGTTCTGCATCAGCACTGGTTCATTCTCTGATGTCAGTAAACTTTGTTTCTTCACCCCAAAAGCATCTAATAGTGTTAGGGAGTATTTAGTTATGCTTAGGTCATCACACCTTTGGTGTTCCTTTTGGAAGCTTAATCTAAACATTGCAGCCCTTTTTGTTCATTACTTCATTAGTTCTATTTGTTGGCAGTGGAAAGTGTGTCCTTTTCCTTCAGGTCTTCATTTTCAATAGAAGCAAGAAGCCCAAGCAGAGAATGCATCTTCTTTTTTATCCCCCCTCAGAATTTCAATATATTATATTTATCTATCTTTCATCTTCTTTTTCCATGCCCTTTTACAGGCATACTGTTATTGATGTGAATGAGATGAGTAGTGGACAATGACTGTATTATGGCTCATGTGTTAATGTGTTTTTCTTTCTTTACATTTTCGTTTTTAATGCTACATTTCTTTTTTGTTTGAAAAGAATACATTTTAAAGAATTAAAAAAATTAAAAAACCTTTACACTGGAAATGTGATGATTTGGCTGGGTAGGCACTAACAATGATGGTTGGTTCAACTGAGAATTTTGTTTTTCAGTCCTTCATTTACACAAGCCAGTACTGAGAGACCTTTAATTTACGTTGCCAGCATAGAGAGATAGCCACAAGAACTGCTCTGTAATACCCTTTTAAACAGTATTTTTCATCCACCTATAATGAAAGGTGTCTGTTTTATGTTGCTGCCCATTCATCATTCCTTGGACACCTGCTGCCTCAGTCAGTTACTTCTTAAATCTGAGTTAACCTTCTAATGTAATCCTGCTCTCCTTTCTTCCTCGCTTAAACCTATTATTCCACAAACCAAGCAGTCCAACATGAGTCCAGTCACCTGTGAGCACACGGTGAAGGATTTAAGATCTATCACTTGTGCGTGCTGTTCCTTGGAGCAGTGGATTTTCACCACATCTTTATGAACAAAGTACCCAACTCATCTGAACTATTCATTATATGCTCAGGGGTTTGCTTTATGTGTTCCCTCCCTGGCTTAGGACTGCACATTGTTCTCTAATTCATTCTGCAGTCAAGAAAGGAACAATTAGCCACAAACTCTCAAGCTCTGGCAGATGATTAATCAAAAAAAAAAATTAACTTTGGCTGATAATGCCTCTCTGTGAATTATGAGCTGGCTGTAAGCCAGGGAATACTCCTTATTGTCCCCTGTACAGACGGCCCATCCTTCCTGACTCAAGTGCACCAGAAGTAGTAACATTTTTCATCTTAGAGAATTTTAATCATTACATTCTTGAGCTTTTTAACTCCTTAGTGCAGTGTTTGTGAACCTCTGTTAGCCAGCTACCATGTAATCCTCAGGGAAAGACCAAATCCTAATTCCTTTGTATTTCAGTGTAATTTGGCAGTTGAAGGGGGAGGTGGTAAATAAAGTTAAAACATTTAGGTAAACAGCCACATTGCAGAACCTTATGGTTATAATTACAAAGGTTTTAATTAAAAAACCACAAAAAAACTCCTTTGTAGGCCTCTGCCAGTGATTGCAAATCAGTTTCCATCTCTGCTTTGGTATTGACACACAGACAAGCTCCTGTGAAGGTTACATTTATGGTACTTTTACAGTTAGTACTCTTTTTTGTAATATTTTCCTAGGCCTCAGTCCTGTACCTTCCCCTGGTCCCCGGCGGGCTGAATAACACTTGGGCAATGGGGTAGTTTTGGCTGCAGAGTATTAGTGACTCCGAAAGCACTTGAATGACATTAACAATTACTGCTGCAGATGTATTTATTTCTGGGGAAAGGAATCTCGGCTTCGCTTCCTAAACACAGTCTGGTTTGCTTACTAATAAGTATTATGAACCACTCCTCTGAGCTTGGATTTGTCAGCTCAGATCTCTGGAAGTCTTTCTGGATGACAGTGCAAATCTGTAGTTCTGCTTGGAAACAAGTGTCATTTCCACAGGGAGCCTAGACAGGAATTTTTCTCCTCTGAAAAACACTGTGATGAAACCCATGCTACATAAAACCTGTTTTTGCTCTGAGGAGGAGGATTAGTGTGTCTGCTTCTCGTAATTACTTATCTGTACTGGCACACATATGGAATTGTTTTTCATCCATCAGCAGAAGGATTTCTAGAAAAGTGTTCCACTCCCAGTATAGGGGTGAAAAGCAGAGGCATGACCCAAGAGCCTGGGACTGCCTTGTGTGCTTTCCAGCTCGTTACTGGATGATTGCTGATTCCAAGGTTGTACTTTTCAAATTCAATCTTAAAAAAAATTGAAAAAAACAAAAATGGCCATTATAGGCAAATGGAAAAATACTCAAGATAGAGAGTGAATCTCTGGGGCACTAGTAATTAAAAGTTGTTGCCAAGACTTTACACAGTGCTCTGAAATTTTCATTAATATTTTATTTCATTCCTGATCAGCACATGGTGTTTGGCCCATTTCAGGACTGATTTGGTGGGCTTCCAATACAGGAGCCATAGCTTAGTTAAGTACTTATTGTGAAGAGGTTCATGTAGGATCCAATTAGTGTTTAAATTTACTTTCTTACTCATACTTCACATTAACAGTTCCAAGGATTAATTTATACGACTCAATAGTGACTACCAGGGGGAAAAAAAAGAAAAGTAGTCAAATTAAGTATAAATGAAAATGTATTTTGTCATAACTTGCTGAGTCTTGGCATAAGCTTGGCTGCTCTTTTTTGTAGCTGAGCTAAGCTAACTGATGATGAGCTTTTCCAAGTATGAAGGAAAAAAGAAGATCAGGAATCAGTGTCTGAAGGGGCTCATAGGGATCTGCCTGTCCTTTGGGCATGTGTTGGTTGCACAAGTTATGTGGAAAAATGATAAATGCCAAATTTTGAGCAGCATCTGTCCATCTGTGTAATCATATTGAGGGTTGCCCTCATTACTGTCAGAGCACTGCACAGTTTTTGATAGCTCAGAAGCTGAACAAGGCAGAGGGGCACTCCCATCCCTGGAAGGAGAACCAAGACACAGAGACTGAGGGGATGCAAATCCGTTCCCAGCTCCCAGCCGTGGTGTTGTGTGAATATGCCCCACACCCTTTCAGGAGAATCAGCCTGATTAGCCCTGGTCAGCAATTCCGACTGCTTCGGGCTTTTTCTGCTGTGGTTTGGGGCAGGTTTTTGAGCTGCCTTAGGAGCTGCCCCCCAGCAGGAGTGGAGGGCTGTGCTCCCGCTGTGCTGCTGCTCTGAGGGTGAGTGCTCAGCCCTGGCCTCGGAGCAAACCCGCGGCTGCTGCTGCTGGAGCGCGTCTGTCCGAGGGGCACACGAGCTTTTCCTCCTGCACAGGCAAGTGACAGGCCAGGAGAAGCCTCTCAGCTGCTGCTGGAAGCACTTTTCCACTTCCTTCCAACTGCTGTTCCAGTGCTGCTTAGTGGTCCCAGTAAGCCCAGTTCCAGCTGTGTGTTCCCCTGTCCTGGGAGAGTCCTTTCTGCCGGGTACCCCTCCCCTCAGAGACAACTTTCCAGTTGTTTCACAGACCCACTGGGTTCTACTTGTTTCTCAAGTATGCTCCTTATTTTTCTTTTTAGCTGCTGGCAACATCTGCAAATAGGGAAACTTTTGGCACTGTCAGCTAATTGAAATTTCTGCGGGACGAAGTAGCCCCTGCTGACACTTCAGTTTAACTGCTTTGCTTTGTATTAGCAACTTTCTGTTGTGTAGAGATCCAGGCTGTAAGAAATGTACTGCTTTTAGATAGAGCTTCAATTCAGACTGCTCTAGGAGGGAACCAGTAATGTTGATTGATGCTGCTGCTTAACATTCTTTTTGTGTTAATGCTAACAATTTCCAGTCAGAAAATGTTTTTCTACTGTATTGCTCACACTTTGTAAATTTGTTTCTCTCTCTCTTACTATAGAACTTAATCAGATACTGAATAAATATGATCCTTTCCCCTCTGTCCATCCTCCTGTCACGAAATCCAGGCTTGTCCTTACTAATAGCTGTTTCATGAAATGTAAAAAATTACTTTGGATAGCCTCTCTTCCTTTCCTTCCTCGATAGAAAGCCTTTCACATTATTGTTTATATAGAAGAACATAGTAATATTTATTACTAGGAAAAATATTTTCCATGCAGAAGGCCAGGCCCTGCCACTGCCAAAAGAAGCACTCTGGTATTTGGGAAGTAGTCTTGAGAGAAGGTAAGACTGTGTTTGTGATGAAGGGAAAAATCAAGTATCTGAAACATTCACTGCTGCAATGGAGACCTTTGTGACATTGTTCAAGACTTTCTGGATTGGGATTGCCCCTGGTAGGCTGCAGTGGGCCCTTGTGATTCACCACTGCAACTGCTGGCATTGTGTGATTACTAATGAGGAGACTACTTGAGGAATGCTAAAATAAAGTATAACAATGGCAGTGTTTTCAGCCAGGAAAGTTTGTATTAAAGAATAACTAGCATAGGTAACAACTGCAGCCACCTCACAAGAGCAGGAGCTTGGTGTGTTCCAGAACCAGATGAATAATCCTTGAGTGGCCTTAGCTCTGCCCTTCAGTCACTGGTACACTCTGTACTACCACAGCTGTGCTGCTGCTTTAAATCACAATACCTGGAGGTGTGAGAATGTGTGCTAAAGTTTTAGTGAGACAGATGTGAAAACTGATTTACCACTGGTACCTGAATTGACCTGAATAAAGAGTGGCCATACATATCTAGGTGGAAAGGAGAACTGACAGTATAGAGTCCCTGAAATCTGCAAGTGTCCCATCAAAATCTGCTTTGGTAATGCAAAATTTTTAGACTAAAAATAAAATATATCTCTTTCTTTAAATCCAGGCTGTCTTTATGCACCACCAAGTGACAAAATAGGCCTGATTGTTTTTTCATTTCTATTTCTTTTTAAACCTCCAGCAGTCACCTTTAAGAATCTGACCCTTATTCTTTGTGCTAGGGAGATAATTACTCACTCTCAATTGCTATCCCTAGGACCAGTTAATGAATGCTACATAATAAACAGAAGTAGGGCAACTGGATGAGAACAATGCACAGGTGGGTAAGGAGACTGCATTTGGTGAGAAGATAATGAACACGAGAACTTGTGGTTTGTCTAAATACCACCCTTGCCTCCTCTTCAGATAGCTCCTGCATTGTTACTGCTCTTCCTCAGTCAGTCTTTCCACTTGATAAGTGACAAGAGGAAGGTGATTACAAAGGAAAGAGAGGTTTCCTCAGCAGAGATTCAGGCAGAAGAGGATCCTGTCTCTGTCTCTCTCTCAGACCCATCCTAAACATATTTGCTTTATGTGCTATCCTGCACCTTCCCAAAGAGGCTGATTCTGCAGGCAGAATAATCACTGCTCTGCAGTGCCTGGTTTCATTATCTCTCTGCAAGACTTGTCCCTTTCTTCCTTAGCAAAACTGTACCAAATCCAACTTTTGGAGGAGAAGACGGGATTGATTCTTGGTACATCAATTTATGATGTTCACGTTGAGAGAAAAAGCAACTGTCCTGGCCCTACCAGTGCAGGTCTTGCCATCTGTACTGCACAGCTGCACTTTGAAGGCAAGTGTTACTGTGTACCTCGGGAATATGAATCTCAATGGAGTTTAATGGCCCATGCACACACACAGGAAGGTAACACTGCTGTCCAGCTGAAGAGGATCAATGTATGACACAGATAAGTATTTCCTGTGCCCAATAGCCTCTCCAGAACTGCACTTTGAGTTGCAGTGCATCTGTGTTTTTAGCTCATGATCAGACTGGAGTTCTGTGAGGTCAGCAGAGAGGTAGATGACTCGGTGACAGGAATGCTGAGGATGAACACAGAGCCAGGCAATTCGTTCCTTCTGCTCTGTGTTCTGTTAGCCTGACTGACACGCACAGAAAAGAAGCGGGGTCTGGAGGGCTCTGACTTGTTAACCAAAGTATTAATTGCTTCGAAATTGCAACGTTTAGTTTAGTAATGTGGTTTCTGGCATTCTGAACACTACTTGACTTTTTATAATGTCTCGTTTGAACTGGAACCAAAATTAGTTGAGGTAGAATTTATCTGAGTGTGTCTTCCTGAGACTGTTTTTAAAATTTTACCCAAACCTGTCAAAGGCATGTTTAATACTCAAAATGGCAGAAACCATGGCCAGAACAGCTTCCAGCTAGATATGTGGTAGGAACATTATGCACACCATTTGCTAATACAGGCACGTACAGGCCAGCAATAGTTCCAGAATCTCTGCCAGATACCTAATGAGAACATAGTTGGCCATAAACTTTCCTGTGACTTGGGCAAGGGTATCTCTAATTCCAGTTGTCTCATGTCCACTAGCTGCAAAATGGAGGTATCAAAGCAACAGTGCCTGAATAAATTGGGATTTCTTGAGGGTTTGCAGTGAGAGACTGAGACATGATAATTGAAGAAAGCTGCCATGGGCTGTATTTGCATAGGTGTGTGTATGTTTTTCTTGAGCAAACAGGCGGGCTGTGTGTGCCAAGCGCTCGCCACATGTGTGATGGGCTGATGAGGAAACTCTGTATGTTCCATTCAGAGCGTGTTTGAAGGGGGAAAAACTGAATGTAAGTGTTATCTCTTCTGTAATGGTCCAGGGAAATGTGGAGAAATGGTGTCACAGCCAAAGCCTCAGAACAGTGACCCTGTCAAAGGCTGCACCTCCACAGTGCTCATGGCCCTGCTCATCCCTAACTCAAAGCCTTTTTTTCTTGCGTAGCATCCTTTGGAATAGGAGTTAACTTTATCTATCTAAGGATCTTAGAAAAGCGTGCATCTTTTCTGACTTACAGTCTCTCAGACCTTGTCCCATGAAGTCAGGGAGCCAAATCAAGAGGTTTTACTCAAGAACTCCCTGAATGGGGAAAACCTTCACTCCTGCTTTTAAACTCTAATCCCCCTTCCTTCCCATGTCCTCTGCTGATATATTTTAAGATAAACTTTAGAACCTTTGTTTCATCTCCAACAAATCTCCACCAGCAGTCAGCATTGCCAGATTCAGTGTTGCAGGACATACTTGGTGAAAATCCAAGTGCAGTCCCCAGTGATGATCAGCTATTAAAGGCCTCCTTGCAGTAAGCCTTGGTCTCCTGTGGAATGTGTTATCCAGGCTTCTCCAGCTCTGTGTGTCACAGCATCTTTGACTGTTTTCTTCATGTTCCAGCTGAAACCTTGCTGATAAGTGAGCCAGAAGTGCTATTTGTTTTCCATGTATTAGCATGTTTGGCGCTTTCTTGAATATTCCTACATGATACTGGCTTTTAGAGGCTGCATGGACTTAGCTGGTTGGAGGCTATAAAGCCTTGCATTTATAGGAATTGTTGTGTTCTTATCCTTCACTGGTGTTTGATTTATATCTACAAAAGTCATTCCCAGAAGGAATGTAGTTGGATTTTTCTCCCAGATTTTTAATTTAATTGGTGATTGTTTACATGAGAATCCTTGCCAAAATGAGATGATTTGGCAGTCCTCTGGAATGTAAAGGTTAAGTATATTGATTTCATCTTTTCCCGGAGGAGCTGTTCTTTTTGTGCAAAAGCATCATTGGTTTTGTTCTTGTGTCTGAAATTTTGTTTACAAGGGTTTAATTGAATTTTGTCTATATTGTACAGCAAGTGGGAGATGGCAGTTTCATATAGTTTTTTCTTCCTGGAATACAGATTTTTGGACTCTTGGTTTATGAATAAATCCTGACTTTCCCAGAGCAGTAATTCTTCAGAGCTTTCAATGCTATAAATACTGAAAATAGGGAAAATCTGTCCTGCCATTGTACACTCAGTTAATAGGAGCTATTTGTGGTGATGGCAGGATCTTGCACCTTTGTCTTAATGTGATCAGTACTGTCTTTAGCTTACAAATAAGCATATCTGAATTGTTAGCTTACAAACAATGTCTATAAACCATATTTATTTTAGTATTAGGGACACGCTTCTGACAGTCTCAGCTTTTAAACTGTACATTCCTGAAGCAAAGCGAATACAAAGCCAGAACTGCCAACTTTGTTTTCAGAAATCACATACGTAATTTATTTCCCACTTATGCAAAAAGTTTGTTGGGTTTTGGATCTGGAATTTATGACTAAGCTGTTTGTTACCACTCAGGAGTTGAACAGCAGTTGGAACACCTGGGCTGGAGTGTTCTTTCATCTGCTGTAGTGTGGGTGGGCCTTGATCAGAGCAGCAGGTCTGGATGGATCACTGAGCTGCTGAATAGCCTGCTGAGGAGCTAAATGTCACAGCTCCGTCTGAACTGTGTGCTGGCCCGGCCCGTGGGCTGGAACAAAACAAACCCCAAAGAGATGATTTGGTAATTGCAATTGAAACTGATGCTGTGGATCTGCCCATTTCCTTTTCTGGTCACATCTTTTATTGACATCAGCTTTCCACTTCCTTTAAATTCATCAGCAGTTTTTCTCAGTGATCCTCTTTGTGATCCAGGTCCAGACAAAGTGAGTCATTTCACAGAGCAGAGGAATGCCAGCTGTATTCTAGTTCTGCATAGTAATTTATCTCCCTTGGGTCCATTCTGCTGGTCTAAGTTGGACAGAAGATGATAATGAAGCAGGTGCCCATCCCTGGACATCTGACCATACTCCTGCAGGATCAGATTCCAGTCTGATGGTTCAGAGACAAAGTAACTCCTACTGTAAAGTGCGATTTGGATTGAGATAAATCAGGGGCGAATATGATCCTTGTAAACTTCAATTAATAATACCTCCCCTTCTCCCAGCAAAATGCTTCTTTCTGACATACCTCCCCAACACAGAGATTCAGTGTTAACAAATGAGGCTTCTGTGTAGATATTTCTCATTCTTTCTTATCGTGTCAAAGTTGGCAATAGATTTCCTGATATTTGTTTTTCTTTTCCCTCATTCCCGCAGGACTCAGTCTTAACTCAGGAATTTCTTTTGATCCATACAGATCTTCAGGAAATCAGTTTCAAATATTTGATGTTCCAAATACTTCGTGATTCTTAGGGGTATATTGCTGGACATACTGTGGATCGTTAAAAAAGCCAAGACCCAGCAGCTGCAGGAATTTATGCCCACTATGGAAAATCCAGCATGATTTCTTTGGAATGGCAATACCAAAAGTCTGCTGGCATACCCGACTCAAGTACTTATAACCATGAAAAGGGAATGCCTTTTAGGAATGGGATAAAAACACAGACATAATATTTTCCATCAATTAGATGTTGAGAAGTCCCAGACATACAATGCTGCAAGTGAAATTAGATGCCTTGGGAAACCTATTCCAAATGGAAATCTAATATGTGGGATCCTGACTCAGTCGCCACTCCCTCAGTCTTTTACCCTCCCAAAAATATATTTGGATACACTAGTAATGTAAATATAGTAACATTACACCCAGTAAATATGCACAGATTGGATCATGCAAGCTGCACTAAATGCAGCCATAGACAAACCACAAACTTGCCTATAGGTATTTTAAAAACTTGCCAATAATGCACATTTGCCGAGTTTCCTATGTTACTGCAGATGTGCAGCGCTGCTATTTGTGGAATCCTTTCAGCGAACTCTGTATTATTTATAAATGGAAAATGAGGGAGTTTATGGTGAGCCTTCTGTCGTAGTTGTTTGGCATATGGGAATTATAAATAGGACTGGGTAATCACTGATGTGCTATGCTTTTGGCACTGTGGTAATTTCTGACCCAAAGAGAAGCCACAGGAGATAAATATATGAAAGTCCCCACCAGCTTTTTTGTGTCTTGAAATATATTTTGTGTTTCACTCCCTGCTTAAGCTGCAAGCTAATGGAGTAGTTTTTTAACATAATTCTTTAGCTGCTCCCACAGCATGGCTCTTTTAGAACAGTTTGTCCGTAAGTGTTCTGGGCATTTCTCTGATAGAGGAGTGAAATCAGCACTTCACTATCAGTGCCACTTGCACAAGGTGTTTGAGAGCCCTCCTGCAGGATGTGCAGGTGAAGAACTGGACACCTGCAGTTGTAGGGCTGTGCTGCACTTTGTTTTGGATGTAATCTGAAATAAATGCTTCCGAGTGCACAATGAACTCTTCTGCAAATCATTTGCAAGAGGAAGTGTTTTCTGAACTCCATGGAAAGCTTGGTCTGCAGAAACACCAGGAACAACACAGCACCCGAAAGGTTCTGTTTGCTTCCCCCTCCCTAGTGAAGGTGGGAAAGAATTACTGGTGTTACTGATGGAGACATTATTTAAGTGCAACATTTTTGTTTTCCTAACTTTCACATCTAATTGATTCAATTTGAAAGTATTTCTGGATTTTTTTTTTAAACTTTTTAAGCACCATCTGTGATCTAGTTGCATCTAGTTCTGCCTTTTCTTTGACATTTTTGAATAACTGCTTTCCTCTTTTGAATTTAGTTGGCAGCTCTATTGATTGATGTTTCTGGTAGAATAGAATCCAGCTGTCTTCACTTAAGAGTACTGTGATGCAGGACAAACACTTTAGTCTGTGTCATCCATGTAAACAGTCTGTGGTTCTAAAGCTATGTAAATTCATCCTGAAAATGACAGTCCATGCTCGTTTTTTGCTGTGCTTACCATGTGGACAGGAGATGGCTCCGGGTTTTTTGCCTAAATCATTGCAATAAGCTAGCAGGGTGATATGCCAGGTAATACTTTAATGAAGGATACGTCAAGGTTGCCAAATAAACAGCTTTTGAGGCGTATGCATATCATTGTTGTGGGAAATGTTTCTACTGGTATATTAGATAATAGGTGCAATTTGGAAAGGAACATGTAGTCCTGTTCCTCTCCACTCCTTGTGCACCCTTTGGGTGTGGGCATATAATATTGAAATGTGTAGCTCAGCACATTTTCAGTTCACCTGGTTAAAAAGAAATTGCAAAGCAGCAGAGATTTTCTTTTGCTTTCCATCTGGATCTGATGTACAAACCCCGTAGATTGTTTTTCTTAAGTGGGCTTTTTTTCTCTCCTTCTTCATAAAATGCATGTTTTGACACTGTACTTATGGGTAGTGCACCTTTGTGACCTTGTAACTACTAAGCCTTTTGCGTGAAGCTGTTTCTGCAGATGCAGAGAATAAAGGAAATTGCCACCTTCCAGGTGTGCACATGAAAGCACATTTCACATATACAAACAGTGTTGTTAGCTGAGGAGTAGAGTGCTTACTCAGAGAGAGCTCATTTATCCATGTTCTGATGGGTTTTATGAATTATTAGTACATGGCAGTTTAATCTGTAAGTTTTGGGTTCCCAGAGGTGAAGGGCTCTTGCCTTGTGATCATTTGCTGAGCCCGCACCAGGTCTGTACCACTTCACAGCAGAGTTTCTGCTTTGCGCCTCCGCTGCCTCACCCAGCTATTCCTGGTGGACCTGATTTCTTTTAGTCTCTGTAACGTTGTTTCCAGCATTTCTCTACAGGGAGGTCAGCCAGGCAAATGACCAGGAGAGCTTACAATTGCCTATGATGAGTGAAAAAACCACTCTAAATGGCTCAGTCTTTTTAAAAACCCTCTATAATGAAATATTCTCAAGCCAGGGAAATGCATATAGAGGAGGAGTGCAACAGCTTGCTCTTTATCACTAAAAACTGCAAGCTTCAACATTGCTTTTGTTGAACAGGGATTTTTTATCTTCCTATCCAATCACCCCCTACCACCAGGCTTTAAAATTCTTTTCTCTCTGGTCAGAAAGCTGGTTCAGATGCCATACCTGTGGTTTCCCTCATATTCTGGATCTTTTCATAGAACTTGGTTTCCATAGTAAATGCTTTTCAAAAAACGTATGGTTCAATAAAAGTACTCTGTAGTTCTTCATTTTATAAAGGAGTGCTCTCATTAACTCACTGTTGAATAACTCTTACAGCCTCAGATCTGTTTGAATTCTACTCCAAATGTTCCTTTACAGGCCATCTGACACCTCATGAAACACATTATAAGCTCCATTGCTAAGTTTCTGATCTCAAGTCTTAGTCCTCAAATCATTTTATCATATTTATATTTGAACAAAATATGCTGAGACAGCAAATGAGGATCCATATTTAGCCATGCAGAAACCAAGAGAAAGGATTGGTTGGTGTTTACTGTTCAGAAAATTAGTGTTTTCCAGACTTCCTAGGGTGATGTGATGGGAAGCTTTTGTATACTCTGTGTTGCCTCTTTTAATTTTGTTTTGTCAAGACACCACCATATTTGTTGTGAGAACTGGAGAGGGGAAGATGATGCACCACAGTTTCCCAGGGAGCCCTTTGTTCGTGTCTGTCGAACCTGAGCACAAACCACTACACTGACAGCACAGGACTGGTTTCACAGACATGGAGGAAAATTCCCCCAACCCAGCAATTCCAGTTTAGAAGCAGTAACTGGGCGAGAGAGCTGACAAAATCCGGCAGTCGGTGACAATCCTGCCCCTCATTTCTGCCTTTGGAGCAGTGATCTAGAGCATCACTTCCCTGCAAACCCCAGCTGCAAATGCAGCTCTCAGAGGGCTGCAGCTGACATGCACATGGAGGAATGCTGGGCACGCAGGATGGAATCACGTCCTGCAGCACACACGTGCAGCACTGCCCGGTGCCAGCGGGGAAACCACAGCACATGGCTCCCACTAACCCCCTTTGGCAAAACTCAGGATCGCCGTAAAGGAATAACAATGGTCATGCTGATATTGGTTTGCCCTAGTGATAAGGGGAAAAATAATAACCTGGAATTAAACTAATAATATCCTTTAGAAAGGCAAGATACTGCTTTCAAATGTGACCTAGTTGTGTTTGGCTTGGGTTTTTATAACAGCCCTGTGAGCACCAAGATACTGCAGTGTTGCTGTATCCTAATCCTCGTTCTTGTAAATCCTCTGTGCACCAACAGTTCTTATCGTGCTGCCTTTGCCAGTCCTTGCCTACTGCTTACTTTATCTTCATCAGCTGGGAGAATAATTAGGCCTATTTCTAGTGAGATTTTTCACCTCACTTAGCAGAGTGAGAAGCATACAGGCGTTCTGCTACTCATGCTATCAGTGTCTTTTAAGTTGGTTCTTATGTCTTTGCTGGATTTTGGATGACATCAGTAATCTGTCACATCTCCAGCAACAAGCATACGAAATGTGGCAGAACATTATTTCACAATTTTGGATGATTGTATCCTACTCGGTATCATGGCACATGAAAAAATTACCAGCTAAGAAACTACCATAGTATTGGTAGGACCAACTAATGGCAAGCTGGTGCTTCCTTAAGTTGTCCTTCTCTTTTCACGAGAAAACCAATCTGCAAAGCAGCTAAATGGCTGGGTGGGAAATAACATGAACCAGCACTGCAAGCAGTGAAAACAAGTATTTGAAACTTTAAAGAAGGAGAAATCTCTGACAATATGTAAGGATATGGTTGTGTGATCATCACTGCTCACAAAGTATTGGTGATGCACCTCTAAAGTTACATCAGATTTAGGGTTTTGGTATAGCAGTATGAAACATATATTGATTTTTTCTCCTGACAAAGGCAGCACCTTTTTCACTTGGGAAAAGGGCAGGCCTGTCCATGGTTACTGTGCTGGCTGAAATCCCCATATAAACCCCAACTGCCTCCTCTTTCATACAGACCACTGATCCTGCATGCATTTTTGGGGGCAGATATGAGAGTTAGTTCTTGTGTCAGGGAAACTAGGTCTTTTTTTTTTTTTTTTTTTTAACCTTTTTTTTTTTCTTTAATAGGCTTTATAAATTTTTCCTTTCAATTTCATCATATAAAAATTCCATGTATTTTTTCCTTCTTAATACTGTTAAATGTTTTGCAGGCTTAATTTAAATGTAAAGATTGCCTGAATACATTTGTTTTCTTATTTGGTTGACAGAACCAATGAAGCATTTGTATTGCAATGTCTTGGCATGTTTTCAGTTTGGGATCACTAGACAGCTAAAGAGGAAGGGCTAAAGTCTGTGAAGGCGAAAATAATGCACTTATGTCCCCTTATGAAGCTGCACATATTGCTCTTTGCAGAGCACCAACCCTGCATGGAAATGTCTAACATGGAATAAATGCTTTTGTGTAGCTTTGAATGCTGCGTGGCAAGACCAACATTTATACAGATAAAGCAAAGGAGAAGACAAGACTGGGGAGAAAGAAGTAAAATGTCCAGGGCTCTGCAGTTGTGTATTTTCCCTGTCACAGGTCACTGCACATCTGAAAGCTCCCTGTGGGCTGGGAGGGTCCCTGGGCCCCCCTCAGAGGCTGCTCCCAGCTGATCCTGCCTGCTGAACAAAGTGGCTGGGAGTCCTGAGGAAAACAAGGCACGGAGTCCCCAGCAGTGGTTACTCCTCCCTTCTCTTAACATTCTCCTCAGAGATCCTTACAAGTTTCTAGGGCTAGTTCATTGTGTAATTTCTCTCCTTTTCAGAGGGGACTGCAAGACCTTGACTGTGTAAGTGAGCAGAGACATCGAGGACCCAGAATCACCTCAGTTTTTCCCTCCTTGTATCGCAGAAAAATCCCCAGTTCCAGAATCAAACACAGTTACTTTCACTGAATGGAGTGGCCCTGCCAGCAGGGTTTGGTGACTCTTGCAATTGGATCTCCAGCATATTGTGGGACGTTGGCAGACCCACCACAGGCACCGATATGTTCCCAGCCGTGAGGGCAGCTGCCTGCACTTGCTGCTTGTGTCTCTGCTGTCCTGGGCATTGCTGAGCACTCCTGAGCACTCCTGTAGCACACTTGACTTGGACTCAGAGTTTTGAGGTTCTGTTAGCACCAGCTGCCGTTTGCTACTTGTCCCTCTTTCCCTTCAGTACTGAACGGAAATGCAGCAGATGCATCACAGGTACTGAGGAGAGTCAAGAAGCTGTCACAGGGAATACTGTATTTTCTCATTCCCTCAAAACTGAGGCTCAGAAGGAGTTGTTTAGTGTTTCATGTTGTTCAGAAATATGCTACAGGAAAATGTAATCCCTAAGTAATTGCTTCTATCAGAACATCCTTTTTTTACCACATGCCTCTTCTCTATGATTTTTCAAACTTATTAAGCAGAAGGTTCTGAAGAAAAATGAAGATGATTTCTGGGTAACAATAGCAGAAGTCCTCTCCATTTTTCACATTGAGGTAGTTTGCCATTCCTTATCTATTTCACATTGATAGTTCTCCTATCTGATGTCAATTTCTGTTCATTTTGTATCATATTAACTATCTTCAGCAGTGCTTCAGAAGCTTCCTCCCTCTGCATTTTGGTGCAGATCTCATCAATATCTCTGAGCTCCAGTTCTTCTTCACCTCCTTTTGAAGTGTTCTTCTGTTAGCAGTGATCCAGCTTCCATTAATCTCTAATTTGTTAAAAACCAGTGCCATCCATTCACTGACATATTGCAGCCCTTTAGTCACACACAGGGGCTCCTTTCCATCCTCATCTGGCTTGTCCTCAGCAGTGGGCAGGCTGGCACTTTGATCAGTGAACTGGAGAGGTGCTGCTGGCTGCTGTAATTCTGGTGAACAAGAGAAACTTAACACACCTTGATCTTGTGCACCCTTTTTTGTCCTTCACATTTTTAAAATATTCTTCCTACTTGTTTGAGTAATTATTTTCTCGAGTTTTTTCATTCTTTGGCAGGCATTTCATTTTTCACTGTTTCATACCCCAGCTCATACACTTCTCAGTCTCACATGACAACTCCTCACCTGTTGCAGCTATTGCAGAACACCTGGTTCTTCTGTGTGGAGTCCACAGAAGAGCAGTGCCCCAGCGTAATGGATCCAGGCTGTTCATCCCAGAAGTGTGAGAGTGGCCCCGTGGGTTTCAGCAGGACAGCTCAGATGGGTGCAGCAGGCTGTACCCTGCCTGCAGTAATCATGCAGCTTCTTGTGGGTTGTGTAATTGTAATCGTTTGTTGAACAAATGGAAAGTGTAACAGCTCTGATGATGGACTTCACCTGAAAATGCAGATCAATTTCAGTAGTTCATGCTAGACAGCAGATAAATGACTCTTAAAATAGTAAAAGCACTGGTTTGTAGAACCCCCCCAAAAAAGTCAGTAAAGACTTTTTTAATGACTTTAAGAAGTCAGTTTAAAAAACCCAAATGTTTTGTCCTTTAGCTAAAAATTAATAGAATCATTAATATCATTGTTGAATTATTGTTGAAAACCCAAACAACCCAGTACTTCATTGTAGCTTGTAGAGTACATGGGCTTTGGAGTGAAGGAGTTTGTGTTTTAAGGACAGGGGTATTTGTGACCTGACTAGAGAAGTGTGCTGAAGAATGGCTGCCCTGTGCTAGAGGTAACTTCCCCAGCTACAGCAGCCTTAAAGTAAAGATTAACAGCTCTTAAATTAGCCTTGATTCCAGTAGAAATGTCCCTCATATTTCATGCTCTGGAAAGGGATATGGGGAAAGAATGTCATAATGTTTCCCTGTTCTTTGACAAGCCTTTCAGTAGCCCTGTCAAAGATCCTTTAAAATGGAATTGAAATAATCAGGAATGATGTGCTATGTGAGAAATGCTTGGCGCTTTCTTTTCTGTAAGATGGGTGTAATGCTAATAAGGTTTAAATTATGAGTTAAAAATGATTCTTATCAAGCAAGTGCTAGTAGCTCAGATCAAATTACTAGAACAGAAAATGAGAAGGTTTCTAAATCCTTCCCCTGTTTTGCCTTCTAAATAGGATAACAAAAATACTGTCATGAATTAGATTAATACAAATGCAGATTATAAAACCTGATTTTAGATGAAGCAATAGATGATTCTCTATAGGTGTGCTGCTCTGTATACCCTGCTTTGTAATCAAATTCATCAGCTTAGAATACTGCACTCCCCCTTCCGAAGTGAAAGATGGTTCTGTGCAGGTGTTCCCTGAACTTGGTGATTATTAGCAAAACAGTGCTCTCAAATAATTATCTTCCTTTGTAAGTGAATCATCTTATTATTTTGCTTCTATTAAAGTCTGGTATCCTTCAACAGTGTCACATTATCATGTCTAATAATCAGAATTATGTAAAGGAATTATCTGTATGGATTTCATGCCCAGGAACTGTATCATCGTTTATTTATCACTCTAAGTAGGTATGCAATGTTTTGTTTGTTTGAAGTACAGTAGTTGAGGCTGTATTGACTTTTGAAAATAGATCATTAAAGTTTATGTTTTCTTTAAAGTTAAAGCCTTAAAAGCCGTAATCAGCTGCCATTTATTTTTTACTAATGGCATCAGAAGTAATGAATTTTCTTTGATAATTTCAAGAATGTAATGGTGCTGTGGGGGAAGACATCAGGAGGGAAGGCTGCTGAAGTGGTTCTAAAGTTTGAAGAAGTGAGAAATGGCAGAAATTAGCAGTGATCTATTAGTACATGATCAGAGAATATGTGGGACTTGCCAGTGTTTCTGTTCTGGAGCTCAGTGTTAATCTGAGGAGGAGCTGGAGAAAATGCTATAGCACAGTATTCACCTCCCCTCTGTTAAGCACTGTGCTGGAAAAGAGGGGGTCAGACAGGCTTAGAAGCCCATATAACTGTGGCTTGAAGACTTAATTCTGGAGAGAGTCCTAACACAGAATTTTAATTGTCCTAGAAAACATGTGTGGTTCTAAGCTTGTATTTTGCATTGATACATAGAAAATCTACCAGATCTTACTTTTTTTTTATAGTAGCACAAATACTCTCTGGTGCAAAGCCGTATAAATAATGTATATGCTCACAGGAGCAGGAAATATGCTGCTGATCAGACAATGTCAACTTAGATGAATCCTGTCCTGAAAGCTGTACTTTAAATGTGAGCAGTAAAACCACTATTGACATGTGGCACTACCAACTGAAATGTCAATAGTTATAAAAAGAGTATTTCATAACGCAGAATCATTGCCTGGTTTGCTTGACTGGACAGATGCTTCTACTTTCCATGAAAGAAAAATAATTTCCATCTTAGTTCTCTGAGTACTCAGCACAGCTTATCTGTCCCACTAAGGCTCCCATTCTGAATCACACTGTTGAAAATGGGGAAAATTTGCTTGCTGGTCTCATATAGCGTAAGAGGGAGGTTTGACTGTCACTGGGCATGACTTGAAGCAATTTAAATGTTGGCATATTTACAGCTGCTCTCGGGTTACTTTTGCTCAGTCTGGAAGTGGGTGCAACACAAATTCCTTGTGTGGAGCATCCTCATCCCATATGTGAGACTGCTTCAATTGTTCTCTGGCAACTCGACTTAGACACCATTTCCAGAGTTTACAGGCAAAAGGCACAACTTTGGCTGGCTGTAGACCTACATTTCTCTGGTTATTAAGCATAGTTGAAGCATTCAGTTTGCTCAACAGATTAGAGCATTGCCATAAGCAGCGAGGCAATAAAGAGGCTGAAGTGCTATTAATGCCCTAGGCAGAAGGAGTGGCAGAGGATCCACTGGGATATGTCCATATCATCCTGATTGTTGAACTATTCATCAGAAAAAGGCCAGAAACCTACAGGGTTCCTTCCTGGTGCTGCATCTGGCCAGACACATTTATGATGAAGATTCAGAGCAAGAAACCTGTGTCACTTCATCTCATGCTCTGCACACTACTGCTGTTTCTGCTGCCTTGGCTATCCCTGATGATGCAAAAGAGGACAGAAAGGGAAGCCTAGGGATTGAAAAAGTGGAAAAAACCTGTTACTTATCCCTGGTATATAAGTGGCTAATGACCTAAAGCCAGTAGGAAGGTCAGTCATAAATTTGTTGGGGGAAGCAAATGCTCCAAGCTGGTCTTGGAGCATTCTTATTAGCTCTCATTTTCCATTCCTGTGGGAATACATGAAACAGGGCATCCCTGTGGGCATTGCAATTCTTCTGCAAATGGCTGTATGCACAAAGGTTTGGGAAATGGACCTAACACCTTGTGAAACCCAGCTGTTGCCCATAAAATTGAATAAAAACGCTGTAGGCCAAAGGCTTTTTATGGAACTAAGAACTTTTCTAATACAACTAAGGTATTTTTCAGAAAGGGACCAAAGCACTTAGAGGGTTCTGTCTACTCTCAGCAGGCCTCCAGAAGGCCCCAGCACCTGTGCAGCTGACAGGACCTCTGCATCCAGGCAGCTGCTCTCACTGTCACCAGCAGGATGCTCAGCTGGTAACTGAGCAGCTTTGCCCACTCTGTCTCTGTGCTGCAGAAGCCTACACCAAGCTGATGAGGAACAAAAGGACTTCTGAAGATTTTAAAATACGCTGAAGATGTTTCACTACAACCAGCACGATTCTCTCTCGGTAGATTTACAGGAAAAGGTGGTTCTTTGGAGAGCCTGTTTATTCAAAAAAATTATTACATGGCAATGATCCTTAAACAAGGGTCTAATAATTACTTCTTTGAGGATAATTAGTATCTTGCTGGGTTTTGTGCTGCTGACAATCAGCAGTTGGTTTATACACCGTCCATTGACTTTTCCCCACCAAAAGGGATATACAGAACAATACAGAGCTGCAGTTTTTGGCAAGCAACACTGGCCAAAATAGCCTGGTAAGATTATGCATGAAAAAGAGAGCTCTGACAGCTTTCAAACAATTCCTGCTTTCTGGCAACATTAATGTCAGGATGTTGTATGAAGATTTGATCCTTCAAAACTGTGTAAATGAGAATCTCTCTGAGATCAAACAAGGATTCAGCACTGGCAGTGTGATCAGTAATCCAATACCAATCACTTCATATTCCCTTTTAGGTGTAGACAAAAGGGGAATGGTACCAAGTCCAGTTTGATCTATTTCTTGATAACTTTGTAATCTTTCCATGGCCCCACTTGCAGTTGGTGGCAGATGATTAATTGGTGATAATCTCATCTTTCTAATCACTTTATTTCCAAACTGTACTGCTGTTACCTTACATTCTGAAAAGCAGCAAATATGATATCTTTTCAAGGGATTTCAAGGTGAGAGGAAGCTGGGTGAAAATTCAGTTGGCTAGATCTTTAAAATCTTTTGTTACCAACAGCATGCTTAGCTGATAATAATGACTTTGGACTTACCTTTCATCCAGATGAACCCCAAAACATTTTGTCAACTCATACTTCATTTCACCAGGTGCAGAACTGCAGCAGCTGTTTGGCAAAGCACAGCAAGCAGTTCAACAGTTGGGGATAGCAATGTACTTAATTGGGAGTTGTGGAGCAGTCTCTAAAAGGACTTGATTAAGACGTATGGCTGTAGGCCCAGGCGGCACCAAAGCACACCTCCTCAGCAGGAACAGGGGAAGGGATTTTGTCTGAAGCGAAATGGAATGATTGCAGGGTCAGCATAGTAGCAGTTTTAAATAGATGAAAAAGAGGCAACTTAATGAGGACAACCTCAGTTAGATTCATCTTCGACAGTGTGCTACTTGGAGGGCTAGAAATAAATGAAGACTAAAATACCACTAAATCTAGAGGGGGAAATGTGTTAAGGAGCAATCATTTTCTTTTTGGGGGTGTTGCATATATCAGTTGGAAGCCACTTAAAAATGGCTTGTCAACAGAGTGGACAGAATTGTGAATTGTGTTTTTAAAGATTATCTAGAGCTGCAGTTTTCCTACACTTGGGTTTGGGTGTATTTGGTAAACAAGGCTGTTGTGATCACTGCACCTGCATGGTTTCACATATGGCTATTGTTGAGTAAGAAGCCAAAAGGGCAAAAGCAGAGTGTTCTGATGCTTGCAACTTGTTGTATGTTTTAAACTCTGGTCACATCTAGACCTGCAATCCTAATATGAGCTGGGAGCTGAATGCTCCACCTGATAGTAGGACATGTGATTGGGTTGCAACTGGAGAAAGGGTTTGCTTTCAGTATCACCTGCTTTTTCCCATTTACCAGCAGCTGTTGTCACCATCTCTGGGCAGAGTTTAACTCCTCAGAGGAGCTCTTTAAAGGTTGAAAAGAAATTTTCAACGTTTTCTATAGGTGTTTGAAGTGCTGACAAGTACTTGAGCATTTCTAAATGCTACTGCTGCCCACTTGAATCAATACAACATTTCCTAAACATTTTAAAGAACTTATTTCATTGCAAGCCTATGAAGACTTCAGAAAAACAATTAAAAATATGCATGATTATGTGGATTTATACTGCCAGTCTAAGCCCTTTTTTTTAAGTGAAAACATACATGTAAAACTAGCTCTAGGTAATTTTTAGAAAGTGAAGAAGCTGTCTCTGCTGAAGCTGGAAATGTGGAGGCCCTGGATAATTTACTGAAGTGTTCTTATATCACATTTCCTTCCCAGTAAGTAAGGTTTTCATCTCCATGGTAGAATGCAGCATGCAGCCCTTGCCCTGCAAGAGGTTTGCATGCAGTTGTGTTTGTAGCAGTGGTAGAGCAGAGGCACTCTGTACCTCAGAGTGGTTTGACAGCTTCAGCTTCACAACAACCCTGTGTGGCCAAACCTCCCTCAGACAGGAGGTGATTACATGACACATTTGCTTTTTTTAAGAATGCTTTTTTCATCTATGCTAGGCAGGGAAGAAGGGTGGTGGTTGTGTCCTGTATTTATTATTCAAATCTTAAATTTTAGTGATAAGGAGGTCTCAAAATTCTTCCTGAATTAAGCCTAACCGTGCGGCTTCACTTAGGCAAGAATGCAAAACATGACCCAACAGTTGCAGAAATGCTCCCCACTCATGTTCCAAGTCAGAACAACATAAACATCTTTGTTTAATTAGTTGCATTTAAACTACTTCTGTTTGGGGACGTCCTTGAGCAAGTAGTTAGGAGTAGTTGTTGGTTCATCTTGGAAGCTTTATTACTTTGCTCAGTAGGTTTAAGAAGAGGTGGAGGAGAGCTTGTCCGTGTTTTCTGTCCTGTGCTTAGAATACTCAATACTGTCTCTTGCATTACCAGTGCTAATAGCTCTCATAGGTGTTTCCCCTTTCTCTGTTAGCAATTTAACACTTCTCTGTTTTGCCTAGCAGGGTTGAAAAGGTTTCTAGAAACAGTTGTTTCCCTCAGATTGTTGCGGAGGTTTGTGGTTAGGCTGACAAGCTGAACACCTTTTATATCAGTACAACACAGAACAATACTTGATAAGGGTACCCAGTCTGTTCCCATCCCTAAAGCAGCAATCTAAGGTCTGTAGGTCCTGGATGTTTGGGGTGGCTCAAAGGATGAGCATATGCCGTGGTCAGGGTCTGTTTGCAGGCCCCTGCTCAGTCTGAACCATTTAAAAATACATTTGAGACGTTCGAGAGGTCTTTGGATGTGGAAATCAAGGGAAGAATTGAGTGTAACCTGAGGTGTAGATTCTCACTCCTGTGAAGAGTTTGCAGGCTTGCAGTGTTTCATGGGTCTCTATCAAAAGCTTAAGGAACAGGCAGGACAGACGACAGGCTTCTGAAAACTGGGAAGCATTCCTATCAGTCAAAGGAAACCCTGCTGCACAAACAGTGAGAGCAATTGCCCGTCAAGTGTACAGCAATACTGAGCTGGCACATTGTCTTTGTGTTGTCACTGATATGGTGTCTGAACCCCAGTAAGACTTTCACTCTAGCAGTGGTTTGGTAAATGGGGAAGGAAATGGATTTTGGATGGAGTTCTCATAATGAGGTCAATCTGAGACAGAAAACCCAAGTGCGAATGGATGTGTTTACACATTCAAAAGTCAGCAGATGGCTTTAGATGGGATATTGATAACAAATAATAGACTATTTTAGGTATGCGCTTCTCACTTAAAAGGTTTGATGACAAATCTTCTGTAATTTTAGGAAGCAGCCATTGTAAGGCATTTGTAAGAATGCAAAATCTGTGTCATCTGCTTATTATTGAAGCCATTTAGCACATCAGATGTCATTCCAGATTACCAGTTGCATTTCAGCTGGACTGGAAACAAATGCAGATCAGTAATAATGTAATGCTGTGTACCTTAAGGTTAAATGTCTGACAAGACAACTGGTGCTAATGGACTGTGACATTTTTCAGGCCATCGGTCTGACATTACTTGCTGTGTCAGAGTAAAATGTTTACAAAGATCTAACTCCACATTACAATACATTAAGACATCATTCTTTTCTCTTGTGCATGCTCCAAGCTTTCTGGCTGCATCTAAATTCCACAGTTGGCCCATGTGCAAAAGCAGCATCCTCCAGGCTCTGAAGAGCTCTGAGCACCACTGTTACTGGGATTTGATTCAGTTCAGGATGCCCTGTAAGGTTTCTGTTCAGCACATTGCAACTTTACAGCTTGTGCTGCAGATAAAACTCCATGAGCACAAACCCATCTGGGACCAGGTCTGCCACTGTAAGTTTTCTGAGCAGTATCTCACTACATATGTGCTCTTGGTACAAATGGCTTAATGTAAGGATAGCAAATACAGATGGAAATTTTTTTGACAAAGATATCTGCTAAATTTACACTACTGCAGCTGATTAGCTCCTGGAATTTTAATTTCTTTTAATTATTTTTTAAATAAGGAAAATTCAAAACAGTATTTTGCATTAATGGGGCTTGAATGACTAGACAGATAAATGGTAAGTGCACCTGGATCAAGTCACATTTAAATAATATCATACTGTATTAAGAACTCATAAAAGAAATAGGTAAGATTTAGCCATTAAGAGGCATTTAATAGTAGATTGTTTCAGTATCCTCATCTCATAAAGGCTTTCTAAATATAGGGCTTTGTTTCAAATATTAACATGGTTCCTCTGGCTTCTGTTTATACCTAATCTCCCTTGTCTTATTTTCATTAAATGCTTATACTTCCGATTAAATGCTATATTCTGTCCCCTCTTAAACAGCTTGAAATGCATCAAATTTTATTTTTTTTTTGTGTGTGTAGTTTTATATTTTGTGGCAGTCTATTCCAGTGGCTAAAACAGGAATTGGGAAAAATACTGGTTTTGTTAATGCAATTTTCAGCAAAGTGTGGGGTTTTTAATAGTTTGGATTATTTTTGTGTCTGTGTGTGTTCAGTCATGCGCTATCCGTCTTGTAATGTGGATGTGTGTATATCCATGAATGCAAAACTTCATCTCACAAACTGACAGTATACAGTGACATCTGATGCTACCGAATAGATGAAAATATCTCCAGCAGTGGTATCATGTTTCAGACGTTCCAAGTAAATCCTAAGAAAGCACGAGCCCATCACCAGACAGATTTAAAATGTAAATGCTGCTCTGCTCGATCAAGTCAACGACTATTAAGCGCAGAGCGCTGTGCCAGGACGTAGCGGCAATACGGTGATTTCCTACTTGAAACAACGCTTCGGGGGGGCTGTGCGGGAGCAAACACAGAGCAGCGGGCCGGGCCCCGAGGGACGGGAGCTGCTCTGGG
>VZTJ01002936.1:607078-651945 GCA_013397795.1 Orthonyx spaldingii | reverse complement strand
GCCGCCGCACTTCGCAGCGAGTTAGAGGGGCAGAGCCGAGGTGCCAGCACGGCGCTGGGCGGGCAGGGGCTGCGGGTGCCGCGGCTGGAGTCGCGCAGAGCGGAGACGAGATGTTCTTGGGCTTCCGACGAACCCGTGAAGAAAACGCAGTCTGTAAAATCTGTCTCTAGCAAAGGGAAAAGGACGTGCAGCATCCTCTGGGTAGCTGATGGGGCTAAAATGCCGTCTCCAGACAGCTGCTCATCTTTCAAAGGCTTTGGAATAAAATAAAAGACCAGAGTTGCTTAGTGATTTTTTTTTTTTTCTAAACCTGGAGTTTTCTGTTCTTGCGGATTCGAGTCCTTAATGAGGGGCAGTGTCAGACTGAGGACAGTCAAACGAAGTTTTTGATGAGATACCAAAAGTTTAGAGGTACGTTTGTAGTCTGCCCTGTTTTCTAATAAAATTAGGTCCACAGTAGAGCTTTGCATTGCAGTATGTTGAAAGTCACAGGTTTGGGTTTTTTTAAAATATAGGAAAAAATTCTAAGCCAAATAACCATCTTTCTGACATGCAATATTTTTCACGGTAATCTAAAGACTCTAAGTGTTGGCATTTAAATTTAATGCCCCCACTAAAATGCTAAATGTGCGCTCTTTAAAATGTTTAAATTGAATTTTAGGCAAAATTTTTCTTTAGAAATTTAGTTACTCGGAAGAAGAATATTGAGTCCTGCTTCAGCTGGAGACTGTTCCCTTTTTTTTTCCACTTTGCAAGGCACTAGGTAATGCACATCAGTAGCACCATAGTGTTTAAGGATGGTAATTTTCAATTACTAGGCTTCCTTTTCTTCTTGGAGAGAAGCCTATGTGAATAAAAAGAAAAGCACTGTATTCATTAATCATTAGCCATGCTGAATGTATTTGGCAAGAAAATGTAATTGGGTTGATTCAAATACTTGCATCTGTAACAAAAGGAAGTGCATTTTTTTAAGTGCAAACTACATGGATATTTTAGCAGTCCTTTAGAATTCTACATATTCTGATAACAGTTTTTCAGCATATCCTTCATAAGCTTGTTAGAACCATGAAATTAAATAAACAATTTTTTTTTAAAAAGGGAGGAAAGTACACACACACAAAAATTGGAGGGTGTGAGTATGTTGTATGCTTCTGGACAGAGATTTAAGGTGTGTTGTAAAAGAGCAGACAGATGATTTACAGCAATTCAACTTCAAAATATATTTTTTATTCTCTTGGGAGTTTCATTTAAACCAATTTCCACACTGATGTAAAATCTTGGCGAAGCACAGCTTTTGCATTTTCAAGTGTAATTCCTAGTGGCTTTATTATGGAAATGCTTTGGTTTTTGTACTTTTTACAGACTACTTCTACAGTACATTGAATTCATGTTTCATAATATTTAGTTTTCCAGTGCATTGAAAAACTTCCTTGGTTCCTTATCCTTTCTCTAATTTGCTGGACAGGGTTCAGCTGGAGGAAATGTGTTGTCATTTGTCTTAAAAGGGCCTCTGACTGCTATGAAATAATAGATCCAGAGTCCAATATTGTGATTTGAGTGAAGTAGACCAGTAGAGTAGGGAATGAAGTTTGTTTAAGCTCGAAAGTACAAGGGAAAAATGCAAAAGCTCTAGGTGAATTGAGTATCTTGTTTATTCTCTATTCTGTGGTGGTGTCCCTCGGCACTTCTAATCTTTTCACAGTTCTGAAGTTAAAGTGCGAAAAATTATGGTCTTCAGGAGAATATGGGATTTTCCTATTGGGTTTAATTTTATTTTTTAGGTGATAAAAGGGAGTATTAATCCCTTTCCTATTGCTGTTTAGATAGCCAGACTGATACCATGTGAAGTTCATTTCTGAGTTGTTTTATTTTTCTTGCAACATGACGTTCTGGCAAACGTGTTCTCTTTAATTCTGAAAAGCCCTGAGCCTCTGTCCAGGTTTGGGTGGGTACAGATGGGCCAGCAGTCACACATGGAGAGCTGCACTCAGACCCTTCAAGTGCTGGGAAGAGACCAGTCCAGGGAAGAGCCTGGGCATGTCTTTGGGACAGGCTGCGTGCTAGGAAATGAAACTTTCTCGTTTCAGGCAGAGCGGAAAGCGGATTTTTTTCCAACTGATTTCGAAGAAAACAAGAAGAGGTGAAGCATCAAAGTTCGTAATGACTGATGAACTTTTAAAAATTACTTATCAACTGCAGTAAGTCTGTAGAGGATCCAGGAAGCTTTGCATTCTGAGTTTGTAACGCAGGCAGGTCAGCTAGCAGCTGACACTTTAGAGAGAGACGACAACTTTACGTGCTCACCAGGGGAGTTTGCACAGAAATCCGATCATTCTGCCGGCGTAGTCACTGGTACAGATCTTATTCCAGGGGGAGTTTTCCCTGGCAGGAGCGTCAGGGGTGAGTTCAAGGAGAATAGTGCTAAGTGCTGTGAATTGATGAGCAAATGCATTTCGCTTGAGGAGAAACAGGGATTCATTTGTCAGGCCAGTAGGGAACCAGAGGGAGATCGTTCCCGCGGTGTGGGATTGTACCGTGTTCTGGCACCTGTTTTGCAGAGAGGTGGGTCAGTCAGGCCCAGTGCTGGTGAGAGCTCAACTCCTTGTCTTGTACCATCATCAGGCTTCGACAGAAGGGTCAGTCCACTGATGAGTTATACAGTATGGACAGGAACCTGGCAATAGTTGCATTATCTTTCACATGGACATTCCTGAATAGAGATTGGTGGGAAGGCTGATGTAAATTTTCTAAGCTATTTCAACCCAGGTGTATTACTGTTAAGGTGGCATTTGAGGTGCTAGTCCTGACTGCTGCTGTGTGAGTGTAAAGTGCAGTCTTTTGCTGTTTTGTGGAAGATGGACCAGATGAGTAGAATCCGTTGTTCCTAGGTTGTAAGGAAAACTGTTTTGCTTTGGGGGGTTTGTGCTTGGATCATTGGAAATACAGCTAACTTTTCTACTGACAGTGTCTCCAAATGAAAATTCAATCATTAAAAAATACCTGTTTAAGGAAAAAGACTCCGCTGGTTTCCTTATTACCGTGCAGTGTTTTTGGAATCTGCTGCATTTTTCCGGAGGGCCTGAGCTGCAGCTGGGCAGAAAGCAGGATTTCCCTTGCTGCTGCTGTCCCACTGCCCCAGGTGCTTTCCTTGCAGTGACCCCCAGCCTGTGGAGCCGGGCAGGGATGCACGCGCTGCTGCTTCATGCGGGTGAGCTCTCCCCAGTCTGTCAAGCCTGACCTTTTGACGTGTTTTTTGTCATGTATCCTGGCACCAGCCTGCCAGCACGTTGGTAATTACTCTGTGTTTTCTGCCAGTAAACAAATGCCTAAGGAAAAATATCTTGCTATAGGTTTAAAAAAAAAAAAAAAGGTTGCTTTGCAAATTGAAGTGTGTTTAAATTTACCTTCACTGTGGTGGTATTGAAAGTTAAATCCAAATTAGGAGATAGCCCAGTACAGAACTTCTGTTGACTAAATATTAACAGAATCTGGCCTTTGGAATTGCTAGCTGACAGGCTGTTTTCTTGCTGCTTTAATTTTCTATGACTGATCTGAATGACTTGCTTGTACCTAAGACATTTGTTGCATTACATTCACAGGATAAGATTGGTTTGAGGTTTATTGCTGAAATGTACTTTTCAGGCTCTTTGAAAGACTCTCGAGATTTAAAAGTAAAAGAAGAAATCTGTCTTTATGTCTCGCTGTGTGAAAATCAAAGGGAGTTGCATGCTCTGTACAAGTCTCGGTTGGGGACACTCCTTTCAAGTAAGGAGATTCTGTCCTGTTTAAGTCAGCAAAAACTGTGGGTGCTGAACATCTCGCTAGATCAGACTCTTTAAACTTATGTACAGCTCTTGCCTCGCTGAAATGGTGAGGCTGTTCCCACCGGCTGGTAATGCAGTCTTAAAAATAATTCTTCTAGGATAATTCTGACTAATTGGGGCAAAGCTCAAGCGGTCTACAGACACAACTCAAGGACTTCTGTACCCTTTTTTTATGAAACAAAACAAAATGAATCCCTGAGGGGATGAGGTTGTAGAGGAGGGTACAGAGGAGGCTGGTGTTTGGGGTGTGGGCTCTGCACAGGTGTGAAATGTCCTCATGCTTTATTCAGTGAGCTGATGTAGGGGGTCGAGGAGAGATGGCAGCTGCTTCACTTGGTGCAGGGGAAGGGCCTGCAGCTCTGCAGCCAGGCTCTGCAATGGGGAGCTGAATGTTTGTATTGGCATTTTTTAGCTGGGGAGTAGTGTCTAGAGACCTCAGTGAAGAACTGAGTCCTCTTTATATCAAGTACTTCCCCACTGTGTGTGAAAAAGACTGGTTTTTTTACTCATTCCTCATTATAGAGAACCTAGCATGTTTGGAGGCTTTTTCTAGGATGATGTAGCCCTCAATTTTAACCTTAAGGGGTTTTAAATCTTTTTTCTTGCTTCTCTTGCCTACAATACAGTGTAAAAATGATCACTATCATGTAGTAATTACTGTCAGGGTTGTTAGTATTTCATCCTGACTACACAACAGAGTTCTAAATTGGTATATTGCATTCTAAACCATATGTATTAGATCAAAATTGGCAAATCTTTGTGTCTCTCCTGAGTAGATACATTGCAATTCTCTATCTAATACTGGAGGAAGTTGAGATGCAGCATGTTCTTTTTTATTCCTTTGCATTCCCAGGAGATAAGTTTTTGTAGTGTGCAAAATAACTGCATACGACAGGAATGTTATTACAGTCAGACTTGATACATTTTAGAATGTTTTTCTGGTGGTTTTTTTTATTCACAATGAAAGAAAAAAGTATTCACCTTTCTTGTATTTATCTGTGAGCTGTAATGTGCAATTATAGCTGATAAGTCCTGAGATCAAGCAAGCAGTAGTTCTCTCCTTTTGCTGTTTGTCTTTTCCTTGAGGACTGATATCTAAGGGATATGCACATAACTAATGGTACAGAAACTGACTTCTTCCTTTTTGAAGCTCAGGCATTTTTTCTCCTTTTTGCAATAAACATTAGCAGGGGAGGGGAGCATTCTGTCCTCCAAGAATAACTAAGTTACGTGAAAAAAGGTGACTCTGTAAAGTGCATACCTCTGCTTGTTGGATGAAAAAAAGGCACTGACTGTAAGGTTAAAGCAGAAAGCCTTTCTAGGGTGTCTGGAAGATGGACTTTCTCCTTATGCTTCATCCTGTAACCTGCCTGTGCTGAACAAAGTCTTTAGCTTGCCCAGTTTATTTGGTGGTTTGTTGTTGTTTTTTTTTTTTTTTTTCTCTTCACTTTTCTTGCTGGAGGCATTTAGGCTGAGACGTTCTGCAAAATACAGGTTGGCAAGCTCGGTGCAGTTTCAGGCTGCTTCCCAGTTGCCTGCACCTTCTGTTGAGAACACGAGGGAGTGACTCAGGGCGGCAGTGACTCACGGGGTGTCGTGCAGCTCCCCTCTCCACAGCGGGGCTTAACTGCAGCAGGGAGCTCGCTGGGAGAGCTCAGTGCCCTGGAGACAGCCCCCTGAGGTACCACCACTCTGCTCCGAGCTTGTCTGCCTGCACAGCTTACCACAGATTCCCACTTTTGTGAAAAATGTAATTAAATTAGAGTTTGCGTCCCTTTTCCTTTTTGGTGCCCGGGGTAGATGAAGCAGGCATGTTGACAGGAGCAAATGGATATGCAGGGAAATCTGAGTCCGGTGTCGTGCCGGTTGGGACATCTCTCTTAGGCTCTCCCACCGCTCACGTGGTGCCTGTGCGCTGTCACTGAGGAGCACGGAGCTGGTCTGGCCATGCAGTTGCAGTCTCTGGGATGGATAATGCTCCTCACACTCTTTGGCTGCAGCCTGACACGAACCTCTGACATCTAAAGCTCTCACAAGTGCAGGATTTCCCCCGGAGAAGTCTGGGGGCTGCCCAGCACTGTTGGAGTCAGGGGTAGCCCATGTCCTCGCTGCTGGTAGTGAGTGCAGCTGGGGCACTGCATCTCAGTGGGGACTGGAGGGGTCAGCAGCTGCCAGTGCTGCCTGGCTTCGCCACACTTCAGCAGTCAACTTCAGTAAGGTCACGATTCCACTGCATTTTTTATTTTCGTTCCTGTATGATGGAGAGTGGTGCAGGACCCATCACTCGTGGCTCTCCTGTGTGTGTGATTCCAGCCTTTGAACCTTTTGTCATGCTGCATACGTAGCCATCTAGGCTAAAATCAATGTGGAGAGAGGTATAATCATCCCAGCTTTCATTTTAAGAGCATTTATCTCAAAGCTTAATTAAAGCTGCTTGGATGTAAATAAGTCTAACCTCTTCACTTCTGAACAATGCAAATGGAATAGTCAGCATACTTATAGGGTATCAGCCATGTAATTATTGTGTACTGTTTATGTTCTTTGAGTATTGTGCTGTTTCTTGCCACTGAATCCTGGGACAAGGTTCTTCATAAAACCAACTGCGTGACTCTTTAGTTATGTACTTTAGAAGAAGTTGATCATTCTCAAACAAAGGGGCGGAAAAGTGACATTAAATCTTTACACAGATACACTGTGACAAAGGGTTTCTCAGAGTGTTCCTTCAAGCTGAAGGCAACCACAAGCTGGAGTTTTGAGCGGTTGGCAGAGAAGCAGGGGTCGTGTTCCTGCGTGCCAGCCTTGCTTTCCAGCAGCTCTAGGTGGTGCTGGTCAGAGGCACTGCGGGCACCCTGCCCAGAGCCGTGTGCCACCTCTGCTCACACCTGGTACGTGCAGAGTACTTTCTACAGTCTCAACCAAAAAAGGAAGAAAGGTCCTGTCACCGTTTGCACAAGCTGTTTGCTGCAATGTATTCTTTGTTTAGTGCTCTAGAAGTCCTATAGTCTTTGCTGTTCTTGCTGCAGTTTTGTTAACAGCATGAAATGGGGAGCGATGCATTATGGCAATGGCTTCTGCTTCCAGCTCTTGCAGATACTGAGAGCTGATGTATTTGATTGGCTCAGCAATTTTCTCCCTTCATCCAAATGTCATTTGCTGTTTAATGCCTTGTACAATTTACATGATCCAATTAGAAATCAAGTTCCCGTTTCATGTGGCGCTTAATTCACACCTGTTGTGACTACCAGGGCTCTTAGGAGGAGACACTGTGCCATGGGTTAAGTGTGCCTAAAACTTACATAAGCTGATGTTTACCTCACTCCTAGTTCTGAAGAGAGAAGCACTCTCTTGTCCAGCCTCCTCTTCTTGGCCCTGTGCCTAATGGGACACGATTCAAAGTGTCATTTATCTTCTTCTCACCCCAAAACAAGGTTGTGTGCTCTGTAAGCCCTAGGTGCTCTTTGCCTGGAGCCTCTAGTCTAGGTAGTATAGAAAGCCAGTAAAAAATGATCCCTGGTCATCAGAACATTTGGAGTTTCCTTTTCATACATAGATATTTACATACTTTAGTTCTGGCATAAAATTGAACATTATAAATTGCTGTACTACCTGACAGGAGCAGCAGTAGCTGCTCTCCTCCTGTATCAACTGTAATGCTTCTCATAATGGGTGCATTTTCCCATTTGGCTAAATTAATTAGTCCATCTTTGTCTGTGTTTGATTTGTCAGGGTAGCTATTGTGAGAAAACACACATTTTCTAGTGAATTTGTAGTTATTCCTTGCTCAATTTGGGAATTAATTAACCCGTCTTGAGCACTGCAGAAAACTGCTTGTTGTAGGGCGCCACTGCTTTGTCCTCTCCTTGGACTACCTCCTTCTAGAGTGCTGTAGAATTGGTCGGATGATGGATGTTATGTTTCCGGTTGTGGAGCACATAAATGTAAGTGAGACCACTGTCCAGTACTGGTTTGGGATGTCAGGCTGGAGCTCTCCGGGGCTGGGGAGGTGTGTTTGCCACTATGGCTGCAGGGGCACCCTCTGCCATGCGGAGAGGGACGGATTGTTGGTGATCTGGAGGAGCTGAGCTCACACTCAGCGTTGTTTTCTGTCAAAGGGACACACCCTGCAATTGTTAGATTGACAGAGATGCATTGTGTTCAATTTTGGGGAGAGTTTTTCTTGTACCGTGGGTGCCTGAGTGAATTAAAAGAAGTTATTTGCTTAAAATATGAGTACATAAAGATGTTTGTAACTGCTGGATAGATTCTTGTATCAACAGATAATAAAAAAGTCAGACAGGTTAATTAAAGAGCCAGAGATGTTTCATTTGAGAAACCTCATATGCATAGGCGCCTTCTAAACGGCTGAGGCAAACAGGCCCAGGGCATCGCTGCCTGGCAGATGCTGGGCGGCGATAGCAGGGAGCAGCCGCGGTTGGCAGCGCCCCTGGCTCCGGGCTGGCACCGCGGCCTCGGGGCTGGACTGGGGCCAGCTCGGGGAGCTAAATTAAGGAATTGATTTTCCTATTGTTCTCTTCAAGGAGGATCAAAATTCTCTCTCCTGCCTCGCGCATGGGATGCTTCCATGGGCACTCTGCGTGGAGCCTCTCAGTAACATGAGCAGTGTTTCACCCGTGTGTTTTTCCTGGTGGGTTGTTTTAATGCACATGATAGAATCTGGGTGAGCACTGAAAACTAACTTCTGCCTGGGGGCGAAAAGGGCCCTGAAAATGTGGCGTTTCCAGTATTGCTATGACTAGCTCTGTCCAGATTTCTTTAAAATCTGCTGGTGTTTCTGGGATTAACTTTGTGTTTCCCAGCCAGAAAGGTGGAGTGCAGCATCTGGCTGCCTGGCATGGCAGGTGCTGGAGTCCTCCCTCCTCTGCACACTCCTCAGTAGCTCTTAAAAACACTTTTGCTTTCTGAGCTGCGAAATGTTTTGGAAAAACAGGAATCAGTATCTTTAAAACATTTGTTTAATTTTAAATAATTTTTCTCACTCACTAAAACTATCTAAAAATTATTGAATGGTTTACTCGCTTTAAAATTATACGTTGAGATTAAAATGTTCAGCGTGGTGCTTTTCTCTGGCCAGCACACTGACAATGCACCTTTAAACTGCTTGGCTTGGAGAGGAGCATCAGTAGCAGTACTGATTTTTGTTGTGGAAACCTAGAGCTCAGTATGGGGAAATGTTCCCTCCTTGCTGTCACTGTTCCAAAATATTTTAATTTTCTACTGATGTTTTCCCTCTCAACCACAGTGTTTATACTTACAGAAGGGAAAACTAGCCAAATATAAAGGTCACTCTAAAGGAGAGACCTTGTGAATACCAAAATCTCACTCCGAAGAATTTCAACTCATAGGATTGATTTAAAAGCCCTCACAGAAGTGCTTCAGAATGGAAATGCTTTTTTGTGTCTTGCTGAAAGCTGTAGCATTTCGTGGTGGTAAATTTGCACTTCATAGCATGTTATTTCTGCCAGTGTTGATTACTGTTTTGTCACAGAAGTAACTAACTTTGTAATTTAATCTGCTGTGGTATTGTCAGCCTAAAATTCAATGTATACACACTGCATTATGAAAAACTGTACTGCAGAGGCTGCCTCTGGCTCTGGAAGTCCCTGAACTGTGAAGCGTTGGATGCTGGCAGAGTAGCCAGAAAGGTACCACTACCTGCGTGCCTTGGTTTGTCCTGTTCCCAGTGCAGCTACTCCAGGTTCCTGCTGGAGTCCAGGCACCATCCAGAATTACCTAAAAGAGAGTGAGGAAATACATACTTGACTAGGTAATTATACTTTATGTTAAATATACTCAGATGTATTAGCCAATGCTTGTATTAATTTGTGATACCTGAAAAACCTGATCAGGTCTTGATTTTTAATCAAGTTATCAGTCCAGAAGAGTAGCACAGTTCTTGTGGAAATTCTGAAAACAAGTTACTAAGAAATCTGACTCATAAAGCAAATGCCTCATGAAATTTGAATGTTTAGAAGGGAAGATGACTGGCAGCTCCTCTTGTAAGTGTGCTAGTTGCAATAAAGTATAAAAGTTCAACATCAAAGAGATCACCGCTTAGTCTGTGGCGTATTTGTACATCAAAGAACAAATACAGGACAAAAGGAACTGTACAGAGATACAGTTCATCCTTGCAGACAGGTCCCCGTGGAATGCTATAAAGAGCTGTTTTCATAATGTGGAAATGATCTCTGGCACATCTTCGTTTCTGATTTGGGGAGTAGGTGAGACTAAGAATTAGAAGCAGTGTCTCAGGATCCGGCCGTGCCAACGCGCTCGGTGAGAGCGTCGGAGCTTGCGTGATGTCAGCGCTGCTGTTTGTGTCTCTGTGACTCAGGTGTGTCAGCCCGGGTGGCAGATGGGAACTGTGTCTGCAGCAGTGCCCTTTCACTGGGGGCAGGGTGGGCAAAAAGGGTCTCAGATGCTTAAATGAAAAGGAAAGGTCTGCTTTTTGATTTATTTGTTGTTATGCCAGTGGTCAGGTACTGCATTGTGTTGCCCAAGGAGGTTGTGGAGTCTCCTTTCTTGGAGATACCCAGACCTCAACTGGACACAACCTTGAGCCTTATTTGACCCTGCTTTTTGAGCAGAGGCTGCATCAAGCAATCTCCAGAGGTGCCTTCCAACATCATCTCTTCTGTGATCCATGAGAACAACTCTTTTTGTAGTAAGGCAGCTGTCTACTTAATATTTTTAATTACAGCCTCTCTTAGTACAAAACACAATTCGACCAAAAATGTGACCAGCTCTAGCACAGGAAAAGTCCTCCACCTGTTTTCTACTGCTTTTCTGAGCTTTTGTAAAGTGAAAGCTGGATGTATTTGTACTGATTTGTGCTTTTAGTAGTTTGGTGGGGTTTTGTTGTGTGGTAGGGTTTTGTTGATTTTTCTTAATCTTGAATTCCCCCTTAGATTAGAGAGAAAGTTTGTAGATGTCTGCCTTAGAACTAAAGGAAAGTGGTCTTGGGTATGTGGAGTATGTCCTCTTTCAGAACAAGACAGGTCGTGGGGAGTTGGTCAAGGAAGTTGTTGGACTCTCATTGACCAGTTGGTGAATTGTATTGAAGGCAGTGGAGACTTTGCTATTAATTTGAATGTATCTGTTTTAATATTAAAATGTTAAGTAGGTCACATCTATTCTTCCGTTCTAGTCTTTCTACTTAATTTGTATCTCTGGAAGTGGTGCACAGAAATGTTAATCATAAGATCCAGACTAAATCTGAATTCTCCAAAGTTCAAGGGTGCTTGGATCAATGGTTTTAATAGCAGTTCCACCTTTTAGGAGATAGTATTGTCAGCAGACTCATTTATTTTACTGCAGAACTAAAAATAGTTGGAATCTCACGAAATCATTAAGAAATACAAAGGGTTTCTGTTAAAAACCCTGGGGAAACCTGATTAGGCAGACTGCTGTATAATTAATTGATGTGCTACTACACTTGGAGAAGTAGTGCATCAGTAAACAGAAGTCAGAATGTAAAAGGCTAAGAAGAACTGCTGGGAATTGTGTTAAGACATCAAGGCTTGAAAATAACAATTTGAGCACCTCAGGAGAGACAAGCATTTGCATTTGGTGGAAGGACAGAAAACTCCCCAAAAGGCCAGGGCAGGGGGATCTGTGAAGGAAGGCTCAGGCTGGTGCTTAGCACTTCCTTCCGCAACAAAACACCTGTACTATTACTGGTGACAGCATTTTATACTACCTTCAAGTTGATCTTCTGATAGTCCCCTAGACTATATTGTTACATTTGTGAAACAGTGTCGGGTAAAGTGTTGTTAGAATGTTCCTTTTGCTAATGCTGTGCTTTAAATACATTCATTCTGATTATTAAGTTGTTGCCTAAGATAGACATGGATCACTGATTTGTGCTATTGTTTGTCCTGTTTGCTTTGAGACTGGAAGTAATTGTCAGCAAGCAGTCTGTAATTATCTCTTTGGAGAAGTCAGTATCTCCTATAATGCTGCTGTAAAGAGGTGCAGCAGTTGTGTATGTAGAGACCAGGGTGGCTGTGATGACAACATGAATGAATTATTCTTCCAGAAATGTGTTTAAAGCTAATCCCTCCCCCGTTGCAGTAGTGTCACCTGGAGAAGGAATTCCATTCTGGGACGGTGCATGTGCCATGACAAGGCCCTGTGGCCAAGGAGGAAGAAGCAGCAGCTATTGCCACGAGCTTTCGGCCCTTCAGAAACAGACATTTTTGGCAATTTGAGGAAGACATTGCAGGGACCATCAATTGATGTTTTTCTCTTTTGGAGAAAAGTATAACACAGCTGTTTTTAAGGAGGCCCATTTCTGTATCTGTTGTGTTGCTGATGGGGAGAAATGGGCTGTGCTTGAAGAGCTTTCCCAACTAAGTGGCTTCCCTGGATCTTCTGGAGTCCTTCTGATAGCATGGGCTGCTCGTTCTGCACACAGGGGCGCTGGGGAGAGCTGGGGATGCTCAGCAGGCTAAAGTTAAGTCTTTTCTCAGGAAGTGATGGTAAACAGTGACCACTGCTCTCAAGTCACTGCAGTGGCTGTGCGAGTACCTTGCTGTGAGGAGTGAACTGCAGATGTGTTTGTACTGTGCTGTTAAAAGAAGGTGGAGCTTTCCTCACCCGAGTGTGTCAAGTCCTGACGTGCTGGCTGGCACAGACTGTGTTTGGACGAGACAAGAGCTTTACATTTTAGAAAGACTAATCAAATGAATTCAATTTATATGCTAAATTGAAGGAACTGTTGAAAAAGTTCACTTTTGAATGATCGAAAAAAAAAAAATCCAACAAAAACCAAAACATACCAACAATGAACTTTTGAGACTCCTTCCCGCCTTCAAAATGCTCAGAGTGTCAGGTTAACAGTTTATTTCACAGAGCGTGTGGACATGCTTGCTCAGGGACAGTTGCCAGCAGCTTGTAAAATCAAAATCCCAAAATGAAATCCTTCAGTACTCTTCTCTTTCCCCTCATTTCATTGAATTGAAAAGTTTCTTAGGGAGGTGCCAGCAAAAATAATGTGGGATTGTGTAGCTTAACTTCTTTTCTTGGGCTGTTGCCGCAGCCTTAGCAATTGGGTAACTATGCTAAGTTCAAATTTTGTATTAGCAGGGGATGGGACCTCTTTCATATGAACGAATATCCTGAATGGACAACATGCACAGATGTCCAACCTGTCTCTTTGAGCCTAAAGTTAAAGTTTTAGGAGCATGTCCAAAGCTGGCATAAAGCTGTGTGTCTCACATGAAAAGCACTGCTGTGTGCTGGCGAAGGCATCACTTCTGAATTGGAGTCAGTTTTTGTTAGCCAAGCATTTTTTCATTGGTGGAAGTTTTACAGTTTCTAAGGACTCTTATCTAGTTCTAGTGCAAAAGCACCTTAATAATTGAAATTACATAGCACGACTTCAAATATAATCACCAAATATAATGTGGGAGAAGAATTAATTATAATTAATTCCAGTTTTCAGAAAATGCTTTCAAAGTTGTCTTAAGATGGATACCAAAATGGTTATCACTTTGGAAAATGTTCCAAGTCTCCAAACATCTCAATAAAGTGTCTATTTGACAAAGGACTTCTTTGATCCAGCTATCTAAGAGATTTATCCAAGGAGACAAAACCCAGATTGCTTGCTGCTAATCCGGTGCTTTGCAAACAAGATTTTAATTTTTATTCCCTTTCCTTGTTTTTCAAAAATTCAGGCAGATGTACAATGGGATGGTTTCTTCCCATAAATAATTAAGCCCATTGTAAGCGATGTCAGTAGAAAGTAGTCCTGAGATTCATTTAAAGTACCTACTCATTTTTTCCTTTTGAAAATAATACCATGTCCCAAGCAATTTGAATGCTCATAAATCATGTTAGTTGAAGGGGACAAAATACTCCAAACTTACTCTCTTTAGGCATTTATGTTTCTTCTCAAGGGTGCTTGGTTGTCCCAAAGGCTGTCTAGAGGAAGGAGTTGTCCTTTGGCTGGATTCACGGCAAGTGGCCCCAAGGTTGGTGCAGCAGCTCCTGTTTGTGTTTCTCTTCACATGAGCGGAGCTGCCTGTGTGCACCAAACGTGCAGCTGGGCCCTGGCACCAAATGCAGGCTGAGCTGCAATACCTGGGGAAGAACCCTTCCCTCGTTTCAGCTGGGCCAGCAATGACATGAGGTCTCGCAGTGAAGCTGTGCCTGTTACTGCTACTCAAAATCATATCCTTTTCATTATGAGATCAGGTAATTGAACAACCTACTCAAAGGGGATTTAGCATGGCCTGAAAGAATAAAAAACATTTCCATCAAAAAAAAAAAAGCTGACTGTAAATACTGTGGCATTTTTCAGGGAAAAGGATACATAATAAACAGAACACAGGAAACCGAAGGGGTGTATTGTAAAAGAGACAGTACCAGCAGCACTGGGGGAATGAAAATAAGCATGTATTTGTTTACCTGCCCACTAATGCCATCACAGTAGTTCCAAATACATTGTTCATTTGAATTAAAGAACTCACCTAAACCTTTTAAGACATTATTTATTAACAGTAACTGGTTTTAATGTCAAGAGAGGGTAAATTAAGTCGGCTACACAATTTATCAGGTGCTGCTAAATGTTGTGGATGTTATTAGTCATTAAGTAACCAACAGTTAGTCTGGCAGTTTATTAAATCTCAGGACACTGGATGCAGGAATCTCTCCATGTTTTCTTTATGAAGTGGAAGAGTACCTCAGAATAACATTAGCAATATGTAGATGTGTGTAAATTCTTCTTTCTCTTTTTCCTCATTTCTCTCTAACTGACTGCTTTAAACAAATCTTCATTTAGTTTTTTTTTAATGAAAACATTTTTTAGTCAATCTGTCAGAAGAAGTAAACTGAGATGTCATGGACTGGCTTCGTGATTTGCAGGGTGTTTTTTTCCTTGTTTTAAGCAGATGCAAAAGGTGTATTTTGATGCTGTTACACTGTGATGGATGAAAACACTGCACTGACTTTTATCCAGGAGAGGGAAGCGAGTTGTTTTCTTTCAAGGGCTGTAGATCAATTGATGTCCTACAGAAGTAATACCATGAAAGTGGGGAAGAACTCCTCTTTGATACTCGAGTCTTTCTATTTCAGTTGGTACAGTAATGGGCTTTTGAATTAAAGGTTTGTTAAAGCTTGTATCTATTTCAGAGTATTGACAGCCGGAGCAGACTCACTGAGCCAAAATTTATATGTTTATCCAAGCCTGTTAAAATCAGAATTTATGTTGACTGTACTAATGTGTAAGCTTTAATACCACTTTTATATAGAAGGCTGCTATTTGAATTTTCAGTGAAGTAAATTTCTTTACAATGTGCCTTTGAGTTATGGTTTATAACTGGATTCATAAGAAGAAATGCTTTCAGCCGAATGCTGTTGAACTAATTCCATTTTGAAGTCATTAATTATATTTAGCTCACTGAAAAAAAAGGAGGGGGAAGGCATCAACTAACCCTGTACTAAAGTGACAACAGAATTGTTTTGTGAAGAGGCTTTGGGCCTCTTAAGCTACCCAGAGTGAGAGGTTTGTTGGGTTGGTTGGTGTTGTTTTAATCAAAGAAGTGTGAACAGAAACTAGATAATGCATTGCTACACTGCAAAGACAATTCATTTTGAACAGACATTAATGCACTTAATGGTTTTTGCTTTTATTATGTTAAGGTCTTTGCAATAAAGTCTGGCCATGCAGTGAGCCTGCTTGTTTGTGCAGGAAAAAAACTTGTTTTCTCATTGTAAATCCAGTAGCTCTTGTCAGATTGGTACATTTTCAATGTCAATTTCTTCTGATGTATGTTCAGTTAAAAAAGTGGTTTGTTGCAGTCAACTTAGTGTAAGAAAGAAAACTTACAGTTTAGACTTCTTATAGTATGTGTGTGTATATATATACAGTGTGAAGCTTACGATAAAATGCTAACCGGTCATCAAAAGTGAAACTTAGATGCAACCAAAACAGAAACCAAACCAAAATTTTAGTGCAGTTTGTGTGAGCCTGCTCATTATACTTTATTAATAAGATTTTGAGTTTCCAGGAGTTAGAGGACATAACAAACCTGAGCATTGATGATTGCCATTTCTCAAAGACAGACTGTGAAATAAATAGCGTATATGATTTTAGGCTGGAGTGTGGTACTTCTGCCATTTCCATCTTTATCCTTCCATTTTGGCTATTCCATTTAGATGGATGCAAGAATTTTCCTGCTTGGCATTCGCATTGCCCTGGGATCACATAGGCTGCATGCAGAACTGTCATCTTGCTGAAGTGCTGTGTAATTGCCTGATCCTCTTTCCTTTGCTGTCTAGTTTCTCTTTTCTTTCATTTCATGACTTTCATTTCTTCTCCTTCATGTTAACGTTCTTCATCTCTAATTCACTTTCTTGTGTTCTTCTTTCACTCTCTTTTGAAAGCAAACTGCCAGTGCCTTATTTAATCTCTTTATCAGTGCAGTGAGGGGTAACAACACTACTGTGCATTTTAGGCCCTTTGTACCCAGCTGTTTCAGATCAGGGTGAGAGCGTGAAAGACGGAGCCCTCTAGGACACCTCTGTGCTTTACCTTTCTAACACTGTTCTTCAGGAGACCTTGGGTCCCTTGGTAGCCTTCTGGAATAGTTCCAAGAACACCTGAAGGTCGTGACAACTGGAAGAAACTGTCTCCCCATCTGGACTTTTAATTGTCTTTCCATCTACCAAAATTCACGTCTGGGCTCTTAAAGCTGTGCTTCCTGCCCGCCACCCCAAAAACACTTCTGACTTCATTAGCACCTGGTGGCAGTCTGTACCAGGGACACCCCCAGATGGTCATTGGCACCCTCAGGAAACTCAAATTGTTCTTGTTTGTTGTTTTACTTGAGGAGAAACTGATGCTCTCAGATTTGCTGTGTTGGAGGAAGGAGATAGAGAATTACCCTGCCAAGCTGCTGCAGTATCTGAAACATTTAATTGTTCCTCAGGAGCTCCCTAAACATACATAAACTGTTCTGGCTGCCAGTGTGATTAACCAGAAATCAGCCACACGCCAGGTTTTGGGAACGTGTCAGTGAAAGCTCTGCCGTGCTTGTAGACTCCCCAGTAAATCCAAGTTTATTAAAATGAACTAACATGAAGCATGAAAGCTGTCTGGAGTTACTCTTAAGTCATTTTACAAAACACAGCAGACATCATCTAAATCACATACGAGGTACACAAAACCAGAATCACAGTGGAGTGAGCTGGTCAACAAGTCTTGGAAAGAAATAGTGGGAAGCAAGGAAAATATAGACGATGATACAGTTTTGTACTTCCAGTAAAGATTGTTGGAACAGGGAGCTTCTTTCTATCTGCATTTATTGCATATAATTGTTGTGTATGAGGTCCTCATCCAAAACTGTGATTCCTCAGCTCTACTGAAGCAATGGTGGTGAAGAAGCTTCTCCCACTGTCCTTCCTGCTGACTTTATCTTCAAGAGGAGGGCCCAGTGCTGGCATGTTTGCTAACACTGATAGACAGGAGACATTATTTATGGTGTATCAGGTGGCTTAGAACAGTGGTCTCAAAACTTGTGCACCCCAATCATTAAAAAATAAAATCACTACATCTAAGAGAGTCTAGTAGATCAATTGATTTTTCATTAGTTCATTGCAGTCCCTTGACAAACTACTGATTTATAATAATGTATTTTCCACTTGTCCTTAAGAAACAAAATTCATATTGGAAAATGCTTTCCTTTTTAAATTGCAGACTTCATAGTGTGTTTCTGTCTTCTGCCCACTCCTCTGGCTTTTGGAAAAAAACGGGTATAGCTGATTCTCAGCTTTCAATTGAAAATATCCCTGCTAGTTTTAATCGGGGATATAGCTTGTATACCTATTGTGATTGCAATGAATCTAATGTGCAGCTTATCTGGTTTCTTAAACAGAGGAATCTCCAGACTCAATTCAGAAACTACCTGTGGGTAATACCAGGGAGAGCCCATCCTTCAAACACATTGTTCCTTTGCACTTCCTAAGCTTCACACAGAGCTTTGCCATGGACTGTTTGAGTTAACTGGTTTTGTAGTGGCGTCTTGCTTCAGTTGAATGTGGTGATTATGGAGTGCTTTTCTCTGTTGTCTTTGAAACCTGAAAGTACCCCAAATAAACTAAAACCCAAATGGAACAACTAAAAAATATTCGTCAAAAATCGTACAGCTTTGTGTCTGTGTGTATTCTTGCTTCTTTCTTGTTTTGTGCTTTTTTTTTTTTTTTATTAAATACTCAAGGGTTGGCAGTGCTGTGAAGTAGAACAGTGAAACATAAATATTAATTGTGGTAGAAATATTGTCTAGAATCTCATTCTTGTTTTACTTGAAAATAATACTCAATTGTTTCGGCCGGGCTGGAACAAAGACAAGACCTAAGGGATGTGCATTTGTTTGGCTGCAACTTTATTAACACATTTGGGATCGGTGCCTGGCAGTAAATCACACGGAGTGAGTCACTGCCTATTCCTTGATCATTCCTGCCCCTCTGGAGAGCTGCTGCCACCCTCCCGTTCCAGGCTGGCTCCCTGGATGGCAGGGCCACCACAGGCCCTGGGAGCTGGGGCCAGGGGAGGGTCGTTCCCCTGGCACCAGAGGGTGGGAGCCACAACTGCTTTTTCCCAGCTTTCTCAGAGAACCACTGCTGGCCTGGCTTGGCTTCTGTTGGGTTTTTTTCCCTCTCTGGCAAGGTGAAAAACCGTGGGAATGTATTTAAGACAGGTACCAGCTAGGAGTGGCAAGGCCTGTACCTTCCCACTGCTCTTCCTGAGGAACACCTAATTTCAGAGGATCTCTGGCATAGATAAGGGCTGGTAAGCCTCTGTTTGTATGGGCTCAGACTGCTCTCTTCAGTTTGGGGAAGACTTTAAATTTTAAGGGCAGAGATCAGAATTGCAGCCCAGTTGATAATGCATGTTTTTCAACTCCTCTCATTCAGGCAGCCACACAGGTAAGAGGTGTGTCTGCCCAGTTATTCTGGACTGTGACTGTAGTTTCTGCCTGGCTCTGTCCTGCTGCCTCCACTTGCAATGTAAAAGTATATTGCTCCAAAATTCCTTGTCATTCAGCTCAGTGAGACCAGTGCAAAATAGCTGAATGGGTTAAAAAGTTGGTATTGTTGCCTCACTGGGGGGAATTCAGAGTTTCTAAATGCTGCTTTAGTGCCCTACCAGTGTATATTCCCAAAATCGATATTTTAATTTCGTTTAGTTTAGCTCTGGCCTGTCTAGTTTGTTAGGGCAAGGAGCACTTCTCCCTTCCCTGACATAAGAAGTGATTCAAAAGCAGTATTGTAATGGCTGTATTTGCTCTGGAAACCCTGCTGTTCTTTTCTGTGTAAAGATGACAAACTGCCCTCCATGGGGTGAGGTGTAAGCAGGCTGGAGATGTTCCAGCTGTGGGGCTGTGTGAAGGCACAAGGGAAGCCCTGGTCATGTTTCAGCTCCAGGTTGTCCATTCTGGGCCAGGAGTGTGAAGGAGCAGACAGACCCTGCCCCTGTATGTCACACTGCGCAGTGTGGAGCTGAGTCTGTGTTTTGGAAAAGTGGTGGTGTTGATTAGTTGGTTGGTCATGAAATCATAGCCAATTTATTTTTAAAAATAAACTTAATAATAATATTTGTGCATTCTGATTTTGAGTGTCATTCGTGTTGCAACAGAGCATTTGATGGATTAATTACACCATTTGTAAGCAAACACCAGGCAAACAAAGATGAAGTTCGTCTGAGTTTTGACTGAGAAACTAAAAAATTTAGTTTGTTATCTGTGTTCTGTGGATTGTCGTCAGCTGGTCTTAGTGCTCAGATATTTGCCTTACAGAGAGACGGTCATGTTACAGGGAAAATGAAGCAAGTGAGTTCAGTGGCGCACAGCAACAGTGACAAATCCATTTTCCAGTCCTGAGTTATGGCCTTAAAGTCAAGGTAGTAATTGTTATTTAGTTCCTGTAATCAGTAAGCTTGTATGTTTCAAAGAAAACTGGAAGTATTTGGTGTGTGGGCTGGGTGATAACTCATGACAGAAGTTGGGCTGTTGTTTGAAAGCATATTTCAGCTCCTGCTTTGGCTCCTGAAAACTGTAATTGCAAACTCAGTAAAAACTTTCTCTTGTTTGTCTTTCAATATTGACTGTTTGAATTAAGGTGTGTTTTAAGATGACATTATTTTAAAAGGTTTCAGACTTTTAGGTTAAGTAAATTGCGTGATACTGAAGATTGTAGATCTGTCAAGTTATATCCCGTACCATTTGAAGAAAAGAAAAGAAAAGGAACAACTAAAATTTGTGTTTTAGACCTTTCTCACTTTACCCTCTTTAGTCAGTGTAGGCATAACAAGAATTTGTAGTGTTTGGTCCTCTCTCTAGTCTGTTTCTGGTCATACTAGGATGAAAACTTTTATTTTTTATGTATAATAAAACTTCTACTATTTATTTATAATAAAACTTTTATTTTATTGTGTTTTCATCCTAGGATGAAAATTTGTTTTATACCTGAGTTTTGTGCTTAGATACTGTACTGGTTTATGAATATTAGAAAATTAAGCTATTTGTGAATTTCATGTTCTAAGCACAAGCAAGACACTTGACACTCTATAAACAGAAAAATACATTATCTGCCCTGTTGGGCTTACATCTGAAAATGTAGGATAATAAACCCGGCGTTTGTAGAACTGTCTTTACATTCTCCAGCAACTTGTAAATGTATATTTGCGAAAAATAGAGCTTCCACCTTTGAAGTCTTTGTTCCAAATGTAAATGTTTTCTAAATGTTTTAGAATTTCTCCAGGGAAAGTTTGTCCAAATAGCACATATAAATTGTGCTGAAAACTGATGGTGGCATTTCATTCCAAGTAAAAAAACTAAATGTAGGAGATGCCCTACATTGTATGAAATCCTTATGCTGTGTTACCAAGAAATACACAGTCTTAAAGAAAACCACTGTGTGCAATTCAGTAAACTTTGTTTTCTGGAACTGTGTGCAGATTGTATCATCACCTCTGGAATGCACTTTTTCCCTGGGCCAGGGCTGCCAGACAGAGCTCTCTGACAATCTCTTTATCTGTACGGTTGTCTATAATGTTAATTAGTGAACTCTTTGAAAAACCTGCTTCCATGAGTTAATTTATGCATAAAACATCACTGAGGGATGTGTTTTACCTGTTTCACAAGTAGGGGACTGAAGTATAGCTTAAGGGACCTGGCTTGGGCCACACAAGAAGCTTGTGTCATAGCCAGGAATCAAGAGATTCACATTTCATTGCCTAACCACACAAATTCAGAAAATAAATAGTTGAAGAAAAGCAGATGCAACACTGAGGATTTGAGTCTTCAGTGCTTAACTGAATTTACAGGGTGCTTAACTCTCTGCCCATACAACCAGAAGGATCTGCTTTGGGAGGCCAGTAATGGTTTTGCATTCGTAGAATCGTAGAGTGGCCTGGGATGGAAGGCAGCTTAAAAACCAACTCGCTCCAACCCCCTGCCATGGGCAGGGACAGCTTCCACTACCCCAGGCTGCTCAGAGCCCCATCCAGCCTGGCCTTGGACGCTTCCAGGGATGGGGCATCTACAACTTCCCTGGGCAGCTTTTGCCAGGGCCTCACCGCTCTCACAGGGAACAATTTCTTCCAAATATCAAATCTAAACCTTCCTCTTTCAGTTTGAAGCCATTCCCCCTTGTGCAATCAACTCATGCCCTTATCCAAAGTCCCTCTCCAGTTCTCCTGTAGCCCTTTTAGGCACTGGAAGGGGCTCTAAGGTCTCCCTGGAGCTTTCTACATGCTGAACAGCCCCAGCTCTCCCAGTCTGTTTCCATAGCAGAGCTGCTCCAGCCTTCAGAGCATCTCTGTGACCACCTGGCCTTGCTCCAGCAGGTCCATGTCCTTGTGCCAGAGGCCCCAGAGCTGGACTGCTCTGCACAGCTTGGTGTCATTGGCAAACTTGCTGAGGGTGCACTCAGTCCCACCCTGTACGTGTCCAACAAAAACTCCTGCTGGTCTGAGTGCAAGGTGCCAGGCTGGCTGCAGACATTGTAGCCTGCCTTGTGTTTTGGTTGTGCAGGATTTTCACTTTCTATTGACACTTCTTTTCAACTCACTGGTACTTCATGATAATTATTACGTATGGCTGATGCCCTTACCAAAGGTGCTAAGGAAACAGAATTTCAGTGTTAACCCTTTCCAGGAACTTTTAGAATATCAGCCCAATGTCTCAAAACCATAAGGCAGGAGCAAAAATCTTGAGGTTGGTATTTCAGTTTAAAGCTTATTTTCTTTAGGTTTGCATTTGGGGATTCTTGTTTTCCTTAGGTTTGTGTTTATTTTTGAGTATGTGCTTCTAATTTAGCAAGGACATAATGAGCTCTTGAGACATAATAAGCTCAGTAAGACTTGAAACACTATTTACCACTTGAAGTATTTACGTGGCTTCTATTCCTACTCGTGTAGCCAAGCACAATATGGTATTTAATAGATCCTCACAGATAGGAAGCCTCTAATCCTAACGTTCTGCAGGTACAAAGTGAATTACAGAAAGGATGTGCCCAGCTTCATGAAGCTGTTTAATCATTTAACTCCTGGTGTGTTCAGCGAGTCCTGCACACCGTACAGGAATTTGATGTGTGCCTGACTCTGGGATGGTTCCATGGCTCTCGCACACAATCCTTGTGACAGCACAGGGACTTGGAGTCACATCTTTTCAATCCTGTAGTAGCAATCCTGAGCTAGCCTGAGAGGGAGAAATGTTTCCCATATGCTTCTGAAGGAAGGCAGGAAAATTCAGGCTAGAAGGAAAGGACAGGTTGTAACTGTGAGGAAAACAAGCTGTTGGAGCAACTCCTTTTAGAATTGGGATGTGTTTTCTATCACTTGATGGCTCTGTGTGCATAATTATGGCACTTAAAAAAGAAGTGCCTTCTAGTATCGCTGGTCTGTATGGGCATCATACAAAACCTGCTGGGTGATATTCCATCATCTCTATCACATAAAAGGTGAATTTGATTATAATGTTATCTACCACCCCCATGTTTCTGTTTATGTAAATTTTCCTTGAACTGATTCCATCATGCTGATGCTGGAAGCAATGTGTTCGTAGAATTTCTTTCAGTCCTAATCCTGTGATATTTTGTATCACGCAGTTTTATCTCTTCTTGTCAGAAATTTTGGAATTGGGAATATGAGGAAGGAGAATGGGATAGAGTCTATCCCTGAATGTTGTACAGCTAAATTAACACATTGGCACAGTGCAATTATTTTTGCACATACAGAAGACGCCTCCCTGTAAATTCCTTGTGACATAAGGTTTCTGACTAAAATTAGGTCATGGCTATTTAATTGTTTAGGTGTCCACCCACGAGGGAGCTACAGAGAGCTCTTTCAATTCCTTACAATCAGGTAAGTAGCAGTTACTCTCATTTATCCTCTAAGGAAATAGTCCACCAAAAATAATATGTTGATTCCTTAGCCCCTCCCTGTCACTAATCACTCAGCTCTTGTAGCTGCAGACTGACTTGGCCTTCAGCACCACAGTGTCCAAGTGCCTCAGTCATTAATTTTCAACTTACGACACTTTGGTGATGTAAGGCAGCGTTGTCCTCGTTTCACAGCTGAGAAATTGACACATCAAATAAGTGACTTGCTTAAAGTTTCACAGCAATCCTGGCCATAGAAACCAATGACTTATTCATAGACTATTCTGTTTCTTGGAAAACCAACCCTGTGTTCCTTGTCCTTCTGCCTGCTACCCCAGATCTCCTCGGACCAATTTAGTAGGCTAAGAGTTTGGGTCTGTGTGTATTTTAGCCTCCCATAAGCTGGCATTGCCAAACAAATGCACCCCTCCCTTGGGTGAGCACAAGCAGCATCTCCACAGTCACATGGGGAATTAAGTCAGGAAACTGATTCAGGTTAAAGTTAATCCCCAAGAACAGTTTCAACCTGAGTTGTTCCTCATTTGGCTCTCGCAGTGCAGCTGTAGAGGCACCACTGAAGGGGGGAAAAGGGAGCGGAGGCGAGGCCAGCTCTGCTCAGTGGCTGGAGGTTTCTGCTGGCTAAAATGCTTGTGGGGTTAGTGGGGTCAAGTTCATGAAAACCTTAATCAAAATAAGTTCTAGTTTCTTCTTTCTCTGGAGTGCACATCGCATGCTTTGAGTTTTCCCCATGTTTGTAGAGCCCACCCAAAGCACAGGGACAAACTATGTCCAGAACAAAGAGAAGGTTTTTGGATCAGTCTTTACTCTGGGGACATTTTAGATCTTCCCTGTGTGGCAAGTTTTTTGTGTGTGGCTGCTATCATTAAAAATGCTTAATTCTGTATAACCTTTTTCTGCTTGAAATGAAACTATTTCTGAGTAGTTGCAAATTCAACCAGAGAGGAGCACAGTTACCAGAATAAGTACATTTGTAAAGGGAATAAAGTGCTCTGAGTGTGGTGCTTAATGCCTCATCTCACCCTGCACCACACTGACCTATGTGAGCCCACATTCCTATGCCTTTCTGCCCTGAGTGGTTCCATAGAAAAGACTGGAATTGTGTGTATGTTTTTTAGTCTTTAGGTGGAGCCTATCGGCCGTGACTTTCACACGTGAGTCAAACACATGGGGAGAATTCTCCTATTTTGCTGATCCCTCTCTCAAAAGAGGTGTTCAGAGGGCTTCCCAGTTGGTGTGCTGAGGTGAACGTCCAGCTTTGAAAACAAAGCACCAAATGCTGCTGCTTCATTTGAAGGACTGCAGCGTAGGAGAACCTGTAAGTGTGGAATGATGCCCTCATCCCGACTACATCAGAAGTCCACAAAAATTTATGCAGGGATCTTGGCATGCTAATAACTTGGTTGTTGATGACTAAGGCAGGAAGAAGGGTGCCAATGACATCTAAAAGGAGTTCTCCTACTTACAAAATTGCTGCAGAAGAGAGCAAAACATCTTTTAATGACTGCTGTTAATGTCTTTAACACAAGGATGATACCTTTTCACTTGAACTGCCCCATGACCCCCTGAAAATCCTTTTTGCCATCTTTGTTGCTCAACCCTGTTTCCTAACTTTTCTGCTTTTTTGTTTTGTGGCTGGAGTGGGAGTCCTGGCTGAGAAGGTGAGAGGATGTTGCAGATGGTCCTCAGTGCTGTAAACCTCTGTTGAAAAAAAACTCTGGCCTGTGTCAGCCACAGTCCCTGTCCCAACCCAGCCACCTCAGAAGCCTCAAAAGAAAGGTGTGGGGGATTGTTGTATTTGGGTTTTGGGGTTTTTTGTTCAGGCCTTGTTCAAAGGTTCAAGATTGGGGCATAAATCAGTTTGATTTTCCTCCTCAACTGAACACAGATCATAACATTTACAGCACAGCCACTTTGTGTAGTAGGAACCTAGCAAGAACCAGATTTTAACATAGTCACTAGTTCCTTTGAAGGAGGCAATGTTAGCAATTACGATCTAGACTAGACGTTGGTAAGAGCTTACCAAGTAATTATAGGCTTCCTAAAGGAGTATAGTATGAGTAATTGCAGGTTTAAAAATGTTATTATGAGGAGTAGTTTATACTGAAACTTCATCCTGCTCTTTGAAACCAGAATCCATAACTCTCATCATGCCACAGCAAATGCCTGCCCTTCTCCACAGAAGAATGTAGACTTGTCTTATTGTACAGCAAATGTTCTGTGGTACATTAGTTAAATTAGCATATAATAGAAACCTAATTGCCCACTAGGGCCCACAGCTTTAGCTGGTGGAGATCAATGTGCTTCCACTGAAGTCAGTGTAGCAATGTTGATTTTCACCCTTGAGGATCTGGCTCAGCAGCTTGTTTCTATTCCAGGCATTGTTAAAGGAGATAGTGTGTTTAGAATATTAAACCATGGCTTTGTCAGAGATAGTCAACTCAATTTATGTGCAAGTGAAGAGAAATAAAGCAGTAAAACCATTATTTTTGTCTGAGGATTTCAATTTACATTGTCGATTATTCATATTGACTGATCTGCTACAACAGGGAAATGATGAGCGTGGGGTCATCTTGTTGTGGTTTTAATTTCCTACGTCTGTAGTTATCTAATCCTCTCAGTGTGAGCAAGCACGATTAGTATTTATTTCTATTCTGTGTGCCAGTGCCCTGGGCCAGGTTCTGTGCTAAATCCAAAGTGACTCTCCTAGTTAATTGGCATTAACTTGTGATGCAGTAATATAAATAAAAACTTGTACTTTCCATGTGAAGCACTCACAACTCCCCAAACAGATTTATTCTATGTGGATATTCTCCCCCCATGTTAAGGCTTCTGATAAATCTGTATTTTTTACTCTGTTTGGAACTTTTTCTAGCAATGTTTTCCAAATAATACTTTGGGAAACACAAATTTGGAAAGACTTTGGCTGCTTGTTAACCACTGAGGCACTACCGGGAGCGTTGCTACGGCTGTACCCCTGGTTAATAAATTGCTACAGGAAGAACAACAGCTGTCTCTCTCTGGAGAGTCGAGTACCAAAGTGAACAATAATTCTTCACTTTGTCAAATGGTTTTTACAATCGTTTGGAATGCTGGCTTAAAGAAGCTTATTTTACTTCATGAATGCTCCATTCAGGAATAGGGAAACTTTAGGGCTGAGCTGAGCCAACAGTTCTTTGTGGAATTTGTTTCCTCTCCTTTCACTTCGATTATTCTCAGAAGACCTCTGGCTGCTCCCCCACTTATCTCTGCTTCCATTTGTCCCCTGGGAGCTTTGGATAATCAAAGTTACGCTGCAAGTATTCTTCAGAGAGTAGGAAGGGGGGAGTTCTGCTTAGTTTTGGGTCTTTATCGAGGACAGTACAGTACCTGACTGCGTGAGCCTTTTGAAATAGTACAGTGTTAAAACTCCAACAAATTTGGAGTTGCCTGGTGTTCGTTGCTGTTTTCTGATGTGTGCAGAACACAAGCATAGGAAGAAACATCGGCAGGAATGGTGGGTAGAGACTGTCTTGAAAGGGTTGAGAGATTATGTTCATCACTCAATAAGGTATTGTATGGCTTCATTCAGCTCTGGTTGCTTGGTGGTTTTCTAGTCCTGACAAAGTGATGCAGCTTAGCTCATGAACTGGTTTGGATTGTCTTTGGATGAAATGATTGCAATTATACAGGTGCTGTTTCTATTATTTTCTTCTAACTTTTATCAAGCCTCCTATTTTTGGGGAAACACAAATTAACATTCACTAATTGCCATCTTCTACCTTTTTGAGTGATTTGGCCTTTAGAACATAGTGTTAGCCATGTGAAGCAAGTGGATTTTTCATTTTAATCTATCAAATGCATGTAGCAACGCTTGAATCAACAATCTTATTCTGCAATCTCCTGTTCATACTTGTATTTTGCCCAGTTCTGTGGGTCATAGGAGTGTGTTCTCCTTATTACACTGTCAGACTTGTTTGAAAAAAGGTGTCAGTGTTTTCTGTTTGGGGGAATTTTTTTTGGTGGCCATTTTGCCATTTTGTGAATTTTATAAACAGAAGTGCTAAGGCATTCTTATAGGTGTTGATGATAAGTTCCATCATGCTCCTTTGTGTTCAGTGCTGGGCTTTCCAGGTTTTTTGTGGGCTTTTTTCACTTTGAAAACATGTAACACATGTGACCAGAGACTTACCTAACACTTGATGTCTGGTGTTGAGGTAAGGAAACCATCTTTGAGCCAGATACCCGAGACCAGCGTTGTGTTATCTCCATTGCAAAGATAACAGACATTAAAATTCTAGAGTCTGGTGGCCAAGTGGCACAGCACCAAACAGGATAGATTTTCTTTCCCCCGAGTGGTAAATCGTGTTAGATAATTCATGATGCAAACTGCTGTTATTTCCAGAGTATGTGAGCCTCTGATGGCAGAGCAGATTTTCTTACCTCTCTAGGTTAGATGAAAAGCTGAACGAACTTGGAGAACTGCACAACATGGCAGTAGCTCTGCTGCAGTAGATCAGCGGATACTTCTTTGCTTGTATCATTTTACTCCCCAGTGTGGTCGGAGTGGTGCAGCTCTTACGTGCTGTACATTTTGCGATTTTGTGAGGAAGAAGCGGGATTGCAAAGATAATGGGAGAAGGCAGTGGAGCATTCATGGCAATAATTTCTAAGAGCTGGAGATAAATAAGCAGGCAAAGTTGAAGACTTATCTGGGTGGGGGGTATTAGCATTTTGAATACCCTCTGCAGTTATCACTTAATTGACTTTACACTAGAAAAGCACTTCGCAGCTGTAAAGAAAAAACTTCTGCACGTAGTCCACAATGGTTCTCTTCTGCTGTACCAGACACTTGGGCTGCTTTACTCCCGGGGAAGGAGAGGGCCTGTCTGGGCTCTGCCCCACACAAGCTGGGTTGTGGTGTCCAGCACTTGCCCTCCCTGCCTCCTCGGGATTGCCGTCAGAGGCTGGCCCAGGGCGGCGGGCGGGAGGTTTTGCTCCCCAGGGGCTGCTTGTTCCCAGGCCAGTCCCCTCCTCACAGGGCCGAGGCTGCTGTCGCTGCCTTGTACCCCCAGGCCCAGCAGCCGGTCCTGGCTCTGCCTGCCATTCCCACCCTGTGTGAAGAGCTGGGTCCGCCTCAGCTGCCCTGGCTGTGGGTTTTGACGCCAGTGGAGAGTTCCGCGTTCGGGGCTGCAGCGCTCCGTGCCACACACACACACCCGCGGGGCTGTGGCACCGGCCGGCTGCCCGGACAGGCGGCGCTCCGGGAGCGAGCCGCTCTCCCGGCCCCGTTCTCTGCGGGACCTGCGGCGAAACGTGGCAACCAGGAGAAGACAGCTTGTTCGTTTTGTGTCTAAGCTGTCCGAAACAAAGAAGGTTGTTTTGAATTGTAAAGGGATTTTGTGGGGAAGCGGTTGGTTGTGTGGTATTTAGAGAGGCTGCAGTCAGACCTGTCTCTGCCGTGCTGTGCAGAGGGCAGCCCCGGTCCCCTGCAGATGATGCCGTGCCTGTGTTAACCCAGCCAGTGAATTCTCACCGAGTCCTGTAATAGACCCAGACGGGTGTTGGGTGCCTGAGCACCTTCGTTTTCTCACCCTGATTTGCTGAAGATTGTCATAGTTGCACAGACAACGTCAGCAACACCCTCAATTCAGTGGGGTCTTTTTCTGTGGAATAGTTACTTAACAGTTTGCTTGTAGTCATTATTTTAAATTTTGCTATCTAAGCATGTTAAGGTTTTATTGGTATTATTTCTTCAACAGCAATATTGGTTACTCCAGGCATTGTTTAAAAGCTTATTTTTTTTTGCAATTCTTAAAGAGAGATTTGGCTTAGAGCAAAATCAGTAAGGGAAAAAGAATTAGGAAATCAAACCCTTCCTTTCCCTTTTTGAACCTCTCGGTTTTCCAACCTCAAATAAGTACATGAAAGGGGTTTAACAACTTTAAATTGGATTTTGGAATGTCAGATGACTTTAATAGCCTTTGTACACAAATAACAGCAGAAGAGCTGATTATTGTTTCTGGGCTCTGCGATGCACTTACGTAATCATTAATCTTGGCACTTCTTTATCTGCAGCAGATTAGGAGGCCACTGTCATTTTGAAGACTGCCATTAAGTAGACTTTGTTAGTGTTTAAATATGTGAAGCTTAACTTTAAGCTTCCTTAATGTATGCAGTGGAGGTATCCTGTGCCTTGAATAGAGCTGCTGGAGTAAGTTTCAGTCACATATCTGCTGCCGCAGTCTGACCTCAGACATGGGTTTATGTACAGTGTTTGTTAATCAGCCTCTGAAGACACTTTGAAAGCTTTTTAAGCGTAAAGCATTAATATATCCGTTTGAAACAGCAAGCAAACTTGCTTTATCTACTACCTTTCAGTTGGTTTAATCATCAAGAGGCAGGAAATTAAATGCTATGAAATGAGTAGGCAGAAAGGGTTTTAATGAAGGTCGTAGCACCTAATCTGATTGTGGCAAAGGAAGAGCTCTTGCTAGACCTTTTCTTTCCACAAGCTTGTGATTTTCTCAAACGTTTTTGTGGGCAGCTGCATTTTTTTTCCTTCATGATCCTTGTCATGAAATGAAGATGGTTTTCAAGCACTGAGGATATCATATATAGGCATCATGAGGGTATAAAGAGGCACAGAAACAGAGCTAAGTGCACGGACATAGTGTGAGCGTGGTTGGTGGGAGACATCACTGCAACGTATGGTTTGAAGAAAATGTTACGCAATCAATCCTTCTCTGTGGCAAAAGTGTTTTTGAGGCTGTTTGATAGACCGATGGTGCATTTATTTTGTTGTAAGCCCATAAGATTTCCATCTCCACTGATAGTATCTTGTATGTTCTTTCCAGTGCAGTTTTTGGGGATGGGTCATAGTGTTTCCTTCCTGTGCCCTTTTCCAGAACTTCTGAGGAATCTCTCTGATCCCACACATACACTAATATTGCTCCCTCTGAGATGGGGCAGGGGCAGAGTGAGGTGTGTTCCTTGGAGAGAAAAACAAGTATATTTGTTCAGCAGAGATTTGACCTTCTGTCATAAAACAGGCTATAAGCTTTCTCTAATGTCTGTATTTGTCAGTGTCTTAATATGTATCAGGAAACATTTATCAGCTGTAAATCATTGCTTGGTTTTGAACTTCAGTCATATTTTCTTTGAAATGGAAGAAACATGGGTATAGTCAATCTGTTTTGTGCTCCCCCCTTCAAAACCTAGAGGAGTAGCTGAGGATGTGGCTTCTTCTGGTGTCCCTCAGTTTCAGTCATCCTCTGATGACCTCTGCAGAGGACTCATGAAGAGGAGCTGTGACAAAACCACACACATACACTGGAAATAATGGTAGTGGAAAGCATCTTTGTATTAAAAACAAGTGACCCTGCGTCAGCTAGAAATACGCACAATACAGACTTCAGGAGAACCTCTTGTGTGAGGTTTGAGGGAAGCTGGTTGTGATTTGCTTGCAGTAGTCATAAATCACAGATGGAGTTGCAAAATTCTCATGCAATATTGGCTGCTGTGTGATGAATCCAGGAAGGAGATGTTGGAGGGAGTTAATAAATGCATGAGTGCAGCTAAAAGGCTTTTTACTGCTTAGACTTCTGGAGCTGGTTTTGGTTGTTATTGTTCATCTCTTAGATGAATCATCTGAAAATGAAAATTTAAACTAGACATTTAGAGTGCACCTTTGTGAGAGACTAATGATTCTACTTGGCATACAGCATCAAAGGAAGCCTTTTTAATGACATCAAATTCATGTACAGCCAAAAAGAAAAAGAAAATATCTTAAAAATGCAGATGCAGTCACTTCAGAGTGATGGAGTTTCTAGTCTGGGTGATATCCCTTTTTTTTTCCCTGCAACTTTTTCTTCTAGAAGTAAATTCAGGTTTTGAGTGGCTTTTCATCAAAGTGCAGCACTTGTAGGGATGTGGTTTCTGCACCAGCCACGTTTGTCTGCCTTTAGCTTAATCATGCAGAGCCCCATTTCTCAATGCACAGTGACGGATCCTGCAATTTCTGCAGAGGCCAAACCCCTTATAAATCCATGCAGCCTGGCAAAGCAGCAGGACAAAGCTGAATCATGGCAAACACTTTAAGGGACACTTACTGGGTTCCCCCTACTTTTCACCTCTTCTGAGTTCATTTCATCTTCCTGTTTCCAAACTGCCGTGCTCTCTCGGAGGAGGAACGAGCTGTTAAAGTGGAACTTGACCAAATGGAAAGCACCAAGGGAAGCATTGTGTGCATTGGGATGGAGAAGGTGTGGTGGGGATGGGTTGCTAATCAGAGACAGCCTTCTAAGGAGTCGTGTCAGGAGTTGTTAATGCTTGGTCTGAAGGCTCGGTGCACACTTGTACAAGGGATGAAGCTGCAGTGGTACCTATCCCCGGTCAGCTGGTGCTGCAGCCTCACTGCGTGTTCCCCCAGGTTCTGGGCCTATCACCTTGCTAATGACTGTAGTTGAAATTGTACATAATTTTGACGCTATGTTGCAAATGATTGGTTTTTTTACCTCAGGTCTGTAAGTTTGGTTGGGTTTTGTTGTTTACTTGCTGGTTTTTTTTAAATCAGGTACGTGTGGCTGTCATCTGGTCTGTGCTGGTTGGCAGCCTAATAAGATCACTGAACTGAGATGCAGTTTTGCAGATGGATAGCACAAGTGTGTGTAGCTTCTTAACCAATCCAGTGATGGAGCTTTCATGTTGTGTAAAAGGAAGTCAGAGACTTTACTGCTGTTCTGAAAGACCTTTCCTTAATGAACGCTGCTGGAGTTGAAGTTTGGAGTGCCTCTCTTACTCCTGCGTACAGTAACTCTCCGCTTGGAAATAGGGGCCAGAATTATTGTCTTCTGAGAATTGGTCATTTAAGGCTGTTGCAACCTATGAGAACTAATTCAGGTAGAGGTTGTAGAGCTGTGATAGTTGTGTTGTAGCTGACTTGCTGACGTGCTGCTTAAAGTTGGTGAGTGGTTGCTAAGTTCTTCTTTGTTTTCCTACAATAAAGAGAAATGCCAGATTTTTCCCTAAGCTGGTGTGGTGAGTTAGGGAAAAGAAGGTGGGAGGACAGTGTTGGAGTTAACAAATTCCAGTCTTCAGAAGACCAGGTCCAACACTTGAGAGTAGGAAATTGCATCAAATGGGGGCTCTGTGCATTAATCTGTGAAGAAAATATTGGGGTAATTTGGACTTCTCACTCTAAAATGCTACATTTCTTCAAGACTTTGTTTATTAAAGTTAAGTCATTAGTAGTTTCTTCCAGAGATTTAGGAAATGGGGCAGAAGTACAAATACATTTAAGCTTTTCAGTACAAGTTTCTTTTTCGAGTTAAGGGGGAGAATTCGTTTAGTAATGTCCAGCTAATTCCAGCAAATAAATTAATGCTGTTCCCCTGCAGATTTCACTTTTTGTTTTCCTCTCCATTAATAGTAGAGGATGAAAGACCAGTATACAGACACCAGGAAGGATCAACTGGTGTAGATTTGCTTTTCCTAATGCAAGAGAACAAGTTGCAAAGATGACAGGAAACCTCACTGTGACTGAGCATTCAAGGCCACTTTGAGTGCCTTGAGGTGCACACACACGTTGGCCCCCATCTCCATTCTCCGTGTCATTTGTCATTTGTGTGCACTGGGTGGTTTGAGCAGCTCTGTGGTACAGCTTGGATCACAGTAGAACTGTGCTTGTGCCCTTCACAAATGCTCTGGGTTAGTAATCATCTGTAGGAAGAAATTAAGGATGGCAAAACCTGAGTGAACTCTAGAATCCCGTAAAAACAAGCATGATGGATTCGCACAAACCCCAGCTTGCTGCTTACTGGATAAATGCAGTACCAAATTAGAGCAGCAAAAGTCAGTGCTGGCCGTTCCTGTGGTAATAGCTCACACCTATGTTACTCCTAAAACTTGTATTTTGTGTAATTTTATCAAGAGAAATGCTTTGTAGGTGTGACATAAACTTCGTTTTTGAAAGTGAAAAGGGAAAGTAACACAAGTGAGAGCACCATCACTCCTCTTGTACAGCTCTGCAGCAGCTGCTCTCTCGGCAGTGCAGAACACTGCAGGTTTGTGGGGCTGGAGCTCTCTCACTGGTCCCTGGGGTCACAAGACCAAAACCCCAGATCTGGCAGTAAGTACCAGTCCTCTGAGGTAGCTGTAAGGTAGAGGTAAAGGATGATTATCCTGCTTACATAGACAGAGGAAATGAGACACCAGCTAGCACCCCCATGCTCACAGCATAGCAGCTCCAGTGAGATTATAGTCTCTGCAGTACCTATTCCTTGCCATGCAGTTCAGAGCTTTGATTAAAACTACACTGTATTTCACTGGCGAATCACATGATTTCAGTGTTCATTGTGCTTTCTTTTCTTATGAAAAACTTTTTCTGAATTGCTTTATTTGACAAGAGTTCCATTTAGCCTGGTCAAATTAATCATGCCCCAAGCTGTGGTCATCGTAGCCAGTGTAACCCCTGTTAATTTTCAACCAGAGAGGAAGGGGCAAATGAAATAATTAAATGTTTACTCATAAGCACCTGAGCCACCAAGAGAGAAACCAAAATGTGCCAGAAAAAAAAAAAGGTGTTTTATGAAATTTGGAAGCCTGTTCTGACCATGTGGATGTCATCAAACTAGTCTTCAAATGCTTTGGTTTTGAAATGCAAAGGACAACACTGCATAGCAACACCTTTCCCTTTGTTTTTTCCCTGTTCTTCTTTGCCGTTGTTTGCTATGCCTTGTTACTGTGTCCTTGTGTTGTGCCTGGCAAGGAACACAAGGGGACCCCTCAGAGGAAGTTGTTGCAGTCGTACATCTCTTGGTGGATATTTCTGCCACCTTCATTATTTTTGTGTGACTTCATGAAAGCAGTAACAGAGGTGGAGCTCGGGGAACTGTGTAGATTTCACGGAGTGGGAAGATGTTAATTGTCTGCCCGATGTAACAAGGGATTGATTGTCCCAAGAGCTGCTCTTCTGTGCTCCTGGACAACAGAACACCTCTGGATGTGGCAGCCCCGGTTATTTTGGTTGAGCCCAGGTTTGGGCTTCAGTGGTTTGATGTTACAGTTTGGTCTGGTGTGGTTTAATAATGTGAGCACAGTCCCAAGCTGGAGCTGTCTCTGTAATTCCTTCAAGAAGGCAAATCAAATCATTTGGCTTTCAGCTGCATTCATTGCTCAGCCAGGAAAGACTGAGAATATTTCTCGATGGATAAAGACAAGATAGTGGAGAGATATGGGTGTTACACAGAAGGAAATTGGAATCATGTAGTGTTGTACTCATGTACGAGAGGGAGCAAACATGATCTCTCTGAGTTCCTTTAAAAACCCTAGATCAGTTTTTAGCTTGTGTTCCTAAACACTTGTAGAAGTCGTAGATTGTTTGTGTTGGGACTTTGTTTTGATTTTTCTTTATAGGAAATAAGAATATTATTATGATATATAATATTAAGGCTTTTCATCAGTTTTGTATTTGAATATAACATTCAAAATAGACACTTCACCACAACAACCTCACTGAAACAGTTTTGCCTGTTAGAGAACCCAAACTATTTTCCATCTTGCCTTCTTCTATTAAACATTGAGGTGTCTTTGTTGAAGCCACTGCTTCATGTAATAGCAAAGCTCTAGTTTTTTAAATTAAAATTTGTGTCAGTAAAATTTCATGTGGCTTAAAGGAAAACAATAGCCCTAAACATCGGTGATCCTGACATGGGAATATGAGCTGTTACTGTACTGTTCCCTTCCTTGTGCCCAAATCAGAGGTTGAAGGAATTTATATTGATTCCTCAAAGTCAGCCTCGCAAGCCCCAGAAGTGCTCAGGCAGTGCCATGCTATTTATCCTGTATCTCCTTTAACATTGTTTCCAGCATTTGGGAGTGCTGAGCAGTGTCAGTGACCTGCTGAGGGATCCAGCTGTGCCCAGGCCCACGGAGCTCATCTTGGCATTGCAGCATTTCTGCCTTGTGTGTTGGAGGTGTTGCTCATACTTTACTTTTAATTAATACTTTGGTGGCCGTGTTCGTTTCTGCTCCACCCATCACACCCACAGACTTCAAAGGATTTGTACCAGTATAACCTCAGTATTTATTTTGTTACCAGTATGATTTCCTAAGGAAACAAGGCTTGGAGAGGTTGTTTGTGTTTGTCTGGTTTTCTGCCCATCACCCCAGTTCTCCCCATTTCCAAAACATTTAAGCCAAGCTTGAGAGCATCAGTGGTTCCAAAGACATTAAAACTGAAAATCCCAGAAAGCTCCCCATCTGATACCCCCTGAGGGACAATGTGCAGCCAAGCTCAGCTGTGTGGAGGAGAATCTGTAATGGAGAGGAAGATGCAAAGAACATCCCATGTGCTGGGAAGGCTTCTGCTGGAATTTCAACCTTACTGGACCCCAGAAAAATCCAGCCATGAGACACAAATCTCTTTTGTTCGTTCTTCTCTGGAACTGTTTGTTGCCAGGTCTGTCACTGCAGTCTCCAGTGGGGCCCACTCATGGTCGGAATGCCTTCATGGTGGGGATTGTGTATGGGATAAACACACCTTCACACAGGGAGTGGGCAGGCTCTTGAGGAAGCACTTACTGCGTGTTCTGAAATCACCTCAGATGTCTCCCAAGCACCCATCTCCCCCAGAAGCACATGGGGTTTCAGTATTTCAGGGTGTGAGTGGACAGCTGGTCCCTTCTCAGAGTACACAAGTGGGGTGGGCAGAGCTGTGCTGCCACCAGTGCTCAGTTCAGTCGAACTGCAGCGTTTGGAAGCTGCAGGTGTTCAGAGGCGAGTAATTTGCAGCCAGCTCAAATTACTTAGGGTACATGACAGAGCAAATTATTTAGGTGATGAAGCTGAAAATGCAGGAAGATTAGAATATTATATAGTAAAATCATTCCGTGTTAATTCAGTTTGTGATCAGATATCATGTTGCTTTAAATACCACATTACATGCAGTACCCTTGTTTGAGCCAATGAATATGTATGAATATGTCACTGAATATGTATGCCTCCTAATTTAATCAATATACTTACAAACAGCACTAGCAGGGATGTCTGGCACAAACTGCATCCCTCTAGAAGCAGGTTGGCCCAATTTGTGTGTGTATCTTATTCATTTCAGAGCCCTTCTGAATTGGCTGCACCATCGTACACAGGCAGTGAGGTGGGCACAGGTGAGCCCCATCCAGGGAGAGGGCTCGGAGGGGTTGCTGCACTCAGGGGAGGGGCTGCTCCAGAGCAGTGCCCTGAGCCCCATGAGGTCCCAGCTGCAGCCCTGGCCGCTGTCCCTGCCTGCCCGGGAGCCTTAGGGCAGGTCCTCAGCTCAGCTGGCAGCTGTGGTCAGCTGGGGAGGCTTTCCCCAGGAAGCCACACATCTGAGGAGGATGCACAGTGCCCGTAGAGGGTTTAAGGAGTAGAGCCTGGTCTGGCAGACTCAGCAGGATGTGCCTAAGTCCATCCATACTGAGTGGAAAAGTGTGTGCCTGGAATTTCTGGATATTGCTGCCTCGGGGGCTGTGACTGGGAACTCCTCAGAAGTGCTCGTGTCCCAGTGGCGCCAGCGAGCACAGGCAGCTGGGACCCCACGTACCCTGGGAGAAGGGAGCACCTCCCACACAGGTTCTCCTTTCCAGAAAATGATAACTTTTAAATTCAGAAATAGTAAGAGACAGTAGGATTTACCTGACTTTCACCTTCTAATAGTTAGGCTTCTAATTAAGGTATCATTAAATTCCTTCACTGTTGACTGAAGAGGAGGCATCTCCACTCAGGGGTTTATGTTGCTTGTCTTGAATAAGATGAATCATGTCCTTTTTCCTTCTAGCTTTCTCTTCCTTCCTTTCCTCTCTTCCTCCCTTCACTCTAGAGCAGACAAGACACCTTCATTAATTACTCGACTTTCTAGATCACTCAGGTCAGCTGGGTGGATCTCTCCTGAAAGGCAGGAACGGGACCAATTTTTGTATCCACCTAAGAACCCTTCCTAGGATACCAAATCTGAGGTTTTCTACCTATTGTGAATTGGGGAAAAATGCTATTTGTGTGCATGTATAATTTTAAAATAACAGTGTAAAAGCAGAAGGAGGAAAAGAAAAATCCTTTTTCTACCCCAAGACAATTAATTCATTAGAAACAAACATTTTATTCGGAAACATTAATGGGGAGGAAAAAAATTCTGTCTTTGGAAAATAATTTTTTTCTTTTAAAACATGTATTCTTCAAGGGAGGGGGACTGGTAACACACTTTCCTGTGCTGAGGCTCAGTGTGTTTCTGTTCAAGTGGCAGAATGGGGGAGAAGGGTGACCTGTGCTTTGCTTGGCTGTACAGGCTCTTGCCCTGATCTGAGTCTGCCCCATGAGTTGGAAAGAAATTAAAGATTATGATGAGCTTGTACAGTTCATTCCCTTACAGACAGAGAGTTAGATCTTCATCTTTCTCTACTGCACAAACTGGACAAGGAATAAAGTAACATTATGATGTGAGAATTAATAAAAAGGGAGAGGCTGTCTAGAGGGTTTGGTTGGGGGAGGGAGCTTGAAAAAGGCAGGCAAACCCAGTGAAACTGTTCCAGGTTTGGGGAACAAACTCCCCTGGAGCAGGAGGGAATAAGGCATGTTCTTCTGTTCCAGGTGCCAACAGAAGATGTCATTGAGTGCTCTCACTGGCTGGCTGGTAGGCATGTTCCCTAGGAATTAGGTGGAGGCAGTGGTGTTATCTAAGCATACCACAGCTACTTCAGACAGTTGCCATGTGAAGATACAGTGGATGGAGGAAGAATAAATGTTCAGGGGGAAAAACACTGGCTTTTTTCCCTTTAATACTTGGGCTCAAGTTCCTGTTCTGTGTGGTTTTGAGCAGATCAGAGTCCACACTCCTTTTTCTGGAAGCTCATCTGCCAGTGCAGCAGGAGGACAGCTCCCAGATGGTCTGGTGATAGGAACAGCCACACGTGAAGGCACATGAACTGAAGGGTGGTAGTGGATGGCAGAGGCCCTGAGCTGTGGAGATGAGCTTGTTTGACACCAGTGTGTGGGGATTGCTGCCTCCAGCCCTTGGAAGGTCCCTTCTTTGTCTCAGGAGCCCTTTCTGTAGCAACTTGTTTGGTGGTGGGTCTCGGTGTTCGAGCTTCCATTTGTTGCTCTTGATGGTTTGTTTGGGCTTTTATTCCTCCTCTTTGCCGCCTTTGGCACAGGACAGCCTTGGCAGGATTGTGGAACACTGTTATTTCAGGGTGTGAAAGAGTCTTATGTCTTTAATCTGGGAGTACAAACTACATCTGTCACCTGGGTATCTGTGGCAGTTCCTAAGCAACCACAAGAGTTTATTTTTTTCTGCAATTCATATTTAAGAAATAATTTGCTCATGCATGAACCAGTCTGAATCAGCCTGAGCACCACCCCAGGAGACAGAAATTGTAAACTGTAATTTAGGCTAATTCTAGTCTAAAGCATGAATTAGAGTATTTTATGTAATCTTGAAAAATATATGATATAAATAAATGTAAGCAGAGAACAGGTACAATTAATTTGAGCACAGTAGGAAGCTTTAAGTAACTCTGGGAATGTGAGAAACCAAGTCGGAACATATTCTTGACATGTAAAAATATTTCCCACCTGCCTTGTTTGCATAAGAACAAGGTTTTAGCAAGTACATATTTGCATGTCAAAGTTAAAAGTGGGGAAAATATTTTCACCCTTGTAAGAAAAAATGCATAATCTTGGCACAGGCAATTTGCATTTAGTGAGTTTAAAGTATCTTAAGTCCTTTCATGATATATGGGAAGTGTATGAACGTGTGGCAGGGGTTCCATTTCAATGAGTTGATTTGCAAAGGCACCACGTGGAGCAGTAATTGATCTGATCTCTCTGTGCATTAATTTGTGCTACAATTGGTTGTGGCAGTCCCGAGCGATTTGTGCTTCTGAGATTCATCCCATTGTCCTGCATCTCAGAGTGGAGCAGTAAGTTGGAGTTTTAAATGCTGAGTGCTGCCTAATTGAAAATAAGTACCTTGAAGATGTAAATTTGAGGAAATCAGGAATTCTAAAACTATACCTGATTTGATGCCAGTGCTCATAAAAATGATGGGCAAATGCTGGCACGGCTGGAGCCTGTGAATCTGTGGAGATTCTCTTACACCAGCAAAGCACCCTGGAAAATGCATTTGGGACTAATTATGGCACCTTTTAGACTATTACTAACCTAGCTTTAGGCCATCACTTTGAAGGCATGTTACATTCCTTCAGAAACACTCTGCAAATGTCCTGTTGCTTAAGAAGTAGGGATTGCATAGACAGGCTTCATGGGTGATTTAACTAACGTGCTGGAGATTGTAGATAAACTAGATCCAATTATATCATACCTGTTCAAAATAAGGCAGTAATTATGTATATAAAAGTGAAATGTAAAAAATACATTGCCATGTAGCTACGGAAATAAGCCTTGTCACTACCATGTCCAAGGAACTGCAGAAGGCTGCTGATTCACTGCAGCAGAGGAGAAAAATAATCATATGTCGAAAAGGCACAACTGGGATTTGGTAGAGCTATTCTGGAATTTGCCCACAGGATTGCACTCTGAATTTGAACTGCACGATACAAATTCTGAGTTTCTGTGAATTTCAGTGTATTCTCCAATTTGTTGATGTGGGGGTTATCCACCGTTTCTGCTGCAAGCTCATAACATATGAGGCTCCAGTAATAATTCGCGCAGCACATTAATGAAACAGCACACACATTATTTTTCCCTTGTGTTAGTTCACTTCCTGTTCCATTGTGTTAATGTGTTAGCTGAAAGCAAAGTGAAATTAAAACCATTTTTGGGGAAGAAGTATTTCCTTCCTTAAGTGTCCTAAACAGACCTTTTAATTTCAGCCTGTTATTTTATTGCTGCAAGGATGGTGGGGATTAAAGGTCAAGGGTGCCAAGGTCCTTATGATGGAAGCAGACACAAGTGGTGTCCTGCTGTCTGGGAATACTCTGAAAGCTGCTGATATGGAACTACTTGGCAAAAGCCCTGTAGTCCATAGCTACACTGTTGGGCACTCCCTTCCCCAGCAGAGCATTTGAGCTGCTCTTGGGTTCCTGGGAAGAAATAGGTCCCATTTGGGTGCTATGCAGGTGCCCCATTGTTGCATTTGATGTCACCTGGAGAATATTTTGAAGGGATATTTTAGCACAGTCAGTGCTGTGCTACAAGTTTTCTGAGCTGCTGCTTTATAGTTATCTTATGCTTTGGGCCAGATCCTGAGCTGTGTCGGGCTGCAATGAAATGGAGCACACAGCAGCACTGCAAGATGTTTCTTGATTAGTAATAAGCAGCCAGTTAGGGATTTAATGGCATGCAAAATGCAATATTCTTAGAGTGGACATGACTTCTTGAGAACAGAGTACAACTGAAGTTAAGGTAATGTGTTGTAAGACAGTAGTATTAGATGTGATTGTGTTGTCACAGACTGGATAGCTGTAAATTGGATGAAGGAGGAGGAGCTCTCTTAAACAGTCGGGCAGCTTGTGAATGGATTTGAGCTCCTCAAGGAGGTGAACAGCGTTTGTTAATGTGTCACAGTACAAGACACAGCAAGAGTTGCACTTGTACGGTTCCAACTAAGCCGCTTCCAGAAAACTGATGCAGCTTCATCTTCACACAGTGTGGCAGAGCAAGGGCTTTCCTGGGATTTCAGTCACCTACCTGTGTGTGTGGTCTGTGTTTGTGAGCACAGCCAAGCACACGTGCAATGTGCCCTGCTGGTGTCTGATCACTAAAGCACTGCCTCAGCACGGTCTCTCCAAACTTGCCAGCAAAACAACTGCAGCCATGTACTCCAGATGCAGTTGAGAGGTATCCCCGAGCATGCAGGAGTCCCTTCTTGAACCCTTGTATTCAGGTGGGAAGGTGCTTGACTTAGAGATAGTCACACACTAAACTGAATTCAATAGGCATGTTTATATGTATGAATTTACATTTATCAGGGTTTTCATACCTTATAACTGTACAGCATTTTCCAGACTGTGCCAGCTCCTCTGGTTTCAGTAAACTGAGTGCTGCTGTATTTTCCTGCATTGTTTGTTCTGTGGTAGGTAACACACAAATATGTACTGCTAATTCCCTTTCAGTTCAGATACGTAAGTTTTGTGTTTCTCCCGCAAAATGGAGTCGCTCTTCACCTCCTCTCTTCTCTTTAGGGTTGGCCAGTCGTGTGAGCTGGGTGGGTGGTGGTGGCTCTGGTTAAGGTGCTGCGTCTGCTTCCAGGCAGGGCAAGCTTTAAAACTACCTGCTGTGGTCTCACATGAATACAGCTGGAAGAAACCTTTCTAGTGTCATCTTAGCTCTTTGGCCAAAATGTGAACTCTCCTATTCTTTTTTGTTTTGAAATGCTGATTCTAGCCTTCTTGTGGGTTCTTAAACACCTTCTCAAATGACCCATTTTAATAACCCAAAAGCTATTATATAACGAGCAGCCATAATTTAGTCCAAAGCTCTAGGGGATCCTTGCAGTTCAGCAATGAATAGTTAATGCAGTATAATGTTTAGCAGGTTATTAGTTTTCACTGTACAAATGCTGATCAGGGAATGCTCTTATAAGGTGTTTAAAAGAAAATGTAATTAACTGGTTGCGTGCTTCTGTTGCAGCTCAAATTGAAATTATTCCATGCAAGATCTGTGGAGACAAATCATCAGGAATCCATTATGGTGTCATTACATGTGAAGGCTGCAAGGTAAGCTTCTAAAATATTAGTTCTGAAAAAAAACATTGAGCCTTTTGATAGTGATTATTTTCCTTCTTTTTTAAAGAGCAAGCATTGCGCTTAAGTTGAATATAAAATTGTTGGGGATTCTGAAGTACTGTTTTATTTAGGCTTTAAGTAGGACATTTCTGTGACACACACAGTTACACTGCTGCAGATTTTAGGACAATCCTCAAAATCACACAGTTGTGCTGGATGTGCTGTAAATTGTCTCCTGCTGCATAAGCAGAAGAGGTACAGAGAGATGATCTGCTTCAAGCACACCACCAAGAGCCTGTTCAGTGCATTCAGCTGAGGGAGGGCGGGTCTGGCTTTCTTGAATCTCCCTGTCTGGTTTTGCTCTGTAAATTGCTATGAAGCTCTGTCACAATAGGTGAGAGCTCTCCCCTCTGTTTTCTTTTGCACTTTTCTACAGTTACAGATCTCTTCTGTTTGGCAGGGGAGATGAGGTTTCACAGTAGCACATGCTCCTGGTGTTCAGCATGCTCAGGTCTTGCTGGGAGCTCTGCCTGTTCCTTGCAGTGCAATCATTGCTGTGTAAGGTTTAGGCTTTGAATTTTTTCCTGGAGTTGTACCTTTGGTAAATGTAGTAAACAAGGATTGCACTAGAAGCATTTATATTTTGTTCACTGTGCCTGTCACAACCAGGAATTAAACTGGATCGTGCCAACACCAGGCGAGAGTGAAGCTGATCAGTCCTTTTGATCCCTAGTGCAGAATTACAGCACTGGCTTGGGGTGACACAGTGTGCACAGCTGTGCTCTGACTTGTTGCTCTCTTCATGTCTGTGTGTTGCAATCCCATGCTGATTGGTTTTCTCCTGTTAATCTGTACTTGAGGTGTGAAAAATTGATGTTCATGATAGTTTTTAGTCTGCTCTCCTGACCTGCTTGATACTACAACCCATCTTCAAAAAGTAACTTCCTTACATTCACATTATAAAGTTTTGTTTTGTGTTGTTCCGAGGAAGATTTTTGTGTTTTCATTAGCACATCCTCTCAGTCTTGTGGAAGTATTGGTAACAAGGAAGGAAAAAAAATAAATGTAAGAATCTTGGAATGATATGGGAACAGCACCTTCTGCCCCTTGTGACTGTTGTAGCCATGGAAAATGCTCTAAAGAAATGCACTAAAAATGCATTGATAACGAAGTGGTGACATTTCCAGCTTTATGTGGTTAAGCAGCCTTTGTCAAATTCCAGCTGTGGGAAGTGCAGACATTTGCAGTGAGAATTCTGCTGTTTGACTGTCTTGTCAAGGATCAAGTTATGTTCAAGGTCTGAGACCTCTTTATCTTTAAACGGTTTGGGACCAGAGTACCTGGGAGAGATCCACGACATCCAAACCTGAGTGCAAACACAGCGGGGTTAACGTGGTGCTGGTGCTTGGCTGGGCCTCCCTGCACGGGGCTTCTTGCAGAGCAGGAGCCTGAGGAGAGGGAAGCTGCCAGCTGTGTTTATCTTCCTTCATCTTCATGCACTTAGTGAGAAATGTGTGTGCAGTATACTCTGTTTCAGAACAAATGATTTTCCTTCAAATGCTGTATAAATTGAGTTCTCTTGGAGCTCTGTGCAATCCTCTGCTTCTGAGTATTCCACCATAATGATCAGCTGGTGGGACAGGCAGAAAGGAAGGCAAGCAGGCAGGGATGCTTAGCCACTGAAACCCATTTGAACCTTGAAAGCAGAGCATGAGAAGTAGACAGTGGCCCAGTGGATGATTTAGGAGCACAGTGAAGTTTTGTCGCCGTACAGTTTCAGGCAGAATTTTAAAGCCAATTAATATCAACTTGGTTAACCAAGTTATTTTCCTTTGAGAAGCTCACTCCTAAAGAAGCTCAGTCTTCTTTAATGCCAGAGCCCAGATGACCTGCAACTAGTGACAGACTGGGGTAGTGCTAGTGGGCACAAGGCACAGGAAGAGTGATCATGACCCAGGCAGCGTTTAAAATGCCCTGCTGTGGCTGATGGATTTTGTTTGTGCTACACTCTTCCACATAATGTCAACAAGGTCTCACCCAACAGAACTATTTTGGCTGGTGAAAAGGTTGGCATAGCTTGGCTCCTGCCAAAGCAGCCAGGCGTGGATTGGTATGGGTTTCTTTTCCCAGCTTTTCTGTGGCTACGACTGCTGCAGGTTTGAGCATGCTGACGTTGCTCTTCATGTTCTGCTAAACCTTCCTTTGTAAAAAGTACTCGGCTACGAAGATCTTGTTCCCAGTCCTGTGCCTTGGCTCCTGCAGTCAATGTCCTGCACAGCCCCAGAGAAGTCAGTGAGGTTCTGCACAGGTGCCACAAACCCATCCATGTGCTTCAGGTGGCAGGACCAGGGCTGTGGCTGTCAGAAGGGAACAGCTGTGCTGCTGCCCTCAAGCCAAGCCTGTCAGGAATGATCCCCAGGCAGCAACAGCAGCAGCAAAGTGGGGTGTTTTCAGCTTGGACTGGTTTCGCTTCAGTTTGGCGTGAGCTTTAATGTTACTCTGTAAACACTGATAACCAGCAGAAATATAATTTATTCAAAACCTAAAGTGAAGTTTTAGTTGCAAAGACCTACTGTGCAGTTCTGACTGTACCATGGATGAACTCACAGACCAGCTCTTGTCAAATTGACTTTTGCTGATCCCGTTGCTCTTCTGCAGCTTTGCAACCCTTGCACTTCACAGAGTTGTTGTTTCATTTCACAGGTTTTGTTGTTATATTGCGTTTCACATAACTAGACTTGAAGATTTGTAATGAAACCCATTAGTGTTTTTTGGGAAGTTTTCATTTCCTGCTTTGCTATGATGTTGCTGGCTGTTTTTATGAAGTTCGTGGCAGTGTTTTGCACAGGCATTGAGTACTCCTAGCCCATCAGCCTATTTAGTTAAATTTGAATCTGCCTTTAAAAAAGCAAAATTTAAACACCCC